>JAMPIV010010201.1:0-544418 GCA_024509875.1 Oreohelix idahoensis
ATCACATCATCGCTTTGTCTCTTCCCATGTACTCTGTTTATGCGTGGAACTGACAATACTTTGACGATATTTCGGAATAAACCTATCTCGCATACCATCTTGTTTGTGATCGATTATTATAGGGCTCCAATCCTATTGGGATTACGGTAAAATCATTACTTTTCGTTGATTATCTTTTACGTATGAGAGCAATTTGACTATTTCAGCATCTTAGCTTGTCCGACACACCTGAATATCAAATTTATCCTGACTTTTCATCTTCTTATTGGGTGTTTTGATCTGACGTACTTCCTGGTTCCTGTGAAGTGATTGCATCTATGTTCCTTGGCGTTGTCAGCTATTTCTGTTGATGTTCCATCATTTTTTCCTTGTTTATCGTCGTAGCTGGTTCATCATCATATAAAACCCTAGATAGGAGTCTGCAAAAGTGTTCAATGTTCCTGGAATATACTTAATATGGTGTCGTATAACGTAATTCCAGGGACCACACGTCTGTAGTTTCATAGGCTTAGGCTGTCCTTTGTTTTTGTTAACCAGTTAACCAGGGTTGGTGATCTGTGCGAATGAGAAGTTTGGTCCCCACGTACATAAAAGTCAACTGTTGGACTGCGTATGTATCACAACTGCTTCTTTTTCTGTGGTTGTCCACCCGTTTCTGTGATTTTGACAATGCATTAGATATGAACGCAATAGGTTTTTTCATTGGGGATGTTTGGAGATGGGCGCCTCGTCTTCTAATACTGGTGTACGAATCAAGTACTCGATTGCGTTGTCTGAAGGCATCGGTGTATAGGAGCATGGCGAAAATGTCCAATGTCCAAAGAAGTGGGGATGGTGATTAGGCATTTTTGAGATATTCAAATGAATTTCTGGCAACTCTTCCGTCTATCACCATGCATATTTGCTGTGAGCAATTAAGGGTTCTCATCTGCTCCTCGAGAAGTTTACAATGGTGTCATAGTATCCCATCACAACCTATAAAAATTCTTATTGTCTGACCTGTCTTAGGCTGTGGGCATCCTTATGGCTTTTACATTATCTTCGTCTGGTCGATAACATCTCATTTATGACAAATCCCAATTATATTAGTTTCTGTTTTCAAAAATTCCTTTCGCCACTTCAACTTAGCTATGTGTCTAAAGCCTGATTAAAACCGTCTCTTACTTTAAGAGTGGTCCTATATACTAGCCTGCCGTGTGTATAGGACATCCTCAATATATGCCCAACGCAAATGGTTGCTATCCGTTTATAACCTCATTCTCCATTAGTGACATATAAGTCGCGGGGCTTCCCTTTTAACCAAAAAGTCATAAAGTTCATGAGAAACTGCCAACATGGTTACAAAAAGTGGATTTCTGTTTTGCCTCATTCATTGGATACACCAAAACCCACCTTGCAATCAAGGTCCGTGAAGTAGGTGGATTTTTCCAATTCGCAGCAATCATCTATTCTAGGTAAGGGTAATAGATGACGCTGTTTTGATTTTGGTTTATAGGCACGTAGTCACAACAAAAGAGACTGGAACATCTTTCTTGATACTATTACTAAGTTAGGACCATTGGATCTGGTATCTTTCAATACTTCCCCGCCAGTAACATCTCATTTATCGATCTTTCAACTATTCTCTTTTTTCATTGGGTGTATGATACGGTTTCAAATGTACGGCTCTTCTGTTGTTGTTTGGATTCCTCGTTACAGTGTTTGTTCTGCCGAATTCCCATGTCTTAATGCAAAACACTTGATGCTTTACGACAAATGTCTGTAACCCGTGCTTATTTGTTCTGCTGTCATTCTTTGCTGGAGTTTCAAACGTCCGATTTATTGTTTATGTGTTCACCCTGGTCAAAGTTGGGAACTATGTGCCTTATAACTTTGCTGTTTCAGTTGATTATGGTTATCTCCCTTTTTGGTTCATTCATTGGTGTTTGACCTTTTAGGGTCTAAGTAAACATTTCTGGCGAGCCATGCGCCGTTGGAGAGAGCCAAAATAGACTTCGTCAGGTAAGTTGCGATCTGGCGTCTGAGGACGTGAATGTCCGTTGATTCTGGGGAATACAATCTTCGAAGTGAACTGCGTTGGGCAGTTTTCCCCAGTATATTTTACTGTACTCAGAATACGACAACTGTTTATTTCTTGTGTCTGAGGATTCGGTCAAGGAACACCGACTTTTTCACTACTATATGTCATACGTTGCAGAATTTGTTAAAGGTTACCTAGCCGTGAGAAACAGCTCAACCGTTCCTGTAATGCAGAACTTATATTTTTGTGCTCAAGGTACTATTTAAGACTAGTCGTCTTCATATAGCTGAGTCCAGTGACAAGTTATATATAGTGAAACCCAGGTGCAATAATACTTTACCAACATTATAGCAGGTTTAAGCAACCTCTTAATGAAGATACACAGCTACGTCTTACTAGTCTGGTAATGGCCACTTTCTACCGCATGGAAAAGGTAACTGGCGTGTTATGCCAATTGGAACACGGCCCCTGGTAATAGGATACATGAGTTTTAAGGCTCGTCCTTTGTATGACGGAGTTATTACGATCTGACGCTTCATCAGGGATACCAAAGCGGCATTAATGAACTGTACATTAAAGAACATAACACTATGACAAGCCCCACAGATTTGAATGTTCCCACCTTAGAATGCCTGATATGTACCAAGTTAGAACGATTTCAATTACCATGATGTACATGAACCTTTTACATGACTGATCCTGTTGATTTCTAACTGTTAGTCCTGTGAATAATTATGAACGCCACCAGTAGTTTCAACCATGATTGGCTTCAGTACGAGTGTGTGACTGGTGTTTTTGTGTAACCATATAATGGACCTAAAACGCATTCCTCGTCTCATACACACCCATTCTCCATCCTCATCCTCGTACAACGAACCAAGTATGCGTTCAGCGTGATTGACCCAGATCTTCAACTACACATCAACATTTGCATCACGCAAAAAAAAACGCAACGAACATTATGCTATCTGTTGTTTTAGTTCAATAGTTGAGATATCCTCTCCCAATAGCTTGTCTTCCCTGTGTCAATTTACATTTTGCTTTGTCCTCTCTGTTTTCTCTCTTCTCAGTACTGGGAACGTTTTGTCTTGTATTTTGACAATTTCTGCTCCTTTTTTTGAGTATTTCTTGGCGCATTTCTTGTGGGGGTGGTGGGCTGTATTCTGCTGGGGTATGAGTAAGATTTGGACTGAATTGGGTACCTTTGCCGTTCCTTCCCGCTACGTGAATTCTCGGGTACTGCAATTAACCGTGCATATTCTTTTATTTTGACTGGATAGTCCCATGGTATGTCCTTTCTCTTTTGTTGTGACCTTGTAACTGCGCCTATCCGCGTACGTTACCTTATCACTTTCTCTCGGTGATGTACGTTTGCCTTCTCCTTGTAGGCGAAGAACCGCCTCATCTTTCTAACTCAAATCTATTACTGTAATATCCTCCTGTGTGGAGTCTTACAAAAAATTCTTCCTTCTCTGCAGGGTATTCAATTGTCTCTGAACTGCAATAATATCCACCCTGTTTCGGATTATAACATATATTCCTGTTGGTCATTGGGGCAAGTGTATCTACGTCCTGTAGTTAGGAATCCTCCTGGCAGGACAATTTTTCTGTTTCCTTGTCTCTCCTCGCCAGACGCACTCGTGTAATTTTCTTTGAAACTGGACGGAAAACAGTGGTTTGCAATCTTGGATTAAAAAGTAACATTCCTCGTTCCTCTTTTCTTATGTATGGGCGACCTCGGGTTTCTCCATCAACTGACGTTTGGGGGGGGGGGGGGGGGGGGGGGGGGGGGGGGGGGGGGGGCGAGGCGGGGGGGTGAAGGAGTCCGTGTGCATAAGTCTCTGTGAATTGTTCTTCCTCATGGATTGGCGATTTTCCCTATTTCTGTATGGTTTATCCATTCCCAATTTTTGTCTGTACAGAGTGTCTCTGTTCTTCTCTCTGTATGCCTGTTATGTTACAGTTAATCCGTCAGAGATCTGGTAAGGGGGTGAGCAAACAGAGCAAATTGTTATCCAATTGCAAACGTAATAAGACGATGAATCTCCCTTGTGCTACTATTGTGCCCTTATTTATTGTAGTGGTTTTCCCAGAAATATTTAGGATCCTTATAGGGAAATCTCTATACAGAAACCTCACAATTCCTTCTGTGATTAATAACAATGGTCTTCATTTATAACATCATCCTCCAGGGCTGTCTTTATCGTCTACCTGGTGTATTAAGAGATTCTTTTTACTCGACCCCGATTGCTATATAGTGAGTTTTGGGGCTATCGTGACGGGAGCGTGAGTCGCACTAGTGAGAGCTATAGTATGCTCCCTGGAATCAATATACTCGTTTTTGTTACTCAATTTTCGGTAGTCATACTAGATCCCACCTGGTGTTTCCTGAAAAAATCTCTCCCCAAAATAAGGTTTTTGGACATTCCATTGGTGATGATAAATGGTGTTCATAATGTTGTTATTTCCTAATGAAAATGGTTACCCATCGCAGTACCTATTGATTTCAATTCTTGCCAGTAACCCGAGCTAAATTGTTTAGATTTGAAATTTTACTACATTTTGGTCTTTCTGAACAATTGTATCTGATAAAGGCTGATTGATGCTCCCTGTATCACAAGTGCCCTATACTGCTGACCTTGAATAGACCCATGAGGCATGAACCCTTGGGTCTGGAAGTATTCTGAGACTTCCGTGTGTAAAATTTTTTCAAGTGTCATGGGGCTGCATACCTGTTCACATCTGTTTAATTCTTTTCTTGTATGTAAGACCTATTTCGAATGATTACAACCACCACTATCGGTCCTTTCTTAGTGTTTGCATGTCCGTTCCCCTACGCCATAGGGTTTTTGTGTACCTCTAATGTACTGGCGTTGTGGGTAAACGTCGGGTGGTGCTGGACTCGGTGTTGATAATTTTTCCTCACCTCTAATGGCCCCATTGTTATAATTTGCCCTGCATGTCCTATAATGCCATAGCCCATTCGTCCACATGTAAAACATCCGTTTTGTGGTTATAGTATCACCACCTCTGCCCTCGTGTCGGGGTCGGTAGTAGCGGGGTCTGTCATCATAAATTCGCCGGGCGAAAGTCCATTGTCTCTGGCATGATCAACTTCCATGGTTCATGTTCTGTGGCCTCTCTGTGGTTTCCCACCATGGGCTCTCTCCGACACCTGTGGAAATCGTTTTGCGACGTTTTCCAATCCCGGACAGCCCCTGTATGGTCTCATGCACTATATTTTTGTTCTTTCCTTGATAAGATTACTTTTCCAGTGGTCTGGTGTGATCCATCAATGAAATGCCCACTAATCTGTCTCTCCATTTCAAGGGTGTCCCTGTCGGCCCTCAACAAAACGCTCTTCTGCCATGATTAAAAGCCGTTTCATAGAACTGGACAGACTCATCTCGTTCCTGCTTTCATCTGCTAATGATAGAACTCAAGCAAGCATTCCGTCCACAATATCTCCGTACCGTTGGATAAGTTTCTTTCTTAAACGCATAAGTCCGTCAGTGGAGTATAATTGTGTCCTCCCTCCTTCGCAAAAATCTGTTACCCAAGGAGTCCGAACTCAGAAAAGCATTCGCTTCTTATCTTATCATTCGTTACCCCTCCACGATAGAATCAATTTATCAATATATGATAACCACCCATCCTAACTTCTTTGATCAACCATTAAAAGGCTGACTTATTGACCTAATATGTGTGAACTTGGCATAATGACCCACGTTTTTGCAAGGTTCTGTATACGCTGCAACGCCTCACGTAGGTTCCGTCTATAGTTAGTGAGACTGGGGCTGCTAATGGTTGCTGTTCTACATCAATTGTTGCAAATTCCAACGTTAATTGATCATTCCATTGTATAGATGGCTTCCGTCCTCTTACCTTGAAGGACTGATTCACGGCCACATTTGAAGATGTAACCGTTCCCAATGTTCCCCGTCTTCTTAGTGAACTAGGCACGTACCTTTTAGAGTATGTAACCGTGCAGTCATGGCACCATTTAGAGTATAGTTGACTTGGGTCTTGAGTTTGTTTTGGTTTACGACTGGCTTTAAGTCCTCCAGAGCTCTTACTTACTCACTTAATATTGGGAAGTCAGGTTCTGCTTTTTGTTTAGTATCCTCATTTCAGATGTTGTGCTTGTTTTAGTTAGGTAAGGTGAAACATGTTTTCTTTCTTGCAATTCAATCAAACAGTAAAATCCTCAACAGCTTGTACTTTTTCAATGATCAATTTTAATAAGTTTGAACAGCAACAGTTAATACATATCCAACAAGAATTAAATAAAGCGTATGTACAAATTTTCATTTAACAGGTATTCGTCATAGCCTCAAACTTAGGAGGCGCCATGTTTTCTTTCAAAGTTCATTGTTGAGCACTTTCTTGTTACTGGGTTAGCTTACTGGTAGGTGTACCAGGGTAACAGCATCGTTTTACGCCGAATGGTCCATAAAAATGATAAAAAGCTATCGCAACAAACTCCAACGAGTGCAGGCAAATTTGCCAATTACTGTAATACACAACTCGTTGGTAAAAGGTTTCATATAATTTATTGACGTGCAACAAAGACTTTCACTAGACTAATACATTGTTTGAACGTGGACGAATCAACAATTATGCAGTATAATACAAAGTACAGTTTTCTGATAAAAAATATAGATCCTCTGCAGATCCATTGCAAATCAAGTTCCTTTCTACCCAAGTGATTATGTCACTAAATGTGTACTATCATTTGAAAGTTAAAGTAATTCCGTTGAACCTCCTTCAAGACATCTGCATAGCAAACAGCTGCATTGACGAATGAATACGTTTTCCCTACATAACTTTCTTAATCCAAGCCTCCATTTTTCCATTACGTCAAAAAAACAACAATTAATAAGATCCATAATTATACATAAAAAATACAAATAACGTGTAGAGACTTCCTTTGGCTAACCTCTCTACTATATGCCCAGACCTGACGTTGGCATTACGAAATATAAATGTTCAAATATGAACAAATACATTCTTCGCTTCGTAGGAATTTCAACTACGATAGACCTAAGTGAAGCTAAGATCTCTAAGGTTTCCATTCTAAGGAACCCAGCAAATATGGATTCCCGCTAACTCCAGAGAATGAATACCATTTCACTTAACCAATAACATTTTTAATGAAATGAGGCTCAAAACAACTGTACGTAGAACAATGTTGGCTTCAACCTGAAACCAAACAATCCTTCATAAAAAATTCTTACACAGAATTGGTACAGAATAAAAAATCAACACACAAACCGACAAGTAAGTCCGACTTGCCCATTTTCAAATCCTGACGTCATACCCTAAACTAGGTTAAACCCGTGCGCAAAGACAACTCACACTCGCATGTGGCACGCCCGTGCGTGAAAAAAAACGAAACGCACAAATAATCTTACTATATCACACTGGTGCGTACTCTGGCAGGACCATAACTGCCCACCAGTAAAAAGTATGGGCATCAAGCTTCCTTAATACCCGGCCCCTTAAAAAAAAATTAATTCTATTAATTTTTTTTTTTTAACTAAGTACCCAAGAGAGGCTGAGTCCAAAACTACCTTCGATAATCTATGAACATAAAAATCAAAGTCCCATAATGTTAATCACAAGTTATTAAGAAAAAAAGAAATATTAAATGGAAATCAATATAACTAAAATGAAAAGTTATGAGCGCATTAAAGCACCACATCCCACAATCGACCTACATTTGGAACGATGGTGGTTAAAATTCGAAGATTAGCGCAAGAAAGGTCGTTGAAAATGACAACCTAAAAAAGGATGATGATAAAAACAATCAACTCAAAATTTTCAAAAAACCAGAAACATAGATGATTTCAAATGAAAATGAACAGCAACAATGATGACAATGACATGACAAAAGGAATGCAACAAAAACAGAAAAATGAAAAATAAAACAATGCGCAAAGTGAAACAAAGCATAACTTAGAACACGTTTCATAAGGTAAGCAACACCCGTAATGTTTCTAACCATTAGTAAGTTGTTGACTAGTTATCTAAAAAGTTGAAAGATCATGTCAATGTACCATGAGAAGTAAATAATAAGTACAAAGAGACACTTACACCAACTATTAAAGTTAGTTAATGCGTGTAACTCTACACAATTAATTTAAGTAGCTTAAATTTGATTCTTCTTCTAATTAAGCATAGTAGTTGTTAATTACGAAATACAATAACTAATTACTAATTTATTTAAGTAATCAGTAATGCAATTTAACTCAGTGTTAACTAGGTTCCATTAAAACTAGTTAGTAATACTTCGGAACGATAATATGCTCACTTCTAGATAATGTTCCATACACTGATGAAAAAGATATACTCTAGACTTACACAATAATGTAGGTATAATATGTTTTCCATAAGAATATTGACTAATCCATTTTATCACTATTAACAATGTCTTTCCGATACTAATTCAAAAGTCTAGTTTGGTTACTAAACACAAGAATGTTCCTATGTATATAATCCCATTGACAAAAATTAAGTATATCCTGGAAGTTATTATGCTGGTACGAATAATTCAGTTCTCATACACAAGTATTGTATAGAACGATTGTTCAAATCAACGAATGAGATACCGTACAAAGTTCACTTATATATATAGACTACCCTCATTATCTGTGAGAGACGTGTTTTTCAACATCCGGAAGTGTTTAGGTTCCGACAAGTTCGCGCTTGGGCATCTTGACAAACAGTCAGCAAACACATTTTTCACTCCAGTGATTTGAACGACTATTTCAAAGCATATATGTGGTTGGAGAGCTATCGCATATCTTGGTGGACTTGAAGATTTAACGTCCTTTAGTTGTTCAGTTGCTGTGAGAGCTTTTTGGGTCAGTTTTCTAGCCTCTACAAGTGTATATCCCAATTAAATATCGTTTCCAAGTTTTGTGAATTGGACCAAACTATAGCAAGAAACTCCTTATCAAGAACGGAGTATTTCATTACGCTCCGCCGTACGTCAATTTTCTCGAAACCGTACATGAACATGGAAACAAGGGTGCCTTGTATATTCTTGTGTCAATCAACACTGCAAGCAAATGGCGTAAAGAAGCAGCGTCACTAACGAAGAATAAAGGTGAGTAATCTTTGTTAGGCAACCTCAAAAACAGGAGCATTTGAAAACAATTTGTTTTAATAGAATCTAACGCGATTTGGATGTTTCGTATCTAGAAACCACTGGAATCAGGTTAGTGCACTGTCCCTTTTCTCAGCAAGGCAAGAAACAGGAGCAGTTATAGTCGACAAAATAGAGAATAGAACTTAGAAATAGAACTGTATTAGTCCCTAAGAAGAGATCTGACGATGTTTATTTTGTTCTTGTAGTGTGCTTGACTAATGTTTTGAGAATCTTAGAGACATTACGGGTCGCTCTCTGTATACATCAAATCAATGACCTGATACGATGAACCTAGAAAGGAGATGGTCATTGAAACACCCGGACAAATGCCATTGAAGGTTTCTGCCTGATTAAGGATTTAGAATCCCAGTAAAAGTGAGAAAGTAAAGCTTATCAATACTGATTCCTTAATCTGGTTTCCATAAACACCAAGAGTTAACTAGAAAAGACACATATGTCATTTATGTAAGTCTAATAGACATCGGGTGACGATGAGACAGTAAACTCCGGCGCTCAATCATGCGATACAAAGGTAGCTGGTCGCAATTTACTAATCCAAATGTGCATAAAATTCCATTGGAGGAATAGACCCCGTGGTGGTCGAGAAAGCGTGAATGGTTTTGCTTTGGTGTGAGTGGCACTTGCCCAATAGCCCTTTGAAGTCAAATTCCGAAAAGAATGTCGAAATGAGAAAATTTCACCAATAAGTCATCTAAGAGAGGTAAAGGTTCCATCATCAAATATTGTAACTTGTTTATTTTAATTTCCTGTTAATCAACGCAAAAGAACGAATATTGTTGTCTTTCTTCCTAAAGATCACCATAGAAGAAAGTATGTGATTTTTGGGGAGAAAAAAAGCTGTTTCCATTATATTAATTGAAGCATCTCATCCAATTCCCTTAAGTCAACCTTATCACGAAAAGTGCATAAGAGGTATCAGGATTATGGGCGCGAACTCGAATAGAAGTCGTATTGTCAGTCATGAATAATGTCCATGTCTGGATGACTGTCGCCCGTATTGAGCTGCCGGATGTCAGCTGAGGACATCCCTCATACGAGTGGTAGAATATTAGAGACTCGCTGACGTTGATCAGCCCGAAAGAGTAGAGATGATGATAGTAACATCATTCCAAATTCCTCAGTGGAATGAAGTTGGCTACAACTGGTAATTGGCAGTTGCTCACATCATCGAAAGGAAAAATGATTCTTCTGCTTGGTATGCAACTGACCAACCTAGTAAGTACTGTTTGTGAATTAGCGAGGTGACTTAGGATCGTCAGTTGCCTTGGAACACTGCACTGTAGATAATCAGCGACGCGTGAGCTAATACTCCTTCACAACATGTTTAATGTGGAAAAGGGTTTATGCTGATACAATTAATATCAACGATGTAGTCGACATCGGATATTCTTTGAGATAATCCCTGAGAAGGACCCTCCAAGTAATTAATAGACGATTGTTATGAGTAGGTAGTAAGACAAAAAGCTTCGTCACACAGGGGAGAAGCTAGCGAAGAGACGTCTATACTTGTTTGCAATAGACGAGCTTTTTCTATTAGCTTGTTCATGATAGATGCAGTAGCTAGTTCTACAAGCATCTATGATTCTCATTTCTCAAAAGAGATCACATACTCATAATAGGATTGAGTTTCATCTTCAATATTCTCTTCAACCAATAAATCGGTGGATAAACGACATCGGCTTCTCCACGTGGTTGCATGCCAAAAAACAAGCTGGAATGGCAGAAAAAATCCCGTGGCTTGATTTTGCACTTCGCGATTACGACAAAGAAAGGGCAGGCGGGTAGGACCCGGTCCCAATCCTGAGGGTGATCCTTGAGTCATCTTACCCAACAACTGCTTGAGTGTCCTATTGAGACGCTCAATTAACCCATTTGACATCGGATGATAAATAGAACTAAGAGATCTGTCTATACATAATGTCTTCATAACTTGTGACATGGATTCAGAAATGAAAACTGCCGACACCATGATCCGATAAGATCATTCCGTGGAAAACCTATGCGTGAGAAGATCAACATCAAAGCATCTGCCTACCACTGGCAGATGAAGTCTGTTCTTCAGAGGGGATGGCCTCAAGCCAACGAGTACACATATCAATGCACTCTGGTTAAGGATATGCGATTTTATGGTCCTCTAGCACATGGTAGCATCGGACCAATAATGTCTCTAGCCATTTTATCACATGGTCTAATCGGCCTGTCCGCAGCTTGAATAGGACCCGCATCCCACCACACACAAAATGGACCCCGTACTTTTAAACCTCCTGACACTATTCAAACATGAACGACAATAGAAAGTAATATCTCTATGAACGCCCGGCCCAGTAGAATGCAGAAAGCACTCTTGATTTGGTACGTGAAAAAACCATATGGCCTGCGCATTTGCGAATCGTGAAGCATGTTCGTAATATCCGAGATCTCATAGCAGACGGGACTAGAATCTGAGCAACTAAGGGATGAATCACTGTTTCCCCGTTATTCAATCTAACTAAAATCCCATTTTTAAGAATAAAGTCATGTCTAGATTTTGCAAGTTTGTTTGCTGGTATTCTTTATGTTTCACATACTGAAAGAAATTTTTTAAAAGAATCATCATTCTTTTGTAACGTTGTAAAACAACTCCCTGGCTGAAATAGGGTATCGTCCATCGCAAGTGGTATGAACCGTGTAGGTTCAGACGTGTATCATGCGATCGAACAACAGTAGCTTCGCGCTCTGGTCACTACTGCATTTAGCAGCCTGAATAATGTCGCTCTTCCCATGCAGCAATTTGCTGAGGGGTACACTCTGTTTTATACCATGTACGCGACCTAGGATGACATCACAAATTGGGTTGATTTGGAAAGGAGGACATGCGTGGATCTTTTCACTGAAAAAAAATGGTGTGTTAAGATCAATAATAGCTGTAGGAAAGGGTTTCCACAGTGCCGCCGAAGGTGACGCACTTGACAGTATGGCCAGTGGCACAACGAGGGTCGATCAGGCGAATTCCGTTACACCGACAGTGCTACAACTGAATCAAATAAAATTGAGAGCATGGAAATGGCGATATTGACACTATCCTCTGTTAAACTTAAGATAACCCCTGTCCCTGGTGTACCTGACGCAGAAGTGGCCGTGCAGACCGCAGGTAGGGACTAGGCAAAATATGTCCGCAGCGTAGCGTCGGTACGTGATCGACCTTGGGCTGGAAAAGAGTCGAGCATTCTGGACAATCTTTTACCTGATTACATATCAAAGAGAACAAGACAAGGCATCATTTATGAGTATCAGCATCTTTACCCTGTTCAATGTTAGCCTGTGTATCACTAAAGCGACATTAGAATGTCCTACGTGTATTGCTCCAAGATCTATCTCTTCGTCGCGATCGATTATGTATGATTATTCGGCATTAACATTGCCACTATTTACCATTTTTGCTTGAAGTTAAAATCTGGATGAGTACGCCAAATTATTGTAATTAACGTTGTGATGTTGGCTAAATGAATTATTCCAAGGAATCTTGTTTATTTTGTGGAACCTGTAATTTTGATCGACCAGTGTTTTGTTTATTATAATTTCCTTGATTAATATTTAATAATTATTGTTACCAAAATCTAGCGATCTATGATAGATTGGTTCCCAAGAAAACATTAAATGGAGCAGATTGTTGAAAGTTGCTTCCCCTTATAAAAAACATACCATTGTTTGAAATTGTCATTATATTTCCCTTATTGAAGTATCTGTCGTTACTCAATGAACGATTGCGTGGAAAATTATTTTGTTGTATGGCAAAAGCAACTGGCAAATTCACTTTTAATCTGATGCATTACTTAGATCCATGGGATGGATGAGCAGTGCAGACATTTTTTGAAATGTTCTTCTAGATCTTTCATAGGACAACGGTTTTCGTTCGTGCAAAATGCAAGAAATGCAGGATTTACTGACGATACCCCCCCTTATCGCGCAGCAGAAATTGAAAAGTGCCTATCATACGACTTTTTTCTATCTGGACAGTTCGATCCATCTTTCCAAGGGTAGCCGTATTTGCGGAAAAGAAAATCACTAAAATGCTTCTTTCCTGAATTGCGGTATCAGCAACGTTCAAAAACGCAATCTAGGTATTCATTTTCCGTCATTTAGCCGGAATTTCCTAAGAAGAGCAGCTTAAGCGCGTCATAATTATTCTTTTCAATAGTACTGGTAGTATGATAAACTGCTAACGCATCCCCTGTGAGTAATTTAGATAAATATGTACAATATAGTGCTTATACTACATTATAAGACCTACAAGTGGCCTCAAATCTATCTAAAAAGAATATTACGTCGTCAACGGGGATTAAATTTAGGTAATTTGAAGGTGAAACTTCCTTAAAATTATCATGTGTCTGCGATGAAGATTGGCCTTCGAAAGTTCTTCTGAGAATTAGCTTCTTGAGTTGGTAACCTAATTTTCTATCATATTTCTACCTCTGCTAATTTCAGATCATGTTGTCGTTTCCTTTCATTTTTCCTCAGCTTCAAGTTGAATTCTTCTTTGCATTTTCCTGAGCTATAAATTTCCGCTCATTCCATTTCTCTTTGCTTTATCCGCAGCACTCTCTTTGCTTATTTTCCATTTCAATTTTAAGTTTTTCTTCAGCCTCCAATCTTTTCTGTTCTGCCTCACAGCTGAAATCGTTTCTCTTCTAATTCAGCCGCGTCTAATCTCATTTCTTTTTCTCATTTTCCTCAGCTTCAAATTTCAACTTCTTTTCATTTTCCTCAGCTCCAAATTTCAAATTTTCTAATCTTAATTTTTCAGCTTCTAATCTTTAAGCTTCCAATTTTCTCTGTTCTGCTTTTTATTTCTTGAGCTTTTCTATATTCCGACATAGCGAATATTTAATTTACCTCTTCAGGAGTCATCTGAAGAGCTTTCGCTTGTTTAATGAAATAATCTAGTGAATACATTAGCTTTATAAGTAGTCACAATACTCTTACTACTTTCTTAAAATGATAAATAATTAATGTAGAATAATTATCCTTGTTAATTGACCAAGTGGCCTTCGTTACTGTCCTAGAACGGTAAATTATTGTCATATAAATGTCAAATATATTAATAATTAATAAAGCAATTTATGCAATGAAATGTTATGAAAAGCAACAACGTGATAGACAATAGAAAACAATACTGACAAGACGAAATAATCAAAGACAAGTGAAAACAATCGCAGAAATCAAATAAAATAAAAATGTGAAACTAAAATAGGAGGTCATAAAGAACTACGATGACAACTGCGATAAGAATAATAAACAAGACAATGAACAACACAGTGTATAAACATAGGTTTTGTAAAAAAATCAACGATAGTTAGGCGAGAATGGACAATAATCACAAACAAGATACATCATTATAAAAAACCAAGGTACGAATAAAAATAACTACAAAAACAACAATTAAAAACTTGACAGAACAACTAAACAGTCAGGTGTCACAGACCACCAGACACAGTGGACCTAGAATCCTTCTACGCTCACGCGTAGGAACATTCCACTGAGGGAAGTCTGCAAAATAATTCCTATAGAACGCTTAAGACGGACCTGTGGTGACACCGGTTTGTTTCCGTCATAAGTCTCCTGCCCAACCTTCCACGACAAACATACAACATAGAACAAGCATCACATGAATAGAACTGGACATATATAGACAATAGGCACAGCCAAACGCAATACAGTGTAAAACGATACCACGTTTATACTTATCTCGGCTGACAAAAAAAATATGCCTCGTCTCCGTAGATGTACGTTTGAGAATTCGAAATACTTCTTCTTGAGTACTTGAATAATGCTCGTACGATAATGAGGACTAAAAGATGAGGTCCAACGTAGTCATTCAATGTAGAACTTGATGTGGAGGTTCACTGTTAACCTTGACCTTCTGGTAACCGTTAGTTGATTTCATAGTATTGTTGAAGAATATAGTGTTCTCCGTACAACCGATTTTCTGGACACAACGTTGGGAACGGTCTCTTCTTTGAAACAAAGTGATTTCAAAACACACTGCAGCCGCCAAATACTGTTGAGCTCTTTTTAGGTTACTGGTGCTAGCTAGTGGTAGGTGTACCAGGGTACTAGCATCGTTACGCGAATGATCCATAAAAATGACAAAGAGCTATTCAACCAAACTCCAACGAGTGGCAGGCAAATTGGCCAATACTGGGCTATACTCAACTCGTTGGTAAAAGTTCATATAATTTATTGACGTGGCACAGAAGACGTTCACTAGGACGAATACATTGTTTGACGTGGACGATCAACAATTATGCATGGTAGTAGTACAAAGTACAGTTTCTGATAACAATTATAGATCCTCTGCAGATCCATTACAAATCAAGTTCCTTTCTACCCAAGTGATTGTGGTTCACTAAATGTTACTATCAGTGGGAAGTTAAAGCAATGTCCGTTGACCTTCTTCAAGGACATCTGCCATAGTAAACAGCTTCATACTAATGAATGACGTTTTCCCTACAGTAACCTGTCTTAATCCAGGACTTCATTGTTTCATTACTTCACACAGTTAATAACATCCATGTAGTTATGCATAAAAAAATTCAAATATGTTAGAGACTTCCTTTGGCTAACCTCTCTACTATATGCCAAGACCTGGACGTTGGCATTACGAAATATAATGTTCAAAATATGATCAAATATATTCTTCGCTCGTAGGAATTTCTACTACGATAGATCTAAGTGAGGCTAAGATCTCTACTGTTCCATTCTAGGAACCCAGCAAATATGGATTCCCGCTAGACTCCAGTGATGAGTAGCCATTTCACTTAACTATCAACATTTTTAATAAAATGAGGGCTTAAAACAACTTACGTATAGAACTGGATGTTGGTTTCAACCTGAAGACCAAACAATCCTTCATAAACAATTCTTCCACAGAATTGTACAGAATAAAATCAACACATACGGACAGTAAGTCCGACTTGCCCTTTCCAAAATCCTGACGTCATACCCCTAAACTAGGTAACCCGTGCGCCAAGAGCAAACTCACACTCTGCATGGTGCACGCCCGTGCGTGAATAAATCGAACGCACAAATAATATAACTATATCACGACTGGTGCGTACTCTGGCAGGACCATAGACTGCCCACTATGTAAAAAGTACGCAACATTTTTTTTATATATCTTTTATTTCCTCTTTTTTTCTTTCTTTCATTATTAGTTTTTGAAATACACATTTATCACTGAACTTCTCTATTATAGTAAGTCACGCAAACGTCATTTTATGCTATTGTATGCAAACGGAGCAACCATTACGTACATCCGCCAAACGGGCACACGACTGCGCGACCGATTCTGCAGACGCCTCTATCATACCCCTCAGTTTAATGCCACACCTGTGGCCATCCACTTCAATGGCCCTGAAC
Source organism: Oreohelix idahoensis (assembly GCA_024509875.1). NCBI lineage: Eukaryota > Metazoa > Mollusca > Gastropoda > Stylommatophora > Oreohelicidae > Oreohelix > Oreohelix idahoensis. Next base: position 16,593 of record JAMPIV010010201.1, read on the forward strand.
ACCACGGTGCCACTGACATCCAGATGGACAGCCATCAGATACTGTTCCTCGGACGCCAACAGTCGGTTTCGCCAGGAACAACGCCTCATCCATCTATGGGTTGCCTCAAACCACACGGTTTGAATACCCAACATTCTTTTGTCTGAGACGCCTTTCTCTATCGAGTCCCAGTTGTATTATGAACTTTCTACTTTGATGCGATCACCCTTTTTTTTTTTTAACCATTTTTTTTAATTTAATAATTTTTTAATTTATTTACTTATTATTATTTTATTATTTATGCTTTTTTTAATTTGTTTATTTTATTTTATTTAAATAAAAAATTATTTTTTTTAAATTTTTTTGTTCCTTTATTATTTTTTATTTTATTTTATCGATTTTTTATTTATTTATTTTTGTTTTTTAAATTTTATTTATTATTATTATTTATTTATTTATATTTTATTTATTTTTTTATTTTAATTTATTTATTTATTGATTACTTTTTTCTCACTCTTTTCCAGTCCTTGTTTTCATTTATTTCTTATTTTTTATAATATACTATCAAACTTCCTCTTTCCGGTTTAGTGGCAGCCATCTTGCTTCCCATGTGACTGGACTTAATATTAACGGGAGTTTTTTTCTCTTATTTTTATAGTTTCATGTTCTCGTACTTAATTCTCATTTTCTTTCCCTCCTGTCTCTTGTTTGTCTGTCCCTGACGAAGGCCTTGTGGCCGCAACGTAGGTTTTTCTTGTCCCTTCTCCTTGTAAGACGTATTACTATTTGGTGTTGGGTGTGTGTGTGTGTTTTTTTTTTTCAACTGTTTTTACCCCGTCTTAACGGGGCAGATTTTTCTCCTCAAATAACTTATTATATTACCCCAATAAACCAACAGACTGCACTGTCTACCTGTTTGCTCACTTTATAACTGATTAGCCTCCTCTCTTACTTTCGATCTTATTCACCTACTTTCATTGTTTATTATTTTTTATTTATTCTTTATATCGTATTAAATAAATGTATTTTTAATATTTAATTTTATTTATTAATGATTTGGCAAGTGTGTGGTTTTTCACTCGATTTGCATTATGACTTCACTGAAACACCTCATTAATTACCACTTCGTTGCACTTCTGAGCTTTTACCACCTCATTCAGCCTCTTACCGACATGATATATCTCGCACTTGCAATTGATTTAGCATTTGATACATTCAAGAAAACTAGATTCACTTGTCCGCATCTTCCACTTTATCCGCACCTGCCTCCGCCTTAAAGGTTCTCCCTCATGGCTTCACTCTGCACTTCACTACTTTTCAACCCCTCTGCTGGCCATATTCACCTCAGTAGTAACATCGCCTCTAACTTATCCGCATTATTATCCATACCCTCAACCGGCAATTGTATGATTTCTTATCCGCCCAGAAAAAGGACAAACTTTCCCGCCTCTGTCCTACCCCTGAGACTGTCCCTGCCTCCTCTACTCCATCTCGTTCCCAGTGTAGTGGATTTTGATGGTATTGTATGGTTGATGTCACCTAGTGTGATGTATGAGGTCAGCTGTGAAGGCTCCTGAGGTAAATGTAGATGTGAATTACAGAAGGTCCTTCTTGCTACCACTTACGACCTCACACATATCTTTTTTTTCTAATGAATGTGGCTACGTTAAAAATCTAGGGTACTGATATGTAATGTGTTGTGGTAAATTACACACACACACACACACACACACACACACACACACACACACACACACACACACACACACACACACACACACACACACACACACACACACACACACACACACACACACACACACACACACACACACACAGAGATATTTAAGAAGTCTAATAATATTAATAAAATTTATAACACACTGAACTAACTCAGGCTATTTTAGTTTTTTTTTTAACGTTAAATCTTTTGATAAATTTATTTTGTTCTGAACCAAATGTTTAGTTGGTCAGAACATAAGAAATATTATGGAGTCATAAATGGAATGCAAAATCATATGACATAAAAAAAAATGGAAAATGTGTACTTAATTATTCAAATGACTGGTTAATAACAATTATATTAAGATAGTCACAGGAGAACTTATTACTAGATATGCTGTTGGGATGGTGTAATCACTCCCAGTCTATGACTGCCAAACATTGTCCGTTGACTTTAGGAATAAATATATATAGTTTAATTTCCCCAATGTCATGGCTTTATTTACTGGTAAATTAGGGATAATTTAGTTGAAAATGTCGTTGGTGAAAGTCCAGCAGGCCAGATATAACTTATCTCGCCTGCGTCGATCCTGTACAAAAGTCTTGTGGCCCCACCTCTCCGTGCTGGGGGCAATATACGAACGGCTGCTCTGACACAATGATAGACTGCTCTGGTCCACACTTGTATATATTACTACAGCATTTGACACCGCTTTGGTGCCAAATAGAAACTCACAGTTCAGAATTCAGAATTGAGAACACAGTTAAATTTACTAGCAAAACTCAGCTGAGCTGCTGGCCGTATGATGGCGTCCCACTATATAGTTATATTCTTATGGAATCAACACCACTTTGGATTCAAACTGTGTCTCTGAACAGACTTATGTCGAATGGCAAACTTTCACCTCTCTATCCCGCTACTATAAAATGCGTTGGCCAATCGCCGACTTCCCCCCTTGCTTTCAAATCTTCAACCAAAAGTCACTTCAGTCAAATCTCAGTCAAGTATGTATTACGGTCTGTTAGTCCGTCTGTCTCTACTTGTTTTTTTCATAAAAACACACTTGGTTTTACATGCATTTCCTACACGAATCTGCTGCCTAAGTTATTTTTAGCTACAATGCTCCACCACATTCCCTCTCTTTAATTACAGCTCGATTTTTACGTTTGCAGACTCAAGGCCAAGATTTTGGTAACTTTTAGTGACATGGGTTAACAGTGCATTCGCTTGTATGATATGAACAATACAGTCTTTTGTCAATATCTTCTTTATTATCTATCCGTCTGTATAAATGAAAGCATATTATTTCTCTGCTCAAGATGGGCTATCAAACTAGCTAGGTTTTATTTTCATAACTCTATTATTAAGAAAAAACATATTTTTTCTCAAGTTTAAATTTTGAAATTTGTTCGAGAACCTTCCCTCATGTGTTTTGCCGCGGCATTCAAATAAAGACCAAGTATCGAAACACGTCCAAGAAACGGACATTAGCTCTTGATCGAGACAGTCATTTCTTGGACGTGTTTCGATACTTGGTCTTTATTTGAATGCCGCGGCAAAACACATGAGGGAAGGTTCTCGAACAAATTTCAAAATTTAAACTTGAGAAAAAATATGTTTTTTCTTAATACTAGAGTTATGAAAATAAAACCTAGCTAGTTTGATAGCCCATCTTGAGCAGAGAAATAATATGCTTTCATTTATACAGACGGATAGATAATAAAGAAGATATTGACAAAAGACTGTATTGTTCATATCATACAAGCGAATGCACTGTTAACCCAAGTCACTAAAAGTTACCAAAATCTTGGCCTTGAGCCTGCAAACGTAAAAATCGAGCTGTAATTAAAGAGAGGCAATGTGGTGGAGCATTGTAGCTAAAAATAACTTAGGCAGCAGATTCGTGTAGGAAATGCATGTAAAACCAAGTGTGTTTTTATGAAAAAACAAGTAGAGACAGACGGACTAACAGACCGTAATACATACTTGACTGAGATTTGACTGAAGTGACTTTTGGTTGAACATTTGAAAGCAAGGGGGGAAGTCGGCGATTGGCCAACGCATTTTATAGTAGCGGGATAGAGAGGTGAAAGTTTGCCATTCGACATAAGTCTGTTCAGAGACACAGTTTGAATCCAAAGTGGTGTTGATTCCATAAGAATATAACTATATAGTGGGACGCCATCATACGGCCAGCAGCTCAGCTGAGTTTTGCTAGTAAATTTAACTGTGTTCTCAATTCTGAATTCTGAACTGTGAGTTTCTATTTGGCACCAAAGCGGTGTCAAATGCTGTAGTAATATATACAAGTGTGGACCAGAGCAGTCTATCATTGTGTCAGAGTAGCCGTATATTGCCCCCAGCACGGAGAGGTGGGGCCACAAGACTTTTGTACAGGATCGACGCAGGCGAGATAAGTTATATCTGGCCTGCTGGACTTTCACCAACGACATTTTCAACTAAATTATCCCTAATTTACCAGTAAATAAAGCCATGACATTGGGGAAATTAAACTATATATATTTATTCCTAAAGTCAACGGACAATGTTTGGCAGTCATAGACTGGGAGTGATTACACCATCCCAACAGCATATCTAGTAATAAGTTCTCCTGTGACTATCTTAATATAATTGTTATTAACCAGTCATTTGAATAATTAAGTACACATTTTCCATTTTATTATGTCATATGATTTTGCATTCCATTTATGACTCCATAATATTTCTTATGTTCTGACCAACTAAACATTTGGTTCAGAACAAAATAAATTTATCAAAAGATTTAACGTTAAAAAAAAAACTAAAATAGCCTGAGTTAGTTCAGTGTGTTATAAATTTTATTAATATTATTAGACTTCTTAAATATCTCTGTGTGTGTGTGTGTGTGTGTGTGTGTGTGTGTGTGTGTGTGTGTGTGTGTGTGTGTGTGTGTGTGTGTGTGTGTGTGTGTGTGTGTGTGTGTGTGTGTGTGTGTGTGTGTGTGTGTGTGTGTGTGTGTAATTTACCACAACACATTACATATCAGTACCCTAGATTTTTAACGTAGCCACATTCATTAGTAAAAAAGATATGTGTGAGGTCGTAAGTGGTAGCAAGAAGGACCTTCTGTAATTCACATCTACATTTACCTCAGGAGCCTTCACAGCTGACCTCATACATCACACTAGGTGACATCAACCATACAATACCATCAAAATCCACTACACTGGGAACGAGATGGAGTAGAGGAGGCAGGGACAGTCTCAGGGGTAGGACAGAGGCGGGAAAGTTTGTCCTTTTTCTGGGCGGATAAGAAATCATACAATTGCCGGTTGAGGGTATGGATAATAATGCGGATAATGGGGAAGGCAGGAGAGTAGCCGCTGTAAGAGGCGATGTTCACGAGGGTGAATATGGCCAGCAGAGGGGTTGAAGTGAGAAGTGAAGCCATGAGGGAGAACTTTAAGGCGGAGGCAGGTGCGGATAAAGTGGAGATGGCAAGTGAATCTAGTTTTCTTGAATGTATCAAATGCTAAATCAATTGCAGTGCGAGATATATCAGGTGGTAAGAGGCTGAATGAGGTGGTAATAGAAGACCGAAGTGAATTAATGAGGTGTTTCAGTGAAGTCATAATGGCAAATCGAGTGAAACCACACACTTGCAAAAATAAATAAAATTAAATATAAAAATAATTTATTTAATAGATATAAAGAATAAATAAAAAATAATAAACAATGAAAGTAGGTGAATAGATCGAAAGTAAGAGAGGAGATAAAAGTGAAAAGTGAGCAAACAGGTAGACAGTGCAGTCAGTTGGTTATGGGGTAATATATAAGTATATGAGGAGAACTGCCGTAAGACGGGGTAAAACAGTTGAAAAAAAAAAACACACACACACACCCACACAAATAGTAATACGTCTTACAAGGAGAAGGACAAGAAAAACCTACGTTGCGGCCACAAGGCCTTCGTCAGGGACAGACAAACAAGAGACAGGAGGGAAAGAAAATGAGAATTAAGTAGAGAACATGAAACTATAAAAATAAGAGAAAAAAACTCCCTTAATATTAAGTCCAGTCACATGGGAAGCAAGATGGCTGCCACTAAACCGGAAAGAGGAAGTTGATAGTATATTAAAAATAAGAAATAATGAAAACAAGGACTGGAAAAGAGTGAGAAAAAAGTAATCAATAAATAATAAATAAAATAAAAAAATAAATAAAATATAAATAAATAAATAATAATAATAAATAAATTTAAAACAAATAAATAAATAAAAAATCGATAAATAAAATAAAAAATAATAAAGGAAAAAAAATTTAAAAAAAATAATTTTTTATTTAAATAAAATAAAATAAACAAATTTAAAAAAAAAATAAATAATAATAATAATAATAAGTAAATAAATAAAATTATTAAATTAAAAAAATGGTTAAAAAAAAAAAAAGGGTGATCGCATCAAAGTAGAAAGTCATAATACAACTGGGACTCGATAGAGAAAGGCGTCTCAGACAAAAAGAATGTTGGGTATTCAAACCGTGTGGTTTGAGGCAACCCATAAGATGGATGAGGCGTTGTTCCTGGCGAAACCGACTGTTGGCGTCCGAGGAACAGTATCTGATGGCTGTCATCTGGATGTCAGTGGCACCGTGGTGGTCAGGGCCATTGAAGTGGATGGCCACAGGTGTGGCATTAAACTGAGAGATATCATAGAGGTGTCTGCAGAATCGGTCGCCCAGTCGTGTGCCCGTTTGGCCGATGTACGTAATGGTTGCTACGTTTGCATATAATAGCATAAATGACGTTGCGTGACTTACTATAATAGAGAAGTTCAGTGATAAATGTGTATTTCAAAACTGTATGGACAATGTGAGTATTTGCATCATGTAAATTTCCCCCAGGTTTTCAATTTAACCAACCATTGTTCTGAACATGTCGTTTATGCTAAAAGAAGAAAATGACAGTAATAATGGTAACCAAAAGGGTTGGCAAGGGACTGGATAAAATAAAATAAAGACTCAACGAGAGAACCAGAAGCACAAATACTGAGGATGAATAAGAAGAAAGAAAAAGAAGAAATAAAAGATATATAGCTGAATGTTGCATACTTTTTACATAGTGGGCAGTCTATGGTCCTGCCAGAGTACGCACCTGTCGTGATATAGTTAGATTATTTGTGCGTTCGATTTATTCACGCACGGGCGTGCACCATGCAGAGTGTGAGTTTGCTCTTGGCGCACGGGTTACCTAGTTTAGGGTATGACGTCAGGATTTGCAAAGGGCAAGTCGGACTTACTGTCCGTGTGTGTTGATTTTATTCTGTACAATTCTGTGGAAGAATTGTTTATGAAGGATTGTTTGGTCTTCAGGTTGAAGCCAACATTCAGTTCTATACGTAAGTTGTTTTGAGCCCTCATTTCATTAAAAATGTTAATGGTTAAGTGAAATGGCTACTCATCACTGGAGTCTAGCGGGAATCCATATTTGCTAGGTTCCTAGAATGGAACAGTAGAGATCTTAGCCTCACTTAGGTCTATCGTAGTTGAAATTCCTACGAGCGAATAATGTATTTGATCATATTTTGAACATTATATTTCGTAATGCCAACGTCCAGGTCTGGGCATATAGTAGAGAGGTTAGCCAAAGGAAGTCTCTAACCTATTTGTATTTTTTATGTATAACTTCATGGATCTTATTAATTGTGTGAAGTAATGAAACAAGGAAGTCTTGGATTAAGACAAGTTACTGTAGGGAAAACGTCATTCTTTCGTATGAAGCTGTTTGCTATGGCAGATGTCCTTGAAGAAGGTCAACGGACATTACTTTAACTTTCAACTGATAGTAACATTTAGTGAACCATAATCACTTGGGTAGAAAGGAACTTGATTTGCAATGGATCTGCAGAGGATCTATAATTATTATCAGAAACTGTACTTTGTATTACTACCATGCATAATTGTTGATCGTCCACGTCAAACAATGTATTCGTCCTAGTGAACGTCTTCTGTGCCACGTCAATAAATTATATGAACTTTTACCAACGAGTTGTGTATACCCCAGTAATTGGCCAATTTGCCTGCCACTCGTTGGAGTTTGTTGGATAGCTCTTTTATCATTTTTATGGACCATTCGCGTAACGATGCTAGTACCCTGGTACACCTACCACTAGCTAACACCAGTAACCTAAAAAGAGCTCAACAGTATTTGGCGGCTGCAGTGTGGTTTGAAATCACTTTGTTTCAAGTAAGAGACCGTTCCCAACGTTGTTTCAAGAAAATCGGTTGTACGGAGAACACTATATTCTTCAACAATACTATGAATTCAACTAACGGTTACCAGAAGGTCAAGGTCAACAGTGAACCTCAACATCAAGTTCTACATTGAATGACTACGTTGGACCTCATCTTTTAGTCCTCATTATCGTACGAGCATTATTCAAGTACTCAAGAAGAAGTATTTCGAATTCTCAAACGTACATCTACGGAGACGAGGCATATTTTTTTTGTCAGCCGAGATAAGTATAAACGTAGTATCGTTTTACACTGTATTGCGTTTGGCTGTGCCTTCTTTATATATGTCTACTTCGTTATTGTTCATGTTGCATGTTCTATGTTTTATGTTTATCGTGGGAGGTTGGTAAAGGAGACTTATGACGGAAACATACCAGTTTCACCACAGGTCCGTCTTAAGCGTTCTATAGGAATTATTTTGCAGACTTCCCTCAGTGGAATGTTCCTACGCGTGAGCGTAGAAGGATTCTAGGTCCACTGTGTCTGGTGGTCTGTTACACCTGACTGTTTAGTTGTTCTGTCAAGTTTTTAATTGTTGTTTTTGTAGTTATTTTTATTCGTACCTTGGTTTTATGATGTATCTTGTTTGTGATTATTGTTCATTCTCGCCTAACTATCGTTGATTTTTTTACAAAACCTATGTTTATACACTGTGTTGTTCATTGTCTTGTTTATTATCTTATCGCAGTTGTCATCGTAATTCTTTACCACATCCTATTTTAGTTTCACATTTTTATTTTATTTGATTTCTGCGATTGTTTTCACTTGTCTTTGATTATTTCGTCTCGTCAGTATTGTTTCTATTGTCTATCACGTTGTTGCTTTCATAACCTTTCATTGCATAAATTACTTTATTAATTATTAATATATTTGACATTTATATGACAATAATTTACCGTTCTAGGACAGGAACGAAGGCCACTTGGTGAATTAACAAGGATAATTATTCTACATTAATTATTTATCATTTTAAGAAAGTAAGAGTATTGTGACTACTTATAAAGCATAATGTATTCACTAGATTATTTCATTAAACAAGCGAAAGCTCTTCAGATGACTCCTGAAGAGGTAAAGGCTATGTCGGAATATAGAAAAGCTCAAGAAATAAAAGCAGAACAGAGAAAATTGGAAGCTTAAAGATTAGAAGCTGAAAAATTAAGATTAGAAAATTTGAAATTTGAGGCTGAGGAAAATGAAAAGAAGTTGAAATTTGAAGCTGAGGAAAATGAGAAAAAGAAATGAGATTAGCCGCTGAATTAGAAGAGAAACGATTTCAGCGTGAGGCAGAACAGAAAAGATTGGAGGCTGAAGAAAAACTTAAAATTGAAATGGAAAATAAGCAAAGAGATGCTGCGGATAAGCAAAGAGAAATGGAAGAGCGGAAATTTATAGCTCAGGAAAATGCAAAGAAGTTCCAACTTGAAGCTGAGGAAAATGAAAGGAAACGACAACATGATCTGAAATTAGCAGAGGTAGAATATGATAGAATTAGGTTAACTCAAGAAGCTAATTCTCAGAGAACTTTCGAAGGCCAATCTTCATCCAGACATGATAATTTTAAGGAAGTTCACCTTAAATTACCTAAATTTAATCCCCCGTCTGACGACGTAATATTCTTTTTAGATAGATTTGAGGCCACTTGTAGGTCTTATAATGTAGATAAAGCACTATATTGTACATATTTATCTAAATTACTCACAGGGGATGCGTTAGCAGTTTATCATACTACCAGTACTATTGAAAAGAATAATTATGACGCGCTTAGAGCTGCTCTTCTTAGGAAATTCCAAATGACGGAAAATGAATACAGATTGCGTTTTTGAACGTTGCTACCGCAATCAGGAAAGCATTTTAGTGATTTTCTTTCCCAAATACGGCTCACCTTGGAAAGATGGATCGAACTGTCCAAGATAGAAAAGTCGTATGAAGGCCTTTTCAATTTCTGCTGCGCGATAAGGGGCTATCGTCAGTAAATCCTGCATTTCTTGCATTTTTGCACGAACGAAAACCGTTGTCTATGAAAGATCTAGAAGAACATTCAAAAAATGTCTGCACTGCTCATCCATCCATGGATCTAAGTAATGCACAGATTAAAAGTGAATTGCCAGTTGCTTTTGCCATACAACAAAATAATTTTCCACGCAATCGTTCATTGAGTAACGACAGATACTTCAATAAGGGAAATAATGACAATTTCAACAATGGTAATTTTTATAAGGGGAAGCAATTTCAACAATCTGCTCCATTTAATGTTTCTTGGAACCAATCTCATAGATCGCTAGATTTTGGTAACAATAATTTTAAATATAATCAAGGAAATTATAATAAACAAAACTGGCGATCAAAATTTCAGGTTCCACAAAATAAACAAGATTCTTGGAATAACTCATTTAGCCAACATCACAACGTTAATTACAATAATTGGCGTACTCATCCAGATTTTAACTCAAGCAAAAATGGTAATAGTGGCAATGTTAATGCCAATAATCATAATCGATCGCGACGAAGAGATAGATCTTGGAGCAATACACGTAGACATTCTAATGTCGCTTTAAGTGATACACAGGCTAACATTGAACAGGGTAAAGATGCTGATACTCATAATGCCTTGTCTTGTTCTCTTGATTGTAATCAGGTAAAAGATTGTCCAGAATGCTCGACTCTTTTCCAGCCCAAGGCGATCACGACGCTACGCTGCGGACATATTTTGCCTAGTCTACCTGCGGTCTGCACGGCCACTTCTGCGTCAGTACACCAGGGACAGGGTTATCTTAAGTTTAACAGAGGATATGTCAATGCCATTCCATGCTCTCTTTTATTTGATTCAGGTTGTAGCACTGTCGGTGTACGGAATTCGCTGATCGACCCTCGTTGTGCCACTGGCCATACTGTCAAGTGCGTCACCTTCGGCGGCACTGTGGAAACCTTTCCTACAGCTATTATTGATCTTAACACACCATTTTTTTCAGGAAAGATCCACGCATGTCTCCTTCCAAATCCAATTTGTGATGTCATCCTAGGTCGCGTACATGGTATAACAGAGTGTACCCCTCAGCAAATTGCTGCATGGGAAGAGCGACATATTCAGGCTGCTAATGCAGTAGTGACCAGAGCGCAAGCTACTGTTGTGTCGCATGATACACCGTCTGAACCTACAGTTCATACCACTTGCGATGACGATACCCCTATTTCACGGGAGTTGTTTACAACGTTACAAAAGAATGATGATTCTTTAAAAAATTTCTTTCAGTATGTGAACATAAAGAATACCAGCAACAAACTTGCAAAATCTAGACATGACTTTATTCTTAAAAATGGGATTTTAGTTAGATTGATACGGGAAAAGGATTCATCCTTATGTTCTCAGATTCTAGTCCCGTCTGCTATGAGATCTCGGATATTACGACATGCTCACGATTCGCAATGCGCAGGCCATATGGGTTTTTCACGTACCAAATCAAGAGTGCTTTCTGCATTCTACTGGCCGGGCGTTCATAGAGATATTACTTTCTATTGTCGTTCATGTTTGATATGTCAGGAGGTTAAAGTACGGGGTCCATTTCATGCGGCTCCTATTCAAGCTGCGGACATCCCGATTAGACCATTTGACAAAATGGCTATTGACATTATTGGTCCGATGCTACCATCTGCCAGAGGACATACGCATATCCTTACCTGCATTGATATGTGTACTCGTTGGCCTGAGGCCATCCCTCTGAAGAACACTTCATCTGCCAGTGTAGCAGAGGCTTTGATGTTGATCTTCTCACGCATAGGTTTTCCACGGAAGATCTTATCGGATCATGGTGTCCAGTTCATTTCTGAATCCATGTCACAAGTTATGAAGACATTAGGTATAGACAGATCTCTTAGTTCAATTTACCATGCCATGTCCAATGGGTTAATTGAGCGTCAAAATAGGACACTCAAGCAGTTGTTGGGTAAGATGACTCAAGATCACCCTCAGGATTGGGACCGGGTCCTACCCGCTGCCCTCTTTGCGTATCGCGAAGTGCAAAATCAAGCCACGGGATTTTCTCCATTCCAGCTTGTTTTTGGCATGCAACCACGTGGACCGATGTCGTTAATCCACGATTTATTGGTTGAAGAGAATATTGAAGATGAAACTCAATCCTCTTATGAGTATGTGATCTCTTTGAGAAAGAGAATCATAGATGCTTGTAGACTAGCTACTGCATCATCTGAACAAGCTAAAGAAAAAGCTCGTCTATTTGCAAACAAGTATAGACGTCTTCGCCAGCTTCTCCCTGGTGACGAAGCTTTTGTCTTACTACCTACTCATAACAATCGTCTATTAATTACTTGGAGGGGTCCTTTCAGGATTATCTCAAGAATATCCGATGTCGACTACATCGTTGATATTAATGGTAAACATAAAACCTTCCACATTAACATGTTGAAGGAGTATTACTCACGTCCTGATTATCTACAGTCAGTGTTCCAAGCAACTGACGATCCTACACCTCCTATTCAACACTACTCTAGTTTGTCAGTCATCCAAGAAGAAGAATCTTCTTTCGATGATGTACAACTGCCAATACCAGTTGTACCACTTCATTCCACTGAGAATTGGAATGATGTTACTATCTCATCTACTCTTTCGGCTGATCAACGTCAGCAAGTCTCTAATATTCTACACTCGTATGAGGATGTCCTCACTGACATCCCAGGTCATACGTCAGTCATCCAACATGACATTATTCTGACTGACGATACGCCTATTCGAGTTCGCCCATATCCTATCCCTTTACACTTTCGTGATAAGGTTGATAAGGAATTGGATGAGATGCTTCAATTAAATATAATTGAACCATCTTCATCACCATACTCTTCTTCTATGGTGATCATTAGGAAGAAAGACAACAATATTCGTCTTTGCGTTGATTACAGGAAATTAAACAAAGTTACAAAATTCGATGCGGAACCTTTACCTCTCTTAGATGACTTATTGGTGAAATTATCTCATTCGACATTCTTTTCGAAATTTGACCTCTCAAAGGGCTATTGGCAAGTGCCACTCACACCAAAAGCAAAACCATTCACCGCTTTCTCGACACCACGGGGTCTATTCCAATGGAATTTTATGCCATTTGGATTAGTAAATGCGCCAGCTACCTTTGTACGCATGATGCGCCGCGTACTGTCTCATCGTCCCGATGTCATTACTTACATAGATGACATCTGTCTTTTTAGTAACTCTTGGGATGAACATATTAAGGGATTAAAAGCTTTACTTTCTACTTTACGGGATTATAACTTAACAGCAAAACCTTCAAAGGCATTTGTCGGTTTTCATGACATCTCCTTTCTAGGCCATCGTATAGGTCATGGTTTGATGTATACTGAGGACAGTAATGTCTCTAAGATTCTAAACATCTCAGCACCTAAGACAAAAAAACAAGTCAGATCTCTTTTAGGACTAATACAGTTCTATTCTAAGTTCATTCCTCATTTGTCGACTATAACTGCTCCTTTTTCTTCCTTGCTGAGAAAAGGGACAGCTAACATGATACAGTGGTCTAACGAACATCAAATCGAGTTAGATTTTATAAAAAATTTTTTTTTCAAATGCTCCTGTTTTGAGGTTGCCTAACAAAGATCTCACCTTTATTCTTCGTAGTGACGCATCTTCTTACGCCATTGCTGCAGTGTTGATGCAAGAATATACAGGCACCTTGTTTCCAGTCATGTACGTTTCGAGAAAATTGACGACGAGCGAAATGAAATACTCCGTTCTTGATAAGGAGTTACTTGCTTTAGTTTGGTCAATCACAAAACTGGAACGATATTTATTGGGATCACACTTTGTAGTGGAAACTGACCAAAAAGCTCTCACAGCACTGAACACTAAGGACGTTAAATCTTCAAAGTCCACAAGATATGCGATAGCTCTCCAGCCATATAGCTTTGAAATTCGTTCAATTCCTGGAGTGAAAAATGTGTTTGCTGACTGTTTGTCAAGATGCCCAAACGAACTTGTCGAACCTAAACCACTTCCGGATGTTGAAACGTCCTCACAGATAATCAATCAGATATAATATAAGGAACTTTGTACGGTATCATTCGTTGAACCTCTATACATACTTTGTATGGAACTGAATTATTCGTACCAGCATAATTTCCAGGATATACTTAATTTTATGGATTATAACATAACTTCTGTTGTAGTAACACTTTTATTAGTATGGAAACATTGTTAATAGTGATAAATAGATAGTCAATATTCTTATGGAACATATTATACTACATATTGTGTTAGAGTATATCTTTTCACCATGTATGGAACATTAAGAACATATTCTCGCCGATTCCTAACTAGCCGTGATGGAACAGTAACACTGAGTAAAATTTACTATTACTTATATAAATTAGTAATTAGTGAATTATTTGTAATTAACAACTATATTAATTAGAAGGAATCAATTTAAGCTACTTAAGTAATTGTAGAGTGCACATTAACTAACTTTAATAGTTGTAAGTGTCTCTTTGTACTTATATTTACTTCTCATGGTACATGATCTTTCAAATTTTTAGATAACTAGTCCACCTTACTAATGTTAGAAACATTATGCGTGTTGCTTCTTACCGTGTTTAATTATGCTTTGTTGCACTTTGCATGTTTTATTTTCATTTTTCTGTTTTTTGATTCCCTTGTCATTAATTACCATCATTGTTGTTTTTCATTTTTCATTGGAAATCATATGTTTCTGGTTTTTTGAAAATTGAGTTGAATGTTTTTATCATCCTTTAGGTTCTCATTTCCAACTTTCTTTTACTTTGAATTTCACCACATCGTTCCAAAGTAGGTCGATTGTGGATGTGCGCTTTAATGCATACTTTCATTCAGTTATATTGATTTCCATTTAATATTCTTTTTCTTAATATTGTTTAACTTTATGACTTTGATTTATGTTCTTAGACGTCGATGTAGTTTTGACTCACCTCTCTTGGGTACTTAGTTAAAAAAAATTAATAGAATTAATTTTTTTTAAGGGCCGGTCATAAGGAAGCTGTTGCATACTTTTTACATGGTGGGCAGTCTATGGTCCTGCCAGAGTACGCACCAGTCGTGATATAGTTAGATTATTTGTGCGTTCGTTTTATTCACGCACGGGCGTGCACCATGCAGAGTGTGAGTTTGCTCTTTGCGCACGGGTTACCTAGTTTAGGGTATGACGTCAGGATTTGAAAAGGGCAAGTCGGACTTACTGTCCGTGTGTGTTGATTTTATTCTGTACAATTCTGTGTAAGAATTGTTTATGAAGGATTGTTTGGTCTTCAGGTTGAAGCCAACATTCAGTTCTATACGTAAGTTGTTTTGAGCCCTCATTTCATTAAAAATGTTAATGGTTAAGTGAAATGGCTACTCATCACTGGAGTCTAGCGGGAATCCATATTTGCTGGGTTCCTAGAATGGAACAGTAGAGATCTTAGCTTCACTTAGGTCTATCGTAGTTGAAATTCCTACGAGCGAAGAATGTATTTGATCATATTTTGAACATTATATTTCGTAATGCCAACGTCCAGGTCTGGGCATATAGTAGAGAGGTTAGCCAAAGGAAGTCTCTAACTTATTTGTATTTTTTATGTATAACTTCATGGATCTTATTAATTGTGTGAAGTAATGAAACAAGGAAGTCTTGGATTAAGACAAGTTACTGTAGGGAAAACGTCATTCATTCGTATGAAGCTGTTTGCTATGGCAGATGTCCTTGAAGGAGGTCAACGGACATTACTTTAACTTTCAACTGATAGTAACATTTAGTGAACCATAATCACTTGGGTAGAAAGGAACTTGATTTGCAATGGATCTGCAGAGGATCTATAATTATTATCAGAAACTGTACTTTGTATTACTACCATGCATAATTGTTGATCGTCCACGTCAAACAATGTATTAGTCCTAGTGAACGTCTTCTGTGCCACGTCAATAAATTATATGAACTTTTACCAACGAGTTGTGTATACCCCAGTAATTGGCCAATTTGCCTGCCACTCGTTGGAGTTTGTTGGATAGCTCTTTTATCATTTTTATGGACCATTCGCGTAACGATGCTAGTACCCTGGTACACCTACCACTAGCTAACACCAGTAACCAAGAAAGAGCTCAACACTGAACTTTGAAAGAAAAACCCATGGCGCCTAAGTTTGAGGCTATGACGAAACCTGTTAAATGAAAATTCTGTACATACGCTTTATTTAATTCTTGTTGGATATGAATTTAACTGTTGCTGTTCAAACTTATTAAAATTGATCATTGAAAAAGTACAAGCTGTTGAGGATTTTACATGTTTGATTGAATTGCAAAGAAACATGTTTCACCTTACCTCACCTAAAACAATCACAACATCTGCAACTGAAGGATACTAAACTAAAAAGAAGAACCTGCACATCCCAATATTAAGTGAGTCAAGTAAGAGCTCTGGTGGACTTAAAGCCAGTCGTAAACAAAAACCAAACTCACGCCCCAAGTCACATATACCTCTAAATGGTGCCATGACTGCACCGGCCTCATACTCCTGAATGGTACCGTGCCCAGTTCACTAAGACAGACTGGAACACTGGGACGGTCACATATTACTAAATGTTGCCGTGATCAGTCCTTCAAGGTAAGAGTAAGGAAGCCACTATACAATGGAAATGGATCAATTAACGTTGAATTTGCAACAATTGAATGTAGAACAGCAACCATTGCAGCCCCCAGTCTCACAAACTATAGACGGACCTACGATGACGGCGTTGCAACGTATCACAGCAACCTTGCAAAACGTGGATCATTATGCCAAATTCACACAGATTAGGTCAATAATTCAGCCTTTTAATGGTGATCAAAAGAAGTTCAGGAGGTGGTTATCAGATATTGATAAATTTGCATCTATCGTGGAGGTAACGAATGATACAGATAAGAAACGAATAGCTTTTCTGAGTTCGGACTCATTGGTAACAGATTTTCTGCGAAGGAGGGCACAATTATACACCACTGCGACTTATGCGTCCCTTAAGAAAGAACTTATCCAACGGTACGGAGATATTGTGGACGAAATGCATGCTTGGTCTATCCTTAGGAGGATGGAGCGGGAACGAGATGAGTCTGTCCAGTTCTATGGGGACCGGCTTTTAAACATGGCAGAAGAAGCGTTCTGTGGAGGGCCGACAGACACCCCTGAAATGGAGAGAAAAATAATGGGCATCTTCATTGATGGACTCACTGCAGACCACCTGAAATTACATCTTATCAGGAAAGACACAAAACTTATTGCAGAGACCATACAGGCGGCTGTCACGGAAGAAAATGTCCGCAGAAGATTTCACCAAGGTGTCTGCAGAGAGCCCAGGGTAGAACACAGAGAGGCCACGGAACATGAACCCATGGAAGTTGACCATGCCAGAAGACAATGGACTCGCCCGAGAATATATGATGACAGACCCCCCACACAGAGGCCAGATGTGGTGAATACTATAAACCAAAACGGATGTTTTACATGTGGAAGAATGGGCTATGGATATAGGACATGCAGGGCAAATTATAACAATGGGCCATTCAGAGGTGAGGAAAATTATCAACCACAGAGACCCGCACCACCCCGACGTTACCCCACAACGCCCCAGTACATTAGAGGTACACAACAACCCCTCATGCGTCAGGGAAACGGACATGCAACACACTAAGAAAGACCGATAGTGGTGGTTATAATCATAGAAATAGGTCTTACATACAAGAAAAAACAGAATTAAACAGATGTGAACATGTATGCCCGCCCCAAAGACACCATGAAAAAATGTTACACACTGAACTCAGAATACATCCAGACCCAAGTTCATGCCTCATGTCTATACAAGGTCAGCAGTATAGGGCACTTGTAGATAAAAGAGCATCAATCAGCCTTATCAGATACCAATTGTTCAGAAAGATAAAAAATTCTGTAAAATTTCAACATTCTAAAACATATTTAGCCTCGGTTACTGGACAAGAATTGAAATCAATAGGTACTGCATGGGTAACATTTCCATTGGGAAATACAACATTTGAACACCCATTTATCATCACCAAAGTAATGTCCAGAAACCTTATTTTGGGGAGAGGTTTTTTCAGAAAACACCAGGTACGGATATATTATGACCTACAGAAAATTCGAGTACAAAACGAGTATATTGATCTCCAGGACGACATACATATAGCTTCACTAGTGCGACTCACCGCTCCCGTCACGATAGCCCCAAACTCACTACTCATAGCAAAGGGACGAGTAAAGAACTCCTCTTACATCACACCAGGTCAGACGATACAAGTCCAGCCCCTGGCGGATGATGTTATAAATGAAGACCCATTGTTATTAATCACAGAAGGAATTGCTGAGGTTTCTGCATCTAGAGATTTCCCTATAATGATCCTAAATACTTCTGGGAAAACCACTACAATAAATAGGGGCACAATAGTAGCACAAGTGGATACATCGTCCTTCAGACAGTTTGCCACTGATAACAATTCTGCCCAGTTTGCCTCACCCACCCTTCCCAGATCTCCTGCACGTATTAACTGTAACACTAACCAAGGCATACAGAAAAAGAACAGTGATCACTCCTGTACAGACAAAAATTGGAATGATAAACCATACAGAAATTGGGTAAATCGCCAAACCATGAGGAAGAACATTCACAGAGATTATGCACCATGACCTCCCCTCCTTAAACGCCAGATGATGGAGAAACGAGGTCGCCCATACATAAGAAAAGAGGAACGAGAAATGTTACTTTTTAATCAAGATTGCAACCACTCGTTTTCCCATCCCAGTATACAAAGAAAATACACGACGTGCCGTCTGTCCGAGAGAGACAAGGACACAGAAATTGTCCTGCCAGGAGGATATCCTAAACTACAGGACGTAGATACATGCCCAACAGGAATATATGTATAATCCAGAAACAGGTGGATATTATGCAGTTCAGAGACCAATGGAAGACCCTGCAGAGAAGGAAGAATTTTTATACGACTCCACCACAGGAGGATATTACAGTAATAAGATTATGAGTAGAAAGAATGAGCGTTCTTCGCCTACAAGGAGAAGGCAACCGTACATCACGAGAGAAAGTGATAAGGTAACGTACGCGGATAGGCGCAGTTACAAGGTCACAAACCAGAAGAAATGGCACAACCATGACTATACCAGTCAAAATAAAAATAATACGCACACAATTAATGCAGTAACCCACGAGAATTCACGTAGCGGAAGGCAACGGCAAAAGTACCAAATTCAGTCCACATCTTACTCACACCCCGGCAGAATATAGCCCAACACCCCAACAAGAAATGCGCCAAGAAATACTCAAAACAAGGAGCAGAAATTGTCACAATACAAGACAAAACGTTCCCCAGTACTGCAGAAGAGAAACAGAGAGCACAAAGCAAAATGTAAATGACACAGCGGATGACAAGTATCGGGAGAGGATATCTCAACTACTTGAAACCCTAAATACAACAGATAGCATAATGTTAGTTGGTTTTTTTATGCGTGATGCAAATGTTGATGTGTAGTTGAAGATCTGGGTCACTCACGCTGACAGCATACATGGTTCTTGTACGATGATGAGGATGATGAGACATGGGTGTGTAGAGACGAGAATGCGTTTAGGCTCATATATGGTTACACAATACACCCAGTCACACTCGTACTGAAGCCAATCATGGTTGAAACTACTGGTGACAGTTCATACATTTATTCACAGGACTAACAGTAGAATCACACAGGAACAGTCAATGTAAACAGGTTCATGTACATCATGTTAATTGAAATCGCTTGGTACATATCAGGCATTCTAAGGCTGGTGAACATTCAAATATGTGGGCATTGTCAATAGTGGTATGTTCTTTAATGTACAGTTCATAATGCCGCTTTGGTATCCCTGACTGAACGCGTCAGATACCTTAATAACTCCGTCATACAAAGGACGAGCCCTTAACTCATGTAATCCTATTACCAGGGCCGTCGTTCAACTTGGCATAACACGCCAGTTACCTCTTTCCATGCGGTAGAATAGTGGCCATTACACAGACCTCGATATGACGTCAGCTGTGTATTCTTCATTAAGCAGGTTGCTTAAACCCTGCTATAATGTTTGTATAAGTATATTGCCAACCTGCGGTTTCCACTATATATAACTTCGTCACTGGACTTCTGATCATATGAAGACGAATAGTCTTAAATAGCTACCTTGAGCACAAAATATAAGTTCTGCATTACAGGAACGGTGAGCTGTTCTCACGGCTAGGTAATCCTTTAACAAATTCTGCAACCGAATGCATAGTAGTGAAAAAGTCGGTGTTACCTTGAAACGAATCCTCAGAACACAAGAAATAACAGTGTCGTCATTCCTGACGTACAGTAAATAACTGGGGAAAACTGCCAACGCAGTCACTTCGAAGATTGTCCTTCCCCAGAATACAACGGACATTCACGTCCTACAGAAGCCAGATCGCAACTCTACCTGACGGAAGTCTAATTTTGCGCTCTCCAACGGCGCATGGCACATCGCCCAGAACTGTTTACCTTTGACCCTAAAGGTCAAACACAATGAATGAACCAAAAAGGGAGATAACCCATAATCAACCTGACACAGCAAAGTTAAGACATAGTTCCCCAACTTTGACCAGGGTGAAAAACATACAACCAATAAATCGACGTTTGAAACTCCATCAAAGATGACAGCAACAAATAAGCCACGGTTACAGACATTTGTCGTAAAGCATCAAGATGTTTTGCATTAAACGACATGGAATTCGGCAGAACAAACACTGTAACGATGGACATCCAAACAACAACAGAAGAGCCAGTACATTTGAAACCGTATCATACACCATTGAAAAAAGAGAACTAGTTGAAAGATCCATAAATGAGATGTTACAGGTGGGAATTATTGAAAGATCCAGATCCCAATGGTCCTCCCCCATAGTAATAGTATCAAAGAAAGATGGTTCTAGTCACTTTTGTTGTGACTACCGTGCCCTAAACAAAATCACAAAAGTCATCTCTTACCCCTTACCTAGAATAGATGATCTGCTAGCGACATTGGGAAAATCCACCTACTTCACCACACTTGATGCAAGGTCGGGTTTTTGGTGTATCCCAATGACACCTGAGGCAAAACAGAAATCCACATTTTGTACCCATGTTGGCAGTTTCTCATGAACATTATGCTTTTTGGCTTAAAAGGGAGCCCCGCGACATATATGTCACTAATGGATGAGGTTTTAAAAGGATTGCAACCATTTGCGTTGGCATATATTGAGGATGTCCTAATACACACGGCAGGCAGTATATAGGACCACCTTCTTAAAGTAGAGACGGTTTTCATCAGGCTTAGACACCATCAGATAAAGTTGAAGCTGGCGAAATGCGAATTTTTGAAAACAGAAACTAAATATTTGGGTTTCGTCATAAATCGAGATGGTATCAGACCAGACGAAGATAAAGTAAAAGCCATAAGAGATGCCCAGCCCTAAGACAGTCAGACAAATAAGATCTTTTATAGGTTGTGTGGGATACTATAGACACCACATTGTAAACTTCTCGAGAGCAGCTGAGCCCTTAATTGCCCTCACACGCAAATATGCATGGTTAGATAGACGGAAGAGTGCCAGAAATCATTTGAATATCTCAAAAATGCCCTAATCACCATCCCACTTCTTGGACATTCGGACATTTCTCAGCCCATGCTACTATACACCGATGCTTCAGACAACGCAATCGGTACTTGCTTAGTACAACCAGTATTAGAAGACGAGACGCCCATCCTACCAAACATCCCCAATGAAAAACCTATTGCGTTCCTATCTAATGCATTGTCAAAATCACAGAAACGGTGGACCACCACTGAAAAAGAAGCATATGTGATACATTACGCAGTCCAACAGTTTGACTTTTATGTACGTGGGACCAAACTCATCATCCGCACAGATCACCAACCCCTGGTTAACTGGCTTACAAAAACACAAGGACAGCCTAAGAAACTACAGACGTGGTCCATGAATCTACAGTCCTACGACACCACTATTAAGTATATTCCAGGTACATTGAACACTTTTGCAGACCTCCTATCTAGGGTTCTATATGATGATGAACCAGATACGACGATAAACAAGGAAAAAATGATGGCACATCAACAGAAATAGATGACAACGCCAAGGACATAGATGCAATCACTTCACAGGAACCAGGAAGTACTTCAGATCAAACAACCCAATTAGAAGATGAAAGTCAGGATAAATTTGATATTCAGGTGGAACAAGCTAAAGATGCTGAAATAGTCAAATTGCTCACATACGTAAAAGAAAATCCAACGAAAAGTAAAGATTTTACCGTAAACCCAAAGGATGGAGCCCTATATTACATCGATCACAAACAAGATGGTATGCTGAGAAAGGTTATTCCGACACATATCGTCCCCAAAGTATTGCTACAGTTCCACGATAACAGTGGTCACATGGGAAGAGACAAAGCGATTGATGTGATAAAGAGAAGGTATCATTGGCAGAGCATGTATAAAGACATTAGCGAATATGTAGCCACCTGTAAAACTTGCAAGTTACGAAACATGAAACCCCACTCAATACCCCTTCAAGAAATGCAACCCTCCCATTTTCCCATGCAAACAGTAAGCATAGACATATCTGGTCCCTACCCACTCACCCAATCAGGCAACAAGTACCTCCTGCATATAGTGGACCAATATTCTGTCTGGCCAGAAAGTTACCCACTCAGCGATGCCACTTCACAGTCTATCACACAAGTTTTTCTACAGGAATTTCTTCCCCGGCATAGCTGTCCACCACGAATCCTTTCGGACAATGGTAAACAGTTTACTGGCAACCCATTTAAGGCTACCCTACACAAACTGAACATTGAGCATACCCCTACTAGTTATTATAACCCAAATGCAAATGGCAGAAACGAAAGAATGCATGCCACTCTCCACGATATTATCAGCAAATACATCAAAGGTAACCACCAATACTGGGACCTGTATATCAACCAAGCCCTTGAAGCCATACGTGTAAATGTAAATGATACCACAGGAATGTCACCATTTTATATGCTGTACGGACGAGAACCAAATTTTTCTTTAGACAACCTTCTCCGTCCGCAGCGAAAATATATGGGACAAAACCCCATAGACATAATCCTCAAAGGAAGTCAGAGGAGGGTGAGATTATAGCCTTTCTGAAGTCACGAAGCGGCAAGGGCGAGTCAAAACCTGGTTCTATCCCTTGAGCCAATAGTCTCATCTGTCCACAGGCATGTCATTTTCCATCTAAATTCTATCTTCTCAGACTTTCTCATACTAGGTTCTTGTTTTCATTCAGGCAAACTCTAAAAACTTGAAACCACTTCGTGACAGGGTTTCAACTTAATAGGTTGAAAATCAGTAAGAATGATATCATGTTCGATGATATCAGTATGTCCTGGAATATCAGTAAGGACATCAGCAAAAGACAGTAACAATTGAGTAGCTTGTTCTTTCTGAACAGATGACAGCGTTGGAGATATAGAAACATCTTTCCAACTTTTAGTAGCTAAAAAGTGAACACTAGGTAACACCAAGAGTGACTCATTTCCATCAGTCTAATCATAATTTTCCTCTTGTATGACAGCCAAAGAAGAGTGGCGAGTGACAGATTCATCAAGAGCTTCAAAGACTGGTCTAAGATGTGGTGGACGTGTATGAAACTGCTGTAACATATAATATGAAAAGTCTTTTCTTTTCCATCTATTGAAACAATATAATCAACATCAGACAGTTTCTCCACAATCCTGTACGGTCATCTCCATGACACTAATAGTTTGTTATCTTTTTTGGGTAATAGTACGTATGCTTCATCTCCAGGCCAAAGTTGGCGTAATGTGCGGTTTTGGTTAAGAAACAACCTCGCCCTAAGCTTTGTCTTTTCAGATGAACTTACTGCTATTTGGCATGCGTCTATTATTTTTTTTCTTAAATTGACCACATATTGATATGAGGTTTGAACCTCTTCATTCATCTCAGTTCCAATTAATAGTTGTTTTAATATCGACATTGGGCCTCGTGGTTTGGCGCCAAAAACCAACTCGAATGGACTAAAGCCTGTATGTTCATTTCTTATTTCTCTGTTTTTTTTTCTTTTGTTATTGCTGTTTGAAAATACTGTATATAAATTGTACACACCCCCGTCTTTCCAGCTAACATATCTTCCAATATGTGATCCCGCTCATATAATGTTTTTGTTACTGCTACTTGAAAATATATAAATTGTACACACCTCCCTCTTTCCAGCTAACATATCTTCCAATATGTGACCCTGCTCATATGTTTTTATTTTTGTTACTGCTGTAACAAAACACTGTTATTTGAAAATAAAATATATTTATTACAATTAAAAAACCTTTGTTATCTATGTTATACGATTGTATGTACGTATAAATATTGTCTACCTGTATGTAAAGTACGTGTATATATATATATATATATATATATATATATATATATATATATATATATATATATATATATATATATATATATATATATATGTTGTAACACATGTTGTAAAATATATAAATATTGTAATGTATGTATGTATAAACAACACATAACAACAACACACAATGTTGTATAAACAACACACTACACAACAACACACCCGCCATTATTGAGCGGAGTATTTTACTATATAAAAAGTCATGCGCATCCTGCAGAATCGATCGGAGTATTTGGTTATATAAATTCATGCGCATTCTGCAGAAATTCGACCTGTAACCTCCCTACTATACTACTTACCTGCTGGCTATACTTATTAGCTATTATATTTGAAAAGACTCTATTCATTACAAAAACGTGCTGTGCGCCTAGTTTCAGACAAAAACTTCACACAGTGTGTAGAGCCATATACATATCTTAACATATTACCACAAAGAAAGCGCTTTCTCTTCAACAAAGCTAAATTTATTCACAAATTCATCACAGAATGCTCCAACGTATCTGGGGTCTATTTTCATGCCCAAGCCTAGGCTCGACTTATTCAAGAAAACTTTAGCTTTTCTGCTGTTCATCTGTGGAATTTTCTTCCACACGACCTAAACAATACGCTTAGTCCATATTCATTCAATCACAGACCTTTTAAATACATCATGAGTGCAGATTATATGCGACCCTAATTTAGTTATGTTAATAAATAATTATATCTTCTTCTTCGTACACTCTCAGACGTCCACTTGAATGTTCTCAAAGAAAGCAGTAGTCAGTTTGAGGCTATTTGAATCCCCGTAAAGCTTTTCCACGAAAGGAGCTGGCGTCGGCCATATGCACTTTCTCTGTACCACATATAAGGGGCAACATTGAAGCAGATGTTCAGCAGTCATTTTATCAGTGCCACAGTTACACTGTTCAGTAGTTCCTATCTTTAGCTTGTTGAACAGATGGTATCTCAATCTGTTGTGGCCAGTGCGGAGTCTGAAGATTACCACTTGTTCTCTTCTGTGGAGCTGGTAGTAAGCATCATTCTGTGTGTGCCCTGGATGTTCTACATTCCATTTGTTTCTGTAACTGATTCTGATAAAGCTCTTTGCCTCCTCAAAAGTTATGCTTGCATCAGGCTGAGGTAGATGTGAACCTTCTTTTGCCATTCTGTCAGCCTCTTCATTGCCGGCGATGTTACAATGAGATGGGATCCATTGGATCACAACACTTTTGAATCGTTGACAAAGTTTGTAGAGCACTACTCTGAGATCATCCAGGTCTGTATTATTTTGGCTTTTCAACGTTGCAATTACTGACTGTGCATCAGTAAAGAAAGCAACTTGTCTCTCTGCCCTTTCTTCTGTCAATATAACCTCTGCTGCAGTTTTCAAGGCCTCTGCCTCTGCTCTGAAGTTGCTGGAGAATCGTCCTGTCGCCATTGACAGCCTTTTTTCTGCACCAGTGCTTAAGGTCAGAAAGACACCCCCACCTCCATTTTCTGTTGCATTTGTTGCTGATCCATCTGTGTATGCATGGGTCCAGGTGTTGCGTGGATAATGTTTCTCTGTGTATTTTGTCGCTAAGGATTTTCTATCTGTTGCAGTTTGGCTCTTTTTACTTTCAATTCCAGGAATGTTTTCTATAATTTTAGGGAAACGATTTTGTTTCCAAACTGGAAGCTTGTGTGCAGTGTAGATGGGTTTAAAAGTGGATATTTCATCTATGGATACTGCTCTCATTTGTGGTTTGGTTGATTCTACAAAATTACTTCGTTTGAGTCTTTGCCTTCTAAGAGCATTTATTCTATGGCACATTGGGTGGTCTGTTAGTCTTTTGAATTTTTCAGCCTCTTGCTGAGCTCTGCAGTCTCTTCTATCTGTCATTGGCTGGAGGCATATAATCTTTTCGAGTTCTTTTATAGGTGTTGACTTCATGCCTCCTGTTATAATTACACATATTACTTAATTTAATCTATTAATTTTATTCTTTACTACTTACTTATCATGTGTTTGTAATCTTTTACCTTTATCTTGATTAACTCTAATACAATACTTTATGTTAGTTAATTTAATCTAATTCTATAACATCCTACACACATTACATTAATTACCTAACTATATTTAATTAGTTATATTGTAGTATTTTTGGATTAATACACCACATCTTATTTAGTTAAAATACATTAGTTACATATTTAATTATGCACTATGCTTTCTAACTGTGTCAAGTGGCACTATACCGACGTACCACGTCATACTAATTCTAGACAACTATACAAATTCGCGTTCACTAATTATCGTCAAGCGCAAAACATCTCATATTTTTAGCATACTAATCTATTACCGCGCAACTTTAAAAGTGCTCACAACTGTAGCAGACGACATCATTACACGTGTCGTAACATTCCCCTGACCGACGGGGGTAAAAAAAAATCTATAACATCATATGTAGGTTTTAATAGATAATTTTGCACAGTTCAGTATTAATTCTGCCACCAATGGTACCTATACCTTGTAGCGGTATGGCAGCTTGCGTACACTGATAATCCCCAGAGCTATGCCAGTGGGAGTTTTACTCCTGGTAGGTTCAACCAAACTGGACTGGTCTGTGTGGGTAGGGGTCAGACAAAAGCTGGTACCCTGGTCCTCCAGGTTGGGGGTTTTA
The DNA here is from genome assembly GCA_024509875.1 of Oreohelix idahoensis. NCBI lineage: Eukaryota > Metazoa > Mollusca > Gastropoda > Stylommatophora > Oreohelicidae > Oreohelix > Oreohelix idahoensis. The sequence goes on from JAMPIV010010201.1 coordinate 43,738, forward strand.
GCACAGAGCTGATACCCCTGTCTGTGTAAAAAAAAAATGAAGTTACGGAAACAATAATAAATGAACAAACTTTGCTGCGGGATGGACATTCGGAGTCTGTGGCTCGTATGACTGTCAGTGGTGAAAGCCGAAAGGAAGCCACTGACATGAAAACAGATGTCCTGACCGCAAAACAGGATACAAGAATAGGTTTTTGGAATGTCAGGACAATGTACGAGACAGGTAAACTAAGACAGGTCACGGCAGAAATGAGAAACTATAGGTTACACATTCTAGGGATAAGCGAGAGCAGATGGACAGGGGCAGGAAAAGTTAAAACAGCAACAGGAGAAACAGTACTTTACTCTGGAAGAGAGGATGGACAACACAATGAAGGCGTAGCCATTATTCTACAGAAAGGTATAGAAAGGACATTACTGGAATGGAAACCCATCAACAACAGACTGATAAGATTAAGATTGAGAGGGAGATTCACCAACACTACAATAATACAATGCTACGCACCAACGAATGATAGCGATGAGGAGGTCAAGGATGAATTCTATCAACAACTGCAGAAAGAAATGGACGACACACCTAGATATGATCTTGTTATAGTAATGGGAGACCTCAATGCGAAAGTTGGTACACACAATACATATAATGAAAGAACAATGGGGAAATGCGGCAGCGGAACAGCAAACGAAAATGGGGATAAACTAATAAGTTTCTGTAGCATTAATAACCTGGTCATTGGAGGAACACTCTTCCCACATAAAGAAATTCACAAATTAACATGGGAATCACCAAATGTTCGGGACAGAAACCAGATAGACCACATCATGGTTAACGGTAGATGGAGACATGCATTACAAGATGTGAAGGTAAGAAGAGGTGCAGATGTGGGAAGTGATCACCATTTAGTAGTAGCAAAACTGAAAGTGAAACTAAGAAGAGCTGCACCAACTGTAACTACACAGAAAAGGTTTGACATCAGCAAATTGAAGGACTCCCTTACCAGAAAAGCTTTTACGGCCGACATAAAGAAACGATATCAATTTGCCAAAAGTCAGGAAAAGACATTGACTGATGATATAGACCAGAATTTCAACACCATTTCAACAATATACAAAGAAAGCAGCAAATCATGCTTGGGATTCCAGGAAAGGAAGAAGCAAGACTGGATAACACCAGAAACTTTAAACACCATAACGATGAGAAAGGAAATGAAAAGAAAGAAAACAGAAGCGAAGTCCCCCAGGTTAAAGCAACTATATAGCGAACAGTAGTCAGCTGGACAATGAAGTTAAACGCCAAACCCGAGCCAACAAAAGGAATTTCTTAGACGATCTTGCAAGACAGGCAGAGGAGGCAGCACTGAGAAATGAACAAAGCACAGTATACAAAATAACTAAATTCATCAGCGGAAAACGAGGTGCAAACAATATTACATTAGTAAGAGATAAGCAAGGTAATCTCATCACGACAGCAGAGGGACAAGAAACAAGATGGGCAGAGCACTTCAGAGAAACTCTGAACAAGGAACCACCAGAGACACAATTGAATGTTCCTGAGGCTGAAAACGATCTAGATGTGAATACAGACATTCCACGAAAAGAAGAAATTATCACAGCAATCAAAGGGTTAAAAAATGGCAAAGCTCCGGGCCATCATAACTTAAATGCAGAGCTATTTAAGACAGACCCTGAGCTAGAAGCAAAACTATTAGAACCGCTATTTGCACAAATCTGGAAATCGGGGACAACACCATCAGAGCGGAACAAAGGAATAATTGTCAAATTGCCCAAGAAGGGAGATCTTGCAGACTGCAATAATTGGAGAGGAATCACTCTTCTCTCAGTTCCCAGCAAAATACTAGGCAGGATAATTATACAGAGAATTTCAAAGGCAGTAGATCACAAACTGAGGAAAGAACAAGCAGGATTTAGAAAGAACAGGAGATGAGTAGATCATATATTCACTCTCAGGAACATTATAGAGCAGTGCTCAGAATGGCAAAGACAGCTTTACATTAATTTCGTTGATTTTGAAAAGGCTTTTGACAGCATACATAGGGACAGTTTATGGAAAATACTGAGGGCTTATGGAATTCCAAGCTGCATAGTGTCAATCATAAAAAGCCTCTATGCAAACTTTACGTGCAGTGTTGGGCAGAGCAACCTAACCTTTGAGGTGAAGACAGGAGTACGACAGGGATGCCCCTTATCAACAATTCTATTTTAAACAGTCATAGACTGGGTGATGCGCCAGACAACAGAGGGCAGTCCAAGAGGAATAAGATGGACAACATTTTCTACATTGGAAGATCTGGAATATGCAGATGACATTGCACTACTAGCACATTCACATCAACACATCCAGGAAAAAACGGATAGACTTAATAAGTTTAGCCAGCCGGTGGGCTTGAACATCAATTTAAAGAAGTCTGAGGTCATGGCGCTCAATGTGAGCAACCCAGAGCCCATATCAGTCAGGAATAAGCAATTGGTACAGACAGATACCTTCACATACCTAGGAAGCATAGTAAAACCAGACGGCGGGGCAGGCAAAGACATCAACATCAGAATGAATAAGGCAAGAACAGCCTTCTTTAGCCTAAACAACATCTGGAAGTCCTCCCAATACAGCACAAGCACAAAATTAAGATTATATCAGAGCTGTGTGCTTTCTGGGCTTCTCTATGGTGCGGAATGCTGGAGAGTTACAGAGAAGGAAATGTCGAAATTGTCCTCTTTTCACACAACATGCCTAAGAAAAATTCACCGAATCTTTTGGCCGAATACCATCACTAACCAAGATCTGCTTACTCGTAGCAAGCAAGAGGACATGCACACCATCATAGCTGGCAGACGCTGGAACTGGGTTGGTCATGTCCTCAGAAGAGACCCCGATGCCATCACAAGAACAGCTATGCTTTGGACCCCTGAAGATAAACGAAAAAGAGGCCGACCAAAAACAACCTGGCGCAGGACTGTGGAGGCTGAGATGCAAAGAATGAACCAGAGTTGGGGCACTGTACGAAGGATGGCCACCGACCGAGCAAAGTGGAATCAATTTGTTGTTGCCCTACAAGACGCCACTAGGCGTAATGACCACTGACTGCTTTGACGGTCGGCGGCTAAGGATCAAAGAAGAAGAAGTAGTATTAATTATGATAAGGCACTGTAAATCTGTGTAACTGTTATTGTACTGTTACAATGCTGGGATTTTATTTCATTGCTTTTTATTTTGTTACTTTATTATTTAAGTAATATTTAAGATACATGTGAGAATAAATGGATTCAATATGGAAGACGAGAGAAAAGAAGAGCCCAATTCTAAACCCTTTGAAAATAAAGTTCGTTCTCTCTCTCTCTCTCTCTCTCTCTCTCTCTATATATATATATATATATATATATATATATATATATATATATATATATATATATATATATATATATATATATATATATATATATATATATAGATCATTCAATACCATAATTCCTGCCGTAAGTACTTTGGTCGGTCAGTCGTCACACTTTGCACACCTCAAAAGTATTACAGTTGCAATTCTTTGCTTATAGACTGGCGCTGAGACCTAGATTTAGCCTAATTCATAGCAGTGGGAAATTATTTCAGCAAAACATCGTAGACGCCGTCATGAAGACTGAAGAATTAAGAATAAACTATTTACGAGATAATAAAAAAGAATTACCAGTGGAAAAATACCGTTGACCATTGGATGCAGTTGAAGCAAGAGCTCAGAAACAAAACTTGAGAGCAGGGCAGATGATAATTCTGCCTTCGGCTTTCCAAGGCAGCCCAAGATACATGTAACAAAACTATCAAGATGCTTTGGCAACTGTTCGAAAGTTTGGGAGACCTGATAAACGCGTGAAATTTACTTGCAATCCTGCTTGGCCTGAGATTGTTAGTGCAATGGAAGGAAAACAACGACCTGATCACAGACCAGACATAACTGTGCGAGCGTTCAAACTAGAATTTGCAGAACTGCTTGACGTCATTCTTAAGCGGAATCTTGTTGGTATTGTGATAACCTTCATCTATATGATAGAATTCCAGAAACGTGGACTAACATATGCGCACATACTCCTCACTCTGTCTACAGATTCTAAAATACGCACGAAGGATGCAATTTACAAAGTCGTAAATGCAGAGCTACCTAACTCAAAAACAAATCCAAGGCTGCTTGAAATCGTCACAAAGTTCATGCTACATGGTCCCTGCGGCGAATTCAATGAAAGATCTCGGTGCATGAAAGACGGTAGATTAGGTAGACAACACGTCCAAAATATCCAAATGACGCAGACCAGCCAGCATGTGACTGTGCGTGATAGTGAGAAAGGGTCAAATCTGACACCTGTTACGAGGGTAACTGCACTTGCAATAATGCGTAGCTCTCTGAGGTTGATGCTGGTAGAGCATGGGCGCTCCAGGTACTATGTGTTATGATGTATAACCCAAAAAGGGAACCACCAGATCTACCCGAGTTTGGGAGTTGGTAAGAGGTGGTTGACGAACACATAAAGGCTTGACGACTACTAAAGCCCTTGTGGAAGGTAATATGTCTGATCGGGGTTCTTTTCTCTCTTAAATGAAGTCATAAACCACAAATTGCTGAGCCACCAGCCCTAACCACTCCACTTGTTACAACTTCTATACTGTGTTAAATATGTAGAGACAGGTACAGATTATATTATTATATCAATAGTCTACATGCACCATTCACATTCCGCTGACCTGGTCACAAAATTTATCTCTTCCCCCTCCCTTTCTATTGACCACTTGATAGCAAAGCGAAATGTAGGTGAGCGTGGCGGGCCTACATGTGAAATCACAAAACAGGCGTACCCATCCAGATATCGGTTATGCAAGGCTGTAGGCCTGTGTATGTAAACATTCATGCACCAAAACTTTGTCCTGTCCAGAATATGATCTCAAAATTAATACATGCAAGTTAAAAGTCCGTGCCTGATTACATCAACTGGGCTGATACACACTTACTTTGACTTATATATACAAGTTTTACATAGGGAAAAACTAGAAGGCCACTTATTGGGGAATCTTTATGTGGGTTACAAAATACCAAAATAGGAGTCAAGTAAGAAAATCAGATTATGGTTATAATCCGTGTTAGAAAATAAATTCTCTTAAAGAAAGCGATTATATTATTGTTACACTTCGTGGTTGGGAAAACCTCACTTAATGTACTGAATGAAGCATTTTTAGTTATAATTACATTAGGCTTAGCACACACAAAAGTATGGTAGCATGCACACACACTTTTCATTAAAAAATCTAAATATAGCGTCTTAGTGTTTGTCGGGTAATAGCCGAACCTTAAAAATGATAGAACCTGCTCGGTATGAAAGATTATATTTAGACTAAATACTACTGGTGAGCTAACTCCGACTATGTTTAAGTTCGCCCCCCCCCCCTTTCCCCCCCCCCCCCCAAAAAAAAACCACTATCTAGTTATTTAAGAGCTCTTACCGATATTGTGAAGAATTTCCTACACCATATATAGTAGTAGGCAAACTTGCACTGAGACAGCGATCTCTTTTCCCGGACCAGAAGTTCCAGAGACATAAAGCACTGAGAATTGTTATTTAAATGTGTTTCCTACTTTTCTTTGTAGCACGCACCTTTCAACCATCTACCATATACACGGAGCTGTTGGTTATATCAGGACGCGTTTCATTTATTGTAATATGCTTTTGTTTGTGTTTATTTTATACTATATTATCTCCAGTAGGTTCTTTTTTTACTTTTGTATTTATAGTTCAATGTTGTTTTATTATCCAAAATATGATATTGTCTAGACTGATATGTTTTTATTATTCACTGGAGGGTTTTTTGGTCATTCCGTATTTATATGGGGGGAGGGGGGGGGGGGAGTCTTTCACCGATGTAGATTACTGGTTCGCATCCTTATTTATTTATTCTTTAAATGTTAGCTTTTGTGGTCAACGACCTAGGTGACGAGTTTAAAGACTTAAAAGACAATCTATCTCAGTTTGCAGAGGATGCTGCGATATGGAGGACGAGAAGAAATCTCCCATTCCTCTATAAAACAGTACAAAAACAAATAGATAAAGTATCCGTGGGGATACAAGTGCACAAGTGGGGATTTAACCTAAACGTTAAAAAACAGTAGGAATGATCTTCAGTAGAGGACATGTAATTAAAAATAATATAATTGGTATAAGTATTAATGAGCAAAAAGTATGCACAGCAAAATCAACTAGATTTCTGGGTATGGTACTAGACCAGCAACTAAACTGGAACAAATACATAGACCTATTAGTGCAAAACAGTAGGGGACTTATTAACATGCTAAGATATATGAAGGGAAGTGGTTGGGGAGCCTGCAATAAGACAATTCTAACCTCCTATAAATCATTTATTAGGGGCAAACTTGACTATGCCAGTGTTGTCTATGCATCACCCGCCCCGAGTATTAAGCATTGAGAAATAGGCGGGGACTCATTATATACTAAAATCTCGCCTGCACGCGTTAAAGCGCGGATTTACAGCTCAACAAAAACCGAAGGAATCGACGAAATAATTCCAGGAGAATTTATCCCGGCGTCGCAAACTACAAGAGTGAAGGCATAACTGTTTAGACGCTCTTGGCCTCATAGGTTTTTCTGACTTCACTCTAAATCCAAGACACAAGGAGATTTTGCCGACCACGGCAAGAAGCGGACAGAAGTGCCTTGCTCGCTGTCAAAGGTCCCCCGGAACTTTTGCCGCTGACCCGCACCAACGAGCCAGGGGACGACTTAAAAGAGGTGCTGACCAGCTATAGAGAGAAACATGGAAAGACAGAAGGACACTTTCCGCTTATCCGCGCCAGTGGAAGGGGAGTTAACCTGTCCGACTAAAAGTGACAGGCCAGCTTTCAAAAATACAGCTTACAGGATTCAAAATAGAGAGAAATGGGAGGCAATAAAAGTCAAGACTAGATTAGGGGTGGTCTTAACAAGACGAGTGCCAGAATTTTCTTAGCCAAGCGTCATACGTACACCAAGTTATATACGGTTACTGTTTGCAATGATATGTGCATTTGGAGAACCAGACGGTGTACTTGAACTATGGGAAAGATATAAGCAGGGCATTAGTGAAGATTTCATAAGATGTTATTCTGAAGAAACTGGCATTCTCTTTGCTTTTGCAGAAATAAACGAAATGTTGAAAAATTATGGCCTGTGGTTTCGAAAAGTGCATCTACCAGCTGTTGAAATGATGACAGCACCTCTGCATTCGCAATCATTTGACGTTTTGGAAGAACATGTCAAATTGATCGCAAATAGAGAAAATTAAACAACGAACAAACAAATGACATTTGACATTATTCTTGACGCCATATACAGTAAGTCATTACAAATCATGACTGTTTTTAGATGGTCCGGCTGGAACTGGAAAAAACATTTTTTTAACGCACCTATACTACACACAGTACGAGGCAAGGGAGGTAGTGTTACTTCTGTTGCGTCTACAGGTATTGCAGCAACTCTGTTAGCTACAGGCAGAATTTCTCACTCTACGTTCAAGAAACATTTCCTTCTGAATGCAACTTCAACATTCAATTTAAAGCCGAAAACAAAGGAAGCTAAGGCACTTCTACAATCAAAACTGACTGCGTGGGATGAAGTACCAATGACTCACGTTCACACCTTTCAAGCAGCAGAAGACTACTGTGCGATCCGACAGGATTACACAAGTTTTTTGGAGGGAAAATTATACTACTAGGCGGAGACTTCAGGCAAGTCCTATGGTGATACTACAAGGCTCAAGATATCTAACAGTTGGCAGTTTTATAAAGAGATGTAGGCTATGAACCTAGTTCCATGTACTGAAACTTACACGTAATATGCGAACAATAGCAAGCGAGAAGGAATTTTCAAACTGGCTATTAGAAGTAGGCAATGGAAGAAGTGGTGCAACTATCAATTTGCCTAAACACTGTTTTTCACACACACAAGACCCTGTAGAACAACTCTGTGGTGACATTAACTGCAACACTGTTACAGCTCAGCAACTCAAATGCAGAGCAGTACTAATTGTTACAAATGAGGATTCTTTGGAACTGAACAACAAAGTGTTAGACCGTATTCCCGGAGAAGAGACTGTTTACAAAAGTGTGGATACTGTAGCAAGCGATAAACCAAGTGACCATCTGGCATACCCTGAAGAATTTCACAATAGCTTAATGACAACAGCAATGCCTAATCACGAGCTAAAACTGAAAGTAGGTGGTGTAATTATGCCACTACGGAATCTTATGCCATCAAGGGAACTCTGCAATGGAATACGATTGATAATTACGCGTCTACAAAGACACATCTTATAGGCTCGCGTAATAGATGGAATTAACTTAGATACTGTTCTCATACCGCGCATACTTCTTATTCCATTTGTTACAAATATGCCTTTCAAATTCAAAAGAAAACAGTTTCCTATACGTTTAGCATTTTCAATGACGACCAACAAGTCACAGTGACAGACTTTTGAAAGAATATGCGGATACCTTCCGAAATCTGTATTCAGTCACGGGAAACATATGTTGGTCTCTCAAAATGCAGAAAAAAGGCTGTCAGTGGCGACAGGACGATTCTCCAGCAACTTCAGAGCAGAGGCAGAGGCCTTGAAAACTGCAGCAGAGGTTATATTGACAGAAGAAAGGGCAGAGAGACAAGTTGCTTTCTTTACTGATGCACAGTCAGTAATTGCAACGTTGAAAAGCCAAAATAATACAGACCTGGATGATCTCAGAGTAGTGCTCTACAAACTTTGTCAACGATTCAAAAGTGTTGTGATCCAATGGATCCCATCTCATTGTAACATCGCCGGCAATGAAGAGGCTGACAGAATGGCAAAAGAAGGTTCACATCTACCTCAGCCTGATGCAAGCATAACTTTTGAGGAGGCAAAGAGTTTTATCAGAATCAGTTACAGAAACAAATGGAATGTAGAACATCCAGGGCACACACAGAATGATGCTTACTACCAGCTCCACAGAAAAGAACAAGCGGTAATCTTCAGACTCCGCACTGGCCACAACAGATTGAGATACCATCTATTCAACAAGCTAAAGATAGGAACTACCGATCAGTGTAACTGTGGCACTGATAAAATGACTGCTGAACATCTGCTTCAAAGTTGCCCCTTATATGTGGTACAGAAAAAGTGCATATGGCCGACGCCAGCTCCTTTCGTGGAAAAGCTTTACGGGGATTCAAATAGCCTCAAACTGATTACTGCTTTCTTTGAGAACATTCAAGTGGACGTCTGAGAGTTGTACGAAGAAGAAGAAGGTCTCTCAAGAGTTAGATCAATGGGCTCATTAAGTGTTGTATTTGAGAAAAATGAAAATTTTAATTGTGTTTATAATGAAATTTATTAATGAATACATAAAATGTGTTGATATTTAATTAAAACCAGTAAGGTATGATGCTAATGGCGTATGTTATGCCGGTCAGAACTAATAAATTAGTATATTTACAGATAACAAATTTAATAATTAATTGCAGTTAACGCAGTAAAAATGAATACAAGTTTTGAAGAAAAAAAAATTTAGCCTTTAAAGATTCTTCACAGATGATGATCTGGATAGGTGTTTTTTCGAATTTAGTAAAGAAAAGAATTCACTTGGCAGCTTTGAATGTGTACCTAGCTGCCAGTAAGATGTCGGTTGGTTTCTGCTCTAGCCGATGTTTGTTCCTTACCGGTCGTAGACTGGTTAACTCGTCACTAGTCAAGCCTGGTAGCCGCAACACGTCTCACGTAGCATCGTGGGGTAATTGCAAAGACGGTCCAGCGTCTATTAAGACCCGTCTGCTGTTGGTGTCTAGCTTTGACTGCAGGCCACTTATACCACACACTTGTTTCACACACTAGAGTCTCCAACTGGTACCACCGACTAGTAGTGAAGTAAGAGAGAAACAAATAATGTCCTGAGTATTGGGTTTCCGGACACGAAAATCAGGCTCCTAGAATTCTGGGCTGTCTGTATTAATAAAGGTAGAGTTGTTGGTAAGTAAATCCACAAGATGCTCAAACAGGTTGTCCGGTCCTTTAAAGTGAAATCCTGATCGTTTTTCTTATTCTGGCTTGTCTGGCTGTCTTCTTGACGAGTTGAATTTCACAGTGCTGTAAACTCAAAAGCGCTAGATTATAAGGCAATATTCGGCCCACGCATCCAGATTGCTACTATATGACAAGGCACCAGTCAGAAAAGTTGTATTTTAACATCCCAAATGCCAAACCAGTAGTATGCAATCTGCTTATGTTGGTAGGGGTATATTCCGACTATCCTCTCACGGAAAATTCTTATGTGACACACCACAAATGTGAAGTTTACAAGTCACTTTCCATTTAAGTCATTTCGTCTTCCGTTTATTATCGATCATGTTTACACTAACGACTTCAGAATCTGTCATATGTAATGTTTTTGAAGACAGATACTTATCCTCCGACAAGTCTGTCCAGAAATGGTTACATCATTCACCCGGTAAATCCAACATTGTCAATTACGTTTTCAGTCAGAAACTATAATTAGGGATAAGAAAATCGACTGTGGCCTTCCACATGTTGCTTACTTATTAATCCGGTCGCTCCCACCACTGTCTGAGCGGAAATGTGTTAAGTCTAATACGCAAATAACATTTCACTCCACGGATTCAGGTGTCAATATGGGTTAAAACGACGGGTTGATTACCACAATCCTCAAGTGTGATCGCTGAAGTTCTGACATGACAAGAAATAGGAGAAGGGATAAAACAATAAATCGAAAGTACCAAACTTTGCCAGAGGTGGGAAAAAGAAAATCAAGAGCACACAATGAATTACAGGATGGCACAGGTAAATGTGACGATCGAGGTTATTCTGTCGCAGATACCCCAACTTTGAGAATATTGAACATATATTCAGAGACTCGGGCGTCCATTGCTTCTGTGTCTGCGCTTTCATCTAGTGCTATTACTAGGAATAGTGTTTTCCTCTTCCCCCTCCCCCTCGAATGATTTTTTTCGGCCGGCAGTTGGTACAATTTTGAACGTACTTCCATATGTCCACTTCTCGACCTGGTGAAAGTGATGTGCGTTTATATTGCGCTTCGTCACTCCTACTGACATGTGTATCCCTGAAGGCGATACAAGTCCAGCTCTCATAATGGGTGATCTTAATGGGAGAGACACCACGAGCTGCTTCCTCTGCCTCGTTCGTCTATATGAGACTCCACCTTCCTTGTGGAATGTTCCTGCCGTAGTATGGGTCTGCTTTCAGTGATGTTGTTCAGAGCGCGGCACTAAGGTGGCATCATCAGTCTGCGCTTTTTTTCAATTCCTCTATACTGAGGAAAAATGGTGAATAATTGACGGACCCCTCCAATGTTAGGAGTTGTATGCTTTGCTTCATCTCCTTTCTCGTAGATAAATTATGGTTTTTATCATTCTGGTTGTCCAGGCTATTGCAATCCCAGCAATCTTGTACATACTGTCGAATATCAAGTTTCATACCTGGCCAGAAATATTTGAGGAAAACACGTCTCAATAAGGCACGTGCACCTCGATGAATTTGTGACTAGAGTTTTTGCATTTGTTGGATCAGGTGGGTACGGTAAGAGTCTGGGACAACTAATTACCTCATGTTTCCTACCCGTCTGTAAACTCACTCCTTCTCCCTATAATATGCCCCATGTGGAGTATGGGAGTAATTACCAAATGTCCGTGCAAAACAAGGGTTTAGGGTTTTATCATTCCTTTGTGCCTTCTTCAGCTCCGATATGTTCGGGTTTATTAGTGATGAGAGCTCAGGGGCCGGTTTGGTGTGTCTTGGGCTCTCTCTCTCTCTCTCTCTCTCTCTGTCTCTCTCTTGTGTCGATCGGGAGTCACAGGATGTATTCCCAAGGAAGACACATTTTCTCCCTAGAATAAGAGGATATACTAAATCATCTAACATTGTGGCTTCGATTGTCCTCCGGACAAACATGGATGAAACTTCAACTTCCACAATCGGAAGAATCAAAGGCTTAATATTCTTCCGTGGCCCCTGTATTTCTAGTTTCACCAGTCTACTGGCGGGCCTTCACCAACGATGGCGAGACTAGAGCTTCGTAATCCAAATCCGAGTCATATAAACAATATTTAGTTTGATTACAAACAGTTACACTCTCTTGGGTGGGGAGGGGGGATGACTAGGGTTTTATTGGCATATCGGGAGGTCATGTTTCCCTGTCGACCTCGTTAGCATGCCTGTTTTTGGCCTCTTATAGTTCGATGTGAAATATGTGTCATTTTTACATGATTTGGACCATCGCCTTTCAATGCCCTGTGATTGACTACTCTGTTTCTGCCTGGTGCTGTCCTGTGAACGTTTTGCTGTTTTGTATGTTGTGTTGATCGTTGCTTGCACATCCTTGGATGGACAGTCTATTTGGTGGAGGCGATTCTCGTGGCCACCCTTCCTGGCAGGATTAATGTCTGCCTGGGCGCTTTGATACCTATTTGAGAAGGTTACATCCTGCTCACAAGATTAGACCCCGTGCTCCGCCAGAAACCGCCTCATGTCTGGGATCAGCAAGTCCTTAAAGTGCTCCACGATAATAATCTTTAGCAGCCCTTCATACTTACTTACTTACTTAGTCGTTCCTCTTCTACCGTGAGGTGTAAAGGTGCAGCCTTTCATACGATTCTTTAAAGGAACTAAGGGATACCTATTTCTCCAGGTATATTTCTAATCGTGTAGCAAATTGCCTAAACTATTCATCCTTCTGCCGCTTAGCCTCACGCAAAATGCTACGAAAAGACTGAGTTCAACTGAAAACGCTGGAGCGAAGCTTTCTTCAACATTTCTTGGTTGTTTTGCTTTTCCGTGGGCATCTTTAGAAACACACCCCAAGCCAATCGCCTCAGACTCTGAGATAGCTTAATGCTGTATTTCTCCCTCTCTAAGCCATACGTAGCGACCAGAGACAAAAATGTAGGGAGATAGATGCCTATTTATTCACAAGCCTTTGAATAAATATCTAGATGGAAGGAGGCCGCACTATGCGCCGCGCATCAGAGATGTTCCCCCTTAGCTACATTGAGAACTTCCAGAGCCACAAGCACTGTAAGTAAATCCTGTTCTCCTTCCTTCATTCTCTAGTTTTGTTTTTCACTCTGATTATGTGGTCTCTGTCCGTGTCCTTTGTTAGATTCTTTGTTTGATAGACTATCTACAGCAACCTTTTTTTTAAAGTAAATTTGATTTATCTAAAGGATATTGGCAGGTACCTCTGTCGGATAGAGCCAAACTTTACACGGCTTCCGCTACACTTTTTGGATTGTTCAAAATCACTTTTATATCTTTTTGACTTGTCACTGCGCTTGCGACTTTTGTCAGTATGATGAGAAAAATTTTCTCTAGTCGTGATGACATCATCACCTACATTGATGACATTTGCCTTTTCCGTGAATCTTGGGATGAGCATGATCTTGGAATTGAGTCGTTGTTGAATGCTCTTCGTCTCCATCATCTTACTGTGAGACCTTCATAGAACTCACTGAAATGTCTTTCCTTGGTCATAAAGTGGGAGGCGGTTTTCTTAAGCCTGAGGATTCCCCTATCTCAAAGATCTTGAATCTAGAAATTCATCAGACAAAAAAAAAAAAAAAACAGGTTCACAGTCTTTTGGGTCTTGGTTGATTCTACAGAAAGTTCTTACCTAATGTTTCAGAAGTTACTTCAGTTCTGTCTTCGTTATTAAGGAAGAACTCTCCAGATAAGATTGTTTGGACTCATTCATGTGATGAGTCATTACATTTATTGAAATCTTGTTTCTCTAAATCACCAATTTTAAGATTGTCTGATACTAGACTTCCTTTTATCATTAGGGTCGACGCCTCTGCTTTAGGGATAAGTGGTACACTGTTGCAGAGTTTCGAAGATAATCTTCGTCCCATTCTATATGTCAATCGAAAACTGACACCAACAGAAAAAAATACCCCATCGTTTACCGGGAATTACTCGCGCTGGTGTTTTGTTTCCCAAAACTGCAGCGCTTTCTTATTGGCGCGAAATTCGTCCTGGAAATAGATCAGCGGGCGTTGTCTTACCTCAAAAAAGCTAAATTTCGTAATGAGAAAGCAGCCAGAGCAGCACTCGCGCTCCAGCTATGCGACTACGAAATACGAGCAATAAAAAGCAGTCAAAACGTATTGGCTGATGTTCTGTCTCGGTGTGTAAAAGACCCACTGTCAGCTAACAACACTGAAAATTCAAGTACTGATGTGACGTTACAGCAAACTAATCCACGAAATTTTCATCAGATTAACCAATAGACAGTGTACACCATGTGCACAGATGTTGCTGAAAATGCTTGTTCTTGCTTGAATCTGATGAGTTACTACAGCTGCTTTGTATCGCGTAGTGCTTATGAAGACATTGATGAACACAACTATTTCACACTATCATATTGTTTCATCGATAAAATGGAATAAATCGCTTATTGAAGATAGTAATACTATTTGCTTATATGGACCATGATCACTCGGCATATGATGATGATGAATCCTGAAATCGCCGGTTGCATGTTATACCTTGAATTTCTCAGCTCATCACATAGATATCAGGAATTTGATGTACTTTATCCTTAAACTGCTTATGTGCACGAACCACGCATTAATTGCTTGACTACAAATAATCTAACATTCTGAAACATGTCAGTCCAATAAAGCATTTCGTTTGGACATTGAATTTCAAGCGGAAAGTCAAGGGAATTAACTCATGATCGCTTATTATGGACTTCAAAGGGACATAACTAAATAAATGAAACTTGTGATTTTGGAATTCTTTCTAATTTCTTCTTCTTCTTCCTCGTTCGTCCTAAAAAGGACGGTGGTTGCGTTGTGTCTGTTTACGCCTAAGCTGTGATATCTGCACCTTTCGGTCGACACATCCGACTTCTGCACGGCATTTTTTAGGACCGGGTTTGCCTTCCCATTGCGATCCACACTCGCTCAGCCAGACTGCACTGCTGCAGACTGTTTTCAGGACCACCACGTGGAGGTGGAGTGCGGTCTTGACCAGCTCTGATTCGCTGGTCCTGACGCAGGCAGTCAAGCTATGAGTCGCTGACTGCGTTCTCTATTGCTCGTCATTAAACTGTAAATATTCATACAACTTGCATTCGAACGTGGAAGATATTCATGGACATATGCGATTATAAAAATTTTCGCGGGACTTTAGCTGGTTATTACTGAACCAGTATGGATGACATTGAAATATTAATGCTTTAAATACGGTGCTTTAATTATCTGTTAATTAGTTTTAATTTGATTGATGAGATTCTGTATTTGACATAAGTCAGTACAACACTCACATTAATTATATAAATGAACGTTATAATTGTTCTCACAACAAGTTCGTAAGTTATACCATATATCAGAGTAACCTTACTTGATTGGACACACAACTGTGTCATTTTAAAACATAAATAAAAATTGACACCACAATATACCTTATGGTACAGGTACTCCCGATGTACACATGACAATAATCTTTTCTCGTATGATGATGCAATCATTCACATTACAAATATGATTGTCTGCCTAACTTCATCTGTTTACGTTGTTTAAACATTTGTATGTGCTGTAATGCTTTGAATCAATGCTTTTAACTATTGAGTAGTCATTTGACAACTGAGACTTGACGTGACTGATAGGTGTTACTGGTCGGTGTGATGTATGCGAGTTGATGTATTGCGGCCATTATTTTTTAATGGGTTGTGGACATTTAGTCATGGCTACCTCACGTTGGTGTTAAATGGATGTTGTCTTGAGTAGACATTGGTGATGGCTCATATACCATTGTCCACACTTTTAGTGTTAAATTGCCTACCCTGCGGCAAACCTGGGTGGTATTCTAGTTCTTACTTCTTGTGAAATTTGATGTTACCATATTTCACTCTGGTGATTTTGTGCTCACACCACATGAATAATCAAAACGTTGTTTTCATTATTTTTGGCCGGGGCAGAGGGTTGGAGGTTGGGTTGATTCTTCTTCTTGTTTGATCCTTAGCTAGTAGTGCAATGTCATCTGCATATTTCAGATCTTCCAATGTAGAAAATGTAGTCCATCTTATTTTTCTTGGACTGCCCTCTATTGTCTGCGCATCACCCAGTCTATGACTGTTTAAAATAGAATTGTTGATAAGGGGCATCCCTGTCGTACTCCTGTCTTCATCTCAAAGGTTAGGCTGCTCTGCCCTACGCTACACGTAAAGTTTGTATAAAGGCTTTTAGTGATTGACACTACACAGCTTAGAACTCCATTAGCCCTCAGTATTTTCAATAAACTGTCCATATTTATACTGTCAAAAGCCTTTTCAAAATCAACGAAATTAATGTAGAGCTGTCTTTGCCATTCTGAGCACTGCTGTATGGTGTTCCTGAGGGTAAATATATGATCTGCACATCTTCTGTTCTTTCTATATCCTGCTTGTTCTTTCCTCAGTTTGTAGTCTACTGCTTTTGAAATTCTCTGTATAATTATCCTGCCTATTATTTTGCTGGGAACTGAGAGAAGAGTGATTCCTCTCCAAGTATTGCAGTCTGCAAGATCTTCCTTCTTGGGCAATTTGACAATTATTCCTTTGTTCCACTCCGTTGGTGTTGTCCCTGTTTTCCAGACTTGTGCAAATAGTGGTTCTAATAGTCTGCTGCTAGCTCATGATCTGTTTTAAATAGCTCTGCATTTAAGTTATCAGGGCCATGAGCTTTTCCATTCTTTAACCCTTTGATTGTCGTGATGATTTCTTCTTCTCGTGGAATGTCTGTATTAACATCTAGATCGTTTTCAGCCTCAGGAACATTAAATTGTGTCTCTGGTGGTTCCTTGTTCAGAGTTTCTCTGAAATGCTCTGCCCATCTTGTTTCCTGTCCCTCTGCTGTCGTGATGAGTTTTCCGTGCTTATCTCTTACTAATGTAATATTGTTTGCACTTCGTTTTTCGCTGATGGTTTTAGTTATTTTGTATCCTGGGCTTTGTTCATTTCTCAATGCTGCCTCTTCTGCGTGTCTTGCAAGATCGTTTAGGAAATTCCTTTTGTTGGCTCGGGTTTGATTTGCTGCTTTCCTTATATATTGTTGAAATGGTGTTGAATTTCTGGTCTATATCGTCAGTCAATGTCTTTTCCTGACTGTTGGCAAGTTGATATCGCTTCTCTATATCAGCCTTGCAACTATGGTACCAGAAAAAAAAAGAAAACAACTCAAGATGTATACAAACGTATATTTAAGAAATCAAGACGCAGAAGACATAATTACGGTCACAGTATCCAACAAATACCAAGGCTTCCATCAGCTGGAAGATGTAGCAAATACAAAAGACCACTGGCAACAGATAAAAATTTATAGAATGAGACAGATGAAGAAGTACTTTGGAGTATGCCAGCACAATTCATGGATAACAACAGAAACCATAAATAAAATAATAGACAAGAAAGTAGATTTAAACAAGTAAAATCAGAAGTTTTAAAACAAAAACGTATTAATTGTACATAGAAGCGAAGAAAGAAGTAAGAAGAAACAGCAGGAAATATACCGATGAACTGGCAAGAGAGGTAGAGGAAGCTGCAGCCAAAAGAAAAATGTACACAGCCCAAAGAAGCAAACAGGAAAATGCAATCAAGCACATGGCATAATCAAAGACAAGATTGGAAAATTGCTTAGCGATATACCAGTGCAAATAAAGAGGTGGACGAAACATTTTGAGGAACTTCTCAGTATACTAGATTCATAAAATTCCAAACACAACCAACCAGCAGAAGAGGAGCTACAAGTCACACGTGAGAGACCAACTAAGGAAGAAATATTTTGTTTAAAGCCAGAACGCTTCTAAATAGATGAAAAAACAACTGGTTCGTTTATTGAGACATCTGTAGAAATATTATGAACATTACTTGGTAAAGTCTGGGAGAAAGAAGAAATAATAAATAATATTTGAACAAAGTCTAGAACTGAACCCACCTCTTTGCATTGAATTTTTGGAGTATGAAAAGGCATTTGACATTGTGGACAAGAGAATCATTTTAAACATTTATGAGGCATAATAGAGTACTCCTGAAGATAAATAACTTAATTAAAAAACATATATGAAGGCATTACGTCCAGAGTTCTTCACGAATGGCAACTTACATAATGTTTTGGATAAAACCTGGAGTGAGATAGGGATGGCTCTTGTCTCCATGTCTGTTGTTACAAGCAATAAATTGGGTTATTGTAACGAAGTGGTTTTAGAGGTTATCTGAGGTAAGGCAAGATTGAGTGAGATACTGATTGTAGATAGAGATAGAGACAAGAATGTGAATAAAGAGTGAAATATGACCTTCGAGGGAGGAGAAGATATGTCTATGTATCAAATATCTTTTTTCCGCCACCTTCGCAACAATCTTCAAATGTCATACTTTCACTCTTCCTCTTCACAATATACTACTTATTTCAATAAGGACAGAACAGGTTAAAATTATATATATATATATATATATATATATATATATATATATATATATATATATATATATATATATATATATATATATATATATATATATATATATATATAGATATATATATATATATATATATATATATATATATATATATATATATATATATATATATATATATTCCGACAAGATGAGGCGGGAATTTTTTAGGCCACGAACGGCTCCTGGGTTGATACAGCCCCAAATGGGTACCAGAGCAACTCTGGGAATGTTAAGGCGGCCGGCGTGATGCCAACCACATCACCCCTCGTGTGCCGACGGTCAAGATAATATGGGCCTAACACCATATTCCCATTATGCCGGAATGGGCGTGTAACGGGTTCCTTTACCTATATATATATATATATATATATACATATATATATATATATATATATATATATATATATATATATATATACATATACATATACATATACATATACATATATATATATATATATATATATATATATATATATATATATATATATATATATATATATCTATATATATATATATATATATATATATATATATATATATATATATATATATATATATATATATATATATATATATATATATATATATATATATACCTGTCACAAAAAAGTAGGGGATATTGAATTTAAAAGTTATCCAAAGACAATATATTTCAAATTAGTTCATTTATTCCTTCGTACAAGTAAACTTGAGCATCATAACAAGACATTTGCGGTATAAGAAGTGTTATGGCTTTACTCACATGGTTTTAGTCGCACTGGCAACCAAGGCGGGATAGGTACTTCCTTTTCACAAAAATATTCCAATAATTCTAAAAACGTGTAGGGCCCCCGTTTGCCGCTAAAAATGCATTGCAACGTGTTGCGCATAGAATTTTGCTTGCACACTTTTCTTGTGGTCAAGGGTATATAACTCTTGATAAACTGAGGTTACATTTTGACTATGGTTGTTACTTTTTCTTGTGCCTTAAGACTGCCGGTTTATTTTTAGACCGATGTCTGGTCGTGTCCTTTTTTTTTTTTAAATAAAATCGAACGCACAAATAATATAACTTACTCAAGACTGGTGCGTATATTGGCAGGACCGAAGACTACCCCCTTAGGTAAAAATGTACGTAACAGCTCCCTTATCACCGGCCCTTAAAAAAAATTAATTCTATTAATTTTTTTTGAACTAAGTACCCAAGAGAGGTGAGTCAAAACTACATAGATATCTATGAACATAAATCAAAGTCATAATGTTATACCATGTTAAGAAAAGAATATTAAATGGAAATCAATATAACTAAATGACAGTATGCATTAAAGCACACATCCACAATCGACCTACTTTGGAACGATGTGGTAAAATTCAAAGTGAAAGAAAGTTGAAAATGAAAACCAAAAAAGTATGATAAAAACATTCAACTAAATTTTCAAAACAAACATGTGATTTCAAATGAAAATGAACAGCAACGCTGATGATAATCAATGACAATAGAATCAAAAACAGAAAAAATTGAAAATACAACATGCAAAGTGAAGCAAAGCATAATTAAACACTTTAAGAAGCAACACCCTTAATGTTTTCTAACATTAGTAAGGTGGACTAGTTATCCAAAAGTGAGAGATCATGTACCAAGAGAAGTGAATATACGTACTACGAGACATTTACAACTAATAAAGTTAGTTGATGTGTAATCTACAATCAATTAAATAGCTTAAATTGACTTATTCTAATTAATATAGTTCTTAATTACAAACAAATAACTAATTACTAATTTATTTAAGTAATTCCAATTTTACTCATTGTTACTGTTCCGCTAAGACTAGTTAGTAATCGACGAGAATATGTTCTTAATGTTCCATACACGAAGAAAAGATATTCTCTAACACAATATGTAAGATAATATGTTCCATAAGAAGATTGACTATATCTTTATCACTGTTAACAATGTATCCGTATTAATAAAATGTTAGTACACAAGAAGTTATGTTAAAGTCCAAAAGTAAGTATATCCTGGAAGTTATACTTGTACGAATAATTCAGTTCCATACAAAGTCTGTATAGAGGTTCAATCAATGATACCGTACCAAGTTACTGAAATTATATATGATCGATTATCTGTGAGGACGTTTCACCATCTGGAAGTGGTTTAGATTCGACAAGTTCGCTTGGGCATCTTGACAAACAGTCAGCAAACACATTTTTCACCCCAGGAATAGCTCGAATTTCAAAGTTGAATGGTTGTAGAGCTATCGCGTATCTCGCTGACTTTGAAGATCTAACGTCCTTTGTGTTCAGCGCTGTGAGAGCTTTTTGGTCAGTTTCCACCACAAAGTGTGAACCAAGTAGGTATCGTTCCAGTTTTGTGATAGACCAAACTAACGCTAATAACTCCTTGTCAAGAACGGAGTATTTCATTTCGCTCGTCGTAAGTTTTCTCGAAACATACATAACTGGAAATAAGGTGCCTGTATATTCCTGCATCAATACTGCAGCAATGGCGTAAGAAAATGCATCACTGAGAAGAACAAAAATGAGATCTTTGTTAGGCAACCTCAAAACAGGTTCATTTGAAAAAAAAATTTTTATGGAATCTAACGCGATTTGGTGTTCGTTAGACCACTGGATTGTGTTAGCTGTCCCTTTTCTCAGTAAAGAAGAAAAAGGAGCAGTTATAGTAGACAAATTAGGAATGAACTTAGAATAGAACTGTATTAGTCCTAAAAGAGATCTAACTTGTTTTTTTGTCTTAGGTGCTGAAATGTTTAAAATCTTAGAGACATTACTGTCCTCTGTATACATTAAACCATGACCTATACGATGACCGAGAAAGGAGATGTCATGAAAACCGACAAATGCCTTTGAAGGTTTCGCTGTTAAGTTATAATCCCGTAAAGTAGAAAGTAAAGCTTTTAATCCCTGAATATGTTCATCCCAAGAGTTACTGAAAAGACAGATGTCATCTATGTAAGTAATGACATCGGGACGATGAGATAGTACGCGGCGCATCATGCGTACAAAGGTAGCTGGCGCATTC
This sequence comes from Oreohelix idahoensis, assembly GCA_024509875.1. NCBI lineage: Eukaryota > Metazoa > Mollusca > Gastropoda > Stylommatophora > Oreohelicidae > Oreohelix > Oreohelix idahoensis. Next base: position 65,301 of record JAMPIV010010201.1, read on the forward strand.
ATTAATCCAAATTGCATAAAATTCCATTATAATAGTTCATGAGAACTAGAAAAAGAACAAATGACTATTACAAGAAAGAAATGATGACTGCATAGGCTGAGTCATCAAAGAATGTGATATCAAAATCCAATATCAGTAGGTTACTATCTGCGTGACGCAGAATTAGGAACCAATTGTAATCGGAGAGAATGGTGGTGAAAATACACGCCATTGTCCCGCTCGATAGCCATGCGAGCATCTTTATTGGTTCTGAATATAACCACGGCGTCACCATACCTGTTCTTGGTATGTGGTAATAGACGTACGAACTTAACGTCCGCCGTGTGATTGAGAAAATCTCCCAGTGCCTGCCAAGTGGTTCGCTGTGGCAGATTTTGCACAAGGATGGTGCGAGAAGATGCACCTCTACCAATATAAGTGGTAGCGTTGTCACAAGAATGTGAATAAGGTTGATGGGTAACCTTAGCCCTCTTAGGTAAGTTATAGTCTTTATTATTTACATGTGTAGAATTATTGTTCTTAAATGAACCATACTTTTGTACTTGAGTCTGATAACTTACACTAGGCAAAGGTGGTGTACGGCATGTCGTATACACCTGCTTGCTGGACAAATTGACAACTTTGTCGACAACCTTATTGGTTTTAGTTTTCTCACCTGAGTTATAAGAATTATTTCTTTTAGGAACAACCTTTATCTTTTTGACAACCTTAATAGTTTTCTTACGATCAGTTGCCTGCTGATCATGTCGCCAGGATTTAACTATTAAGTTGTCAACATTATTATGCCGAGGGAAGGTGTATGTCCCACGGAATGACTTACTAGTCTTTACAGGTTGCGTTGCAATCTTATTTTCCTTCTTAAGACTGGAAGCATGTCGTAAAGGTTGCAACGAATTAGCAACAGTGGCGTAATGAACAATGGAATCGTTCTCCATGCTAGATTCCAATACCTTAGCATTACATAACAGGTTAGTAGTATGTGTATGTGACACAACTCTAGGTATAGACTTAAAATGCATAGGCATCCTGTATATGCTGCTTTTCCCATTCAGCAATTTGCTGTGGGGTACATTCCTTTATATCATGTATGCGACCCAGGATGACATCAGAAATTGGATTCTGAAGGAGACAGGCGTGGATCTTTCCTGAAAAAAATGGTGTGTTAAGATCAATAATAGCTGTGGGAAATGTTTCCACTGTCCCACTAAAAGTAACACATTGGATGGTGTCTCCAGTTGCACAGGCAGGGTCGACCAAAGAGTTTCTGACGCCGATCGTGGAGCAGCCTGAGTCAAATAAAAGAGAGCATGGAATGTTATTGACGTATCCTCTGTTAAACTTAAGAGAGCCCTGTCCCTGGTGTACTGACGCAGAAGTGGCCGTGCAGACCGCAGGTAGACTAGGCAAAAATATGTCCGCAACGCAGCGTCGTGATCGCCTTGGGCTGGAACAGAGTCGAGCATTCTGGACAGTCTTTCACCTGGGTACAATCGAGAGAACAAGACATAGCATTATGAGTTTCAGCTCCTTTACCCTGTTCATTGTTCGCCTGAGTATCACTTAAAGCGACATTAGAATGTCTACGTGTATTGCTCGAAGATCTATCTCTTCGTCGCGATCGATTCTGATTATTGGCATTAAAATTGCCACAACTGTCATTTCTGCTTGCGTTAAAATCTGGATGAGTACGTCCATTATTATAATTACGTTATGATGTTGGTTAAATGATTTATTCCAATAACCTTGTCTGTTTTGTGGAACTTGAGATTTTGATCGCCAGTGTTGTTTATTATAATTTGCTTGATTATATTTAAAATTATTGTTACCAAAATCTCGCGATCTATGAGCTTGGTTCTAAGAAATATGGAATGGAGCAGATTGTTGAAATTGCTTCCCCTTATAAAAGTTACCATTGTCATTATTTCCCTTTCTGAATTTTCTATCTCTAAGATTCATTATCATTTTTTTCTTTTGAGATGTAGTTTCTAATTTAAGGTTACTAATTTCTTCTTGGAGAGTTTTGATAGTATCTAAAGTCTTAGCTCTCTCCTGCCTAAGTTCAAGTTTGAGTGCTTCGATAGCACTATGATGACTAGTCATAAGTTCATCAGTCTCCTTGGGAAAAACAGTATCTTTCTCATGAAGTTGGCCATTAAGATCTGTATTATTCTGATTCAATGCTTCTACCAACACTTTCTTAGAATTTTCTAACTCCTTTTTCTCCATGAGTAATTTTTCAATATTTATCTGTTTTTCCTGAGACACTTTCTCCCGTTGACATAGAAGATTCCTGAGTTCTTGATCAGTCAAATCAAGATTTGCTACTTTTTTATCCAAAACTTTCATGTTCTGTTCCTTTAATAAATCCTTGGTCCTTTCTGCTTCCTTAAATGTGTAGTCTGTCTCAACAGCAATAGCCAACATGCGCTTGAACCCGTTGACTAGTGAGTGTTTGACAGAGGCAGCTGTTAATTTTCATTTGAAATCACATGTTTGTTTTGAAAATTTAGTTGAATGTTTTTATCATACTTTTTTGGTTTTCATTTTCAACTTTCTTTCACTTTGAATTTTACCACATCGTTCCAAAGTAGGTCGATTGTGGATGTGTGCTTTAATGCATACTGTCATTTAGTTATATTGATTTCCATTTAATATTCTTTTCTTAACATGGTATAACATTATGACTTTGATTTATGTTCATAGATATCTATGTAGTTTTGACTCACCTCTCTTGGGTACTTAGTTCAAAAAAAAATTAATAGAATTAATTTTTTTAAGGGCCGGTGATAAGGGAGCTGTTGCGTACATTTTTACCTAAGGGGGTAGTCTTCGGTCCTGCCAATATACGCACCAGTCTTGAGTAAGTTATATTATTTGTGCGTTCGATTTTATTCACGCACCGACGTGCACAATGCAGAATATGAATTTCTCTTGGCGCACGGGTTACCTAGTTTAGGGGTTATGACGTCAGCATGTTGAAAGGGCAAGTCGGACTTACTGTCCGTGTATTTATATTGTGATTTTTCTACAATTCTATGGAAGAATCGTTTGTGAAGGATGGTTGGTCTTCGGGTGGAAGCCAACATCCAGTTCAACGCGTAAGTTGTTTTGAGCCCTCAGTTCATATATGTATTTATGATTAAGTGGAACGGCTTCTCATCACTGGAGTCTAGCGGGAATCCATGTTTTTGCTGGATTCCTAGAATGGAACAGTTGATATTTTAGCCTTACTTAAACCTTACGTAGTGGGAAGTCCTACGAAGGAAGGATGTATTTTACCATATGTTGAATATCGTACTTCGTAATGCTAATGCCAAGGTCGTGGCATATTGAAGAGAGGTTAGCCAAAGGAAGACTCTAACCTAATTGTATTTTTTATGAATGACTGTATGGATCATTTCGACTGTATAGATTATTGTCAGAAGAAAGTCTTGGATTAAGACAAGTATTGTATGGAAGAGCCATTTATTAGTATGAAAACTGTTTACTAGGACAGATGTCCTTGGAAGAAGGTCAACGGACATTACCTTAACGTACCTCCAATAATAATCGTAGTGAAACCCAATCACTTGGACAGAAAAGGATTGGATGTATGAAAATCTGCAAGAATCGTATATTATTATTGTAAAACTGTATTATGCCATACTATCATCACTCATCATGACCACTGCTGATCGTCGTCTATCCATGTCAATAAAGCGTGATAACTGTGACCAACGACTTCATTGTAATCAAGTATTGGCCAATTGCCTAACTCTCGTTGGATTCTGTTGACTAGCTCTTTAACCATTTTCATTCTACATTCGCGTCAAGAGGCTAGTATACTGGTACATCTACAACTAGCTATAATGTTAACTGAAAAGAGCGCAACAGCTATCCGTGGTTCGGATAATGTGACGGCAGACATTCTGTCTAGATGCCAACATGATTCCAACTAATTATTCTGTCCTATATTTCCGGATATACTACTGATCCATAACACTCCTATATTATAATCATACATTAGCACATCTGTCCTCACTTTATGTGAACTCATGCTATTGTGCTTTGTTATTTTCTTCTTCTGTTACCGTCTTTAATATAACAGAGGAAGGCTAAGTAGGCAATATAAGGGCCGAAAGTTCACTCGGCCACAATTATTAATAACAATGTATTGTATATTATGAAACCTAATGGTTGTTAAATAGAATTATATTGGTTGTATTTTCTCAGCAAATCATTGATGTTTTGAGAAGATACCTTACTCCTTGTCAACCATGAAGAGTTATGAAGTGCTTACTTACCTTTGAAACGACAGAAGATGTGTCCCGTTAGTCTATGACCTGCTTCTTCATGGATCATCGACTTATTTCATATTATTATTCTATTATAATATTATTACATGCTTAGGTAATGTACTATTTGCTTTAAGATGTGTACATCTCTATAAGGCGGTAGTAGAATAATGACACCGCTATTTTGATAATGCTTTATTGTTATTACATTTGCACATTTCTTTTTCCTTAACCAGCGGCACTTGGGCTTTCAGCCCTTCGGCCCAATGACATGTCATTGCGAGGCTGGGGAACCTGAGGACTTTCCTTCAACCCGGTCAGGAGCTTCGCTCCTTCCCATCCACAGAGGGTTTATCACAGGAGCCGTTCAGGCTATTCAGTCAAATTTCCGGCCGTAAACATTTCTTCAAACGATGACGCCCGGGTTTGAACCATGAACACCTGGTCGCCAGTACAACGCCGAAGCCATTACACCAGCGCGGCTCCCACATTTGCACATAAAATATGTATATAACTTGTGCTTGCATGCTAGCGTGACCAGCAATGTGATGTGTGTTGGTGGCACCTGCCCGATATATGTATATATTTAGAGAAAGATTTTCTCTAATGAGATATATTCTCACCTGACACTCTATGTGTCGATTTAGCCTTATGTTAGGCAGTTTGTCTATTTGTCCGCGCATCATTCGTGCGTTTTGAGCCGCTTCTAGCTTGCTCTTGGATATTTTAAAAAAAAGTTTCATTGTTTTTTTTATCGGGAGGTTGCGGTAGTATGTTGCGCATAGAATTTTGCTTGCACACTTTTCTTGGGGTCAAGGGTATATAACTCTTGATAAACTGAGGTAACATTTTGACTATGGTTGTTACTTTTTCTTGTGCCTTAAGACTGCCGGTTTATTTTTAGACCGATGTCTGGTCGTGTCCTTTTATGGATGGAACAGGTCTATTTTTCTTGGAATGGTTTTGCAACCTGAGTTGATGTTTATTCCCTGTCCATATAAGGCGCGATCTACTCAGTATCTTTCTTGGTATGTGCCCAGCATCGGGCGTCTGAATTGAACTCGGGGTCGAGCGCTTCTGCGCATGTCTTGATTGAGGTGTTTTGAAAAGGCTTCCGTCCTGAGGGTCGCAGGGTTTTTCGTGAGAGCAAGACGTGTTTCAGCGTTCGTGATCATGTTGTCGGGGAATATGGAAGTCCTCTTATATTGTTAGTTCATCTCAGATGATTTTCCCCTTGTGATTCTAAGCGCCTGGAGGCGTGTGAGTTGTGGTGATTATTTCTGAAGAAAGGTAATTGCTCTCCATATGATTATTATTTGTCGCCAGCTTTTATGATTGATATTTTGTAGCCTGTTTGCTAACTTTCCCACTGGGCGGGAAAGAGTCTACGGTCATGAGAAGTTTCAGCTCACGAATCACCATGTCTTTTTATGCATCGGGTTGAGGCATGCCCAAGGGCTATCTGCTTGTTGAACTCTGTTTGTTCCGGCGGTATCACGTCGGTCAAGGTTTGACACCTTTGCTACTAAAGTAACTTAGAGGACATTGCCTGATGTACTTTAGAAGATATGTCTGTCTTGCTGGGGGTCAGAAAGGGAGAGTTGATTTAATCTCCTACATCTGTATATCTCGGCTGTTGTAGAAAAGGATGATGGTTTCAGCACCTGAATATATTTACAGTCTTTTATGATGCATTGATGCCAGTTATATTATTCACCATTGCTATGCTGTATGTCGTCAAGTGTTGTGCTGACTATCTATATATGATGATGAACGTCTACTGTCCTGTACCGTAATAAATCCATGAAACGTTAGCTATTGTCAACTATTACTGACTTCTACATGTGGTTGTGTGGATTCATTATGACCAGTCAGAACTTATACACGCATTCGCATTTATCCATTCATGACTAATCATCTACATAACACACCAACCACCCTTTCTTGAAGCAATCTACAAGCATCAAGAGTAAACACACTCGAGAGTGAGTTCGTGTGACACCCCTGTCAGTACCTCTATGCCTGGTGACCTACATCTGTCAAAACATAGTCTCCAGGTCATCTTGCCACTCACTCAGTTAGCTACGCAGCACTTACACCTTCTATACCTGAGCAAGACCTGTGTTGTTGATGGTGGCCTACAATGATACGATGCAACATCTGGTGTGAGTCTCTACATCTACGTTGGCTCAAACAGGAACCCCCGTTCCAACATTAACACATATGACAGTCAACTTAGAGTCCTGTACCATTTGTTATGATGGCCCTTACACCAGCTTCAACATTATAACAGCCTTCAACATTATGGTGTGCCAGCTCGTTGGGGTTTTCATTGTCACATTGCCAAGTTCATAGTGCCGTTAGAAGGTCAAGTACCGAAAGAATCGATTTGCTGCTGTCAGAAGGCCAAGTTCCGAATTGATTCGAGTTCCTGTATTGAGAAAGCCAAGTTCCGAATTGAATCGAGTTCCTGAATTGAGAAGGCCAAGTTCCGTAACAACATTACCATTATACTGTTCAGAAGCTCAAGTACTGTCGTCATTACAGTTTGGTCGATGCAAGTACAGAAGTTTGATCAGCGTTGGATCATCGAATCTCTAGGATGCTGATTACTTGCTATTCGTTGCAGTTTTGACGATTGGATTCATATAAGTTAAGTGGCATTTTGTGTTGTGAACTATGCCCTTATACTTCTACTGAGCCTTCTATTTCTTCTCATTCTTTTGTTATATGTTATATGTTTATATGTTTATTGTATATTTATATGTTTATATTTCAGCGGGTTTCGGTTGGGTGGTGTCTGATTATAGGTGATACCACGTAACAGAGGTCCTATATCGGCGTTCTGTAGGGACTCTGCAAATTTCCTTTGTGAAATTTGCTAGCAACTTTGTTGCTATTTACGTTTAGTTGTGACGACATGTGTTAGTGTTGTTTTCGTTATTTTTTCTCATTCTTTAGTTTTGTTTTGATTTGTTTGTATTTGAAGGTCTCCCTTTGCTATTTTTTGGTTCTATACAACTTTATATTTATACACTGTGGTGTCATGTGTTTTGTTTGATTTTCGCAGATATCATCACATTCTTTGTGATATTTTCTTTACTTTTTGCTGTACATTTTAGTTGACTTCTGCGAATGTTTTCGTATTGTTTTTTATCTTTGTTATTGTTTACATGGTTATTAGTTATCATTCACTACTGATGGATATGCTCATGCACTATTAGCTGTGTAATACACTGATGATAATTAACTGATGGATATAGTGTCATGCACTATTAGCTGTGAAGTGTACCTATGATAAAGAATTGACTGGTGATATTGCTATACTGTTGATAACACAAGTTCTTTACCAAAGACTTGTTTCCCACAGAGATTGGGGTAATGTGATGTGATTATAAAAGTACTTTATTTAAGACTTGTTACCATTTAGATTGAAATAAGATAATTAATTATTTCAGGTTTTGAGACTCATATTATTAGACAATATGTCTACACTTGAGTACTTTATTGAGCAAGGGAAATCCCTTGGCAAGACTGGTGATAATTTGGAAGAATATGCAAATGCTCAATGGGCTAAAGCATTGAAGTCTGAAGAAAAAAGACAAAAAGAGGAAAATAAAAGGTTAGACAGAGAAGCTGAGAATCTAAGACTGCAGATGCAGGCAGATAAAAGAAAATTCCAGATAGAAATGGAAAATCAAAAAAGAGAGGCTGAACAGAAACAAAGAGAAGCTGAGGCTGAGAAGAGAAAATTCCAACTACAAATGGAGGCTGAAAATAAAAGACTAGAAAAAGAGGCTGAAAATAAAAAACTAGAAAAAGAGGCTGAAAATAAAAGATTGGAAATACAAGCTGAGGCTGAAGAAAGAAGGTTACAAAGAGAGGCTGATGAGAGAAAAGAAAAAGCAAAAATGGAGCATGAAGAAAAACTCTTAGCTTTAGAGTTGGAGAAGTTGAAATTGATTAACATGGGTAATGCTAATGATCCAAATAAGGTGTCATCTTCAGATAAGTCTAATGCTAGTACTTTTAAGATTAAACTACCAGCATTCAGTCCTTCCAGTGACGACATAACGTTCTATCTGGACAGATTTGAACGATCATGTAAAACACATAATATAGACAAATCACTATATGTTGATCAGTTGTCAAATATACTAAAAGGTGAAGCTCTAAGTATGCTAAGCATGGTAGATGATCTGACAAGAACAATTATGAGGTTGTCAGGGCAGCTTTGGTAAAGAAATACCAACTTAACGAAGACGGCTATCGTCTGCAATTTAAAAATATGTTGCCAGAAACTGGAGTAGAATTCTCTGAATTTATTGCAAAAATACGTCTCACTTTTACACGTTGGGTTGAGCTGTCTAAGACAGAACATACTTTTGAAGCACTTATGGACTTAATACTTAGAGACAAAGTTATGTCTTCTGTCAATGAGTCTTTTCTTGCTTTCCTTCATGAGCGTAAACCTAAAACCATAAAAGAAATGGAAGAACTCTGTTGCCAGTATGTCACTGCGCACCCGCACATAACCATTAGTAACTCTAAAGTGAAAGAATGTTTGCCAGTTGCTTCGGCAGCACCATATGGCCCAAACTTCATTCGTAAATTTCAGGGTACTCAACAAAATTTTAACAGGAAGATTAACCGTAATTATGGTCAGAATCATGGCAGTCAATATCATAGTGATTCTTCTTCGAAGAATTGGAGACGAGCTGACAGTCCTCGTTTTTCCACACCCAATAATTATAGACATTTCCGCAGAGGGTATAATAGAGGCTATCAAAATAATTTTTCGCGTAGACCTCAAAACCAAACTAATAGATGTTCTCATCAATGTGGAAATGATAATGATAACTATGGAAACTGGGATTCAAACCAGTATAACAGTTACGATAGAGAAAACAATGATAATTTCAGAGGCAATAATAGTCGCGGTAGATCTCAACATAAGAAAAAGAGATATCAACAGGCAAACTCTATACAACAATAGTCTCAGGAAGCTTGTAAACAGGTGGATGATAATAAAAACTCTGACCAAGTAACATGTTCTGCTTTTGACTATGGGAGAGCAAATAAATGCCCCCAATGCAGTACTTTGTTCGAACCGACTACCGTAACTACTTTGAGCTGTGGTCACCCTCTTCCCGCTCTTCCTGCTCTTCCTGCTGCAGTTGCGCATGACGGGAGAGGTTCTCTGATCCTAAATAAGGGTCTATTAAATGATAATCCGGTCTCAATTCTTTTTGATTCCGGATGCACTACTATTGGTGTTAGGCAATCTCTTCTAGATCTATCCTGTGCTACAGGAAAGGTAATCGAATGTGTCACATTTGGTGGCACTTTGGAAAAGTATCCTACTGCCATAATTCACATAGCCACTCCATTCTTTACGGGAGATGTGCACGCGTGTCTTCTACCTAATCCTGTTGCGGGCCTTATTATTGGTCGTATTCACGGAGTTAGGGAATGTACCCCGCAGCAGATTGCTGCTTGGGAAGATCAAAATATGCAAGCTACCAATGCTGTGGTCACAAGAGCACAAGTTTTAGAGACACCTCAAACTTCATTGACTAGTAATAATGAAGTACATAGCCAAGATGATCACTTGGTGACGGACGATTCTCCAGTCCCATATGATGATTACTCATCCCTGTCGGTTATACAGGATGAGGAAACTACTTTTTCAGATGTCAATCTTCCTCTTCCTGTGGTTCCACTACATTCCACGGAATCTTGGAAAAACGTTACTGTTTCTCCTAATCTTTCCGCTGAGGAACATCGACAAGTCTCTTCAATGTTACAAACATTTCAGGATGTCCTCACTGACATCCCTGGACACACACATGTCATAGAACATGACATAATTCTTACTGACAATAATCCTATTAGGGTTAGACCTTATCTATCCCTATACACTTTCAGTTACAAGTCGAGAAAGAATTAGATGAAATGATTCAATTAAACATAATTGAACCATCGACTTCAGCATACTCTTCTTCCGTGGTTATTGTCCGGAAGAAAGACAAGAACATACGCATTTGCGTTGATTATCGCAAATTGAATCAAGTCACAAAGTTCGATGCTGAACCGATGCCTTTATTAGAAGATCTACTTATTAGGCTTTCTGATTCTAAATTCTTCACTAAACTTGACTTGTCAAAAGGTTATTGGCAAGTGCTTTTAACAGATCGTGCCAAACCTCTTACTGCTTTCTCAACATCTAGGGGTTTGTTTCAATGGAATGTTATGCCTTTCGGCCTTATGAACGCCCCTGCTACTTTCGTGCGCATGATGCGTCGAATTATTTCACATCGTTCAGATGTCATTGCATACTTAAATGATATCTGTCTCTTCAGTGATTCCTGGGAAGATCACTACTTGGGTTTATATGAATTACTGTCTACTCTACGCGAGCATAATTTGACAGCAAAACCCTCTAAAGCCTATGTTGGGTTTAGTGAAATCTCTTTCCTGGGTCATCGTGTTGGTCATGGTATTTTGAAGACAGAAGACCACAATACCTCTAAAATACTAAACATCTCTGTACCTAAGACAAAAAAACAAGTTCGTAGTCTCTTAGGTTTAGTTCAATTTTATGGGAGATTCATTCCGAATCTATCTTCAATTATGGCACCCCTTTCAACGCTGTTGAAGAAAGGATCGCCTAATCTGATTCGTTGGTCTCAAGAATGCCAATCTTCCTTAAACCAGATTAAAAATATATTCTCATCTCCTCCCATCTTAAGATTACCTACTCTTGATAGGACTTTTGTTCTTCGAAGTGATGCTTCATCCACTGGGATCGGGGCGGCACTTATGCAGGAGTATTCAGAAACTCTGCATCCGGTAATGTATATTTCTAGAAAACTAAATGCGGCAGAGAGGAATTACTCGGTTCTAGACCGTGAATTGTTGGCTATGGTCTGGTCAATTCTCAAATTACAAAGATTCCTTCTGGGCGCGCATTTCATTCTAGAAACTGACCAAAAAGCTCTTACAGCTATTCAAAGTAAGAACTTGAAGAGTTCGAGATCCACTCGATATGCCATTGCTCTTCAACCTTTTCACTTCACGGTACGAGCTATCCGTGGTTCGGAAAATGTGACGGCAGACATTCTGTCTAGATGCCCACATGATTCCAACTAATTATTCTGTCCTATATTTCCGGATATACTACTGATCCATAACACTCCTATATTATAATCATACATTAGCACATCTGTCCTCACTTTATGTGAACTCATGCTATTGTGCTTTGTTATTTTCTTCTTCTGTTACCGTCTTTGATATAACAGAGGAAGGCTGAGTAGGCAATATAAGGGCCGAAAGTTCACTCGGCCACAATTATTAATAACAATGTATTGTATATTATGAAACCTAATGGTTGTTAAATAGAATTATATTGGTTGTATTTTCTCAGCAAATCTTTGATGTTTTGAGAAGATACCTTACTCCTTGTCAACCATGAAGAGTTATGAAGTGCTTACTTACCTTTGAAACGACAGAAGATGTGTCCCGTTAGTCTATGACCTGCTTCTTCATGGATCATCGACTTATTTCATATTATTATTCTATTATAATATTATTACATGCTTAGGTAATGTACTATTTGCTTTAAGATGTGTACATCTCTATAAGGCGGTAGTAGAATAATGACACCGCTATTTTGATAATGCTTTATTGTTATTACATTTGCACATAAAATATGTATATAACTTGTGCTTGCATGCTAGCGTGACCAGCAATGTGATGTGTGTTGGTGGCACCTGCCCGATATATGTATATATTTAGAGAAAGATTTTCTCTAATGAGATATATTCTCACCTGACACTCTATGTGTCGATTTAGCCTCATTTTAGGCAGTTTGTCTATTTGTCCGCGCATCATTCGTGCGTTTTGAGCCGCTTCTAGCTTGCTCTTGGATATTTAAAAAAAAAAGTTTCATTGTTTTTTTTATCGGAAGGTTGCGGTAGTATGTTGCGCATAGAATTTTGCTTGCACACTTTTCTTGGGGTCAAGGGTATATAACTCTTGATAAACTGAGGTTACATTTTGACTATGGTTGTTACTTTTTCTTGTGCCTTAAGACTGCCGGTTTATTTTTAGACCGATGTCTGGTCGTGTCCTTTTATGGATGGAACAGGTCTATTTTTCTTGGAATGGTTTTGCAACCTGAGTTGATGTTTATTCCCTGTCCATATAAGGCGCGATCTACTCAGTATCTTTCTTGGTATGTGCCCAGCATCGGGCGTCTGAATTGAACTCGGGGTCGAGCGCTTCTGCGCATGTCTTGATTGAGGTGTTTTGAAAAGGCTTCCGTCCTGAGGGTCGCAGGGTTTTTCGTGAGAGCAAGACGTGTTTCAGCGTTCGTGATCATGTTGTCGGGGAATATGGAAGTCCTCTTATATTGTTAGTTCATCTCAGATGATTTTCCCCTTGTGATTCTAAGCGCCTGGAGGCGTGTGAGTTGTGGTGATTATTTCTGAAGAAAGGTAATTGCTCTCCATATGATTATTATTTGTCGCCAGCTTTTATGATTGATATTTTGTAGCCTGTTTGCTAACTTTCCCACTGGGCGGGAAAGAGTCTACGGTCATGAGAAGTTTCAGCTCACGAATCACCATGTCTTTTTATGCATCGGGTTGAGGCATGCCCAAGGGCTATCTGCTTGTTGAACTCTGTTTGCTCCGGCGGTATCGCGTCGGTCAAGGTTTGACACCTTTGCTACTAAAGTAACTTAGAGGACATTGCCTGATGTACTCCAGAAGATATGTCTGTCTCGCTGGGGGTCAGAAAGGGAGAGTTGATTTAATCTCCTACATCTGTATATCTCGGCTGTTGTAGAAAAGGATGATGGTTTCAGCACCTGAATATATTTACAGTCTTTTATGATGCATTGATGCCAGTTATATTATTCACCATTGCTATGCTGTATGTCGTCAAGTGTTGTGCTGACTATCTATATATGATGATGAACGTCTACTGTCCTGTATCGTAATAAATCCATGAAACGTTAGCTATTGTCAACTATTACTGACTTCTACATGTGGTTGTGTGGATTCATTATGACCAGTCAGAACTTATACATGCATTCGCATTTATCCATTCATGACTAATCATCTACATAACACACCAACCACCCTTTCTTGAAGCAATCTACAAGCATCAAGAGTAAACACACTCGAGAGTGAGTTCGTGTGACACCCCTGTCAGTACCTCTATGCCTGGTGACCTACATCTGTCAAAACATAGTCTCCAGGTCATCTTACCACTCACTCAGTTAGCTACGCAGCACTTACACCTTCTACACCTGAGCAAGACCTGTGTTGTTGATGGTGGCCTACAATGATACGATGCAACATCTGGTGTGAGTCTCTACATCTACGTTGGCTCAGACAGGAACCCCCGTTCCAACATTAACACATATGACAGTCAACTTAGAGTCCTGTACCATTTGTTATGATGGCCCTTACACCAGCTTCAACATTATAACAGCCATCAACACAACGACGTCTCATACTGCAAATAAGCCTTCTGATGTTGTCTTGAGGAATTCTCTGAAACCCCTGCTGAAGGGCCAGGGCTAACTGCTGAAGAGTCTGTGGAGCGGCTGGACGTTGTTGGACGCGTCTATTCAGGAGGTCCCACAAATGCTCAATAGGAGACAGGTTGGGGGACATCGGTGGCCCCGGTAACGTTCGGATATGTTGCATCTGAAGGTGATCTTGGACGACGCGAGCACGGTGAGGACGTGCATTGTCATCCTGGAAGATGAAATCTGGTCCGTGCCGTTGAGCAAATGGCACAACGATAGGCTCGATGATGTTGTCACGGTAGTAGAGCTCTGTGATATTGACCTGGCATATGTGAAGGTCGGTCCTGTCATTCATACAGATGCCTGCCCACGCCATTACACTGCCACCTCCATAACGGTTGTGTGCAACAGTTGCAGGAGGCTGGTAATGTTTACCTCGCCGTCGCCAGACACGTATTCGACGATCATGAAAATCCAAAACGAAACGGGACTCATCAGAAAACATCACTGATGCCCACTGTTGATTGGTCCACCGATGATGACGTTGGCCCCAATCCATTCTTGCTCGCCTGTGTTGTGGTGACATGGGCAAAGCTACAAACGGTCTGCGTGAGGCCAGTTGCACTTGGTGCAAACGGTTTCGTACTGTCTGAATTAAGACCCGGATCCCAGTGGTCTGTTGAAGGTGTTGCTGAAGTTGAGTAGCATTTAGAGTCCGAGTTCTGAGGGCCTGAGTAACAAGAAGTTGATATTGGCGGCATGTAGTGACCCTTGGGCGGCCAGTCCGACTCAGATCAGCCACAGTGAGGAAATTTTGATACCTGTTCCACAGTCTGCTGACAACTGACTGTGAAACATTGAGGTTCCGAGCAACATCCACTTGCCGACTTCTGGTTTGCAACATGCCTATGCCTATCCATCTCTGCTGTTCTGTCAAACGTTCCATGACGAAGAAAAGAAATTGTATCTGTTGCTGAGTCTTTTTATACCTGTCCATGGTGAGTAGTGTTCTTCAAACCCGAGATACACGCATTTTTATGAAAAAGAATAATGTGTAAACTTTACGGATGGGCCCCACCTCTGTTCTTGGGATTGGCTTACTCATAACGAGTCACCAGGTCAACATAATATTGCTCGCGAGAGTGGAGAAGAGCGTGCTCGATATGTCCATACAACCATTAAAATACGAAATAAACTCTTTTGTAAAATAATACATACCATCTTAAAATATCCCCTACTTTTTGTGACAGGTTATTTAAACTCCATAATTCTCGCCGTTTGTACGTCGGTCACATCTAAAGGATGCAACTGTGGTTGAAAGTTAGACATTAATTGTATTGTTTCCCTTATATATAATCTCCCGAAAATAGTAACACTCAGCTAAGAAAAGTCGGTGAATTGTGCAACACAATGTGAGTGACAGTGATATATGAATACAATGTAAGTTTTTGATTGTAGAACCCAGTTTCATTCTGGAAACGGATTTAACTCATCATTTTGTTAAAAATAAACTTAAAATGTAAGTCTTTGATTGTTTCTTCAAGACAAAATTTTAATTTAAAGTATTGCAGACTTATTGTTGGAGCCACTCGCTGGAAATGAAACGGTTTACTGGAGCATAGATACCTTGATTTCCGATGATACCAACGACGCAGTTGATTTCTCAACCGAGTTCCTTAACGTGCAGTGCCCATCAGAAATGCTATCGCATTTGTTGAAATTAAAGGTTGCTGCATTTATCATGCTATTGAGAAATCTGAACGCAAAAACGGATTATTGTATGGCACGCGTTTTGGTACTAAAAGTCTTGCATCGGAATTCCGTTGATGCAGAAATTATCACTGGCAGTAATTAGGGAACTGCCATCACAGATGTCAATGCCTTGTCGAGGGATGGCGGCTTGCATACCCCGATTACCCCCAGAGCTATGCCAGCGGGAATTTTAATCCTGGAAGGTTCTACCAAACTGGACAGGTTTGCGTGGGTAGGGGTTAGACTAAAGCAGACACCCTAGTCCTCCATGTTGGGGGTTTTAGCATAGGGCTGACTCCCTGTCTATGTAAAAAAGAAAAGAAGTTACGGAAACGATAACAAATGAACAAACTTTGCTGCGGGACGGACGTCCAGAGTCTGAGGCTCGTATGACTGTCAGTGGTGAAAGCCAAAAGGAAGCCACTGACACGAGAACAGACGTCCTGACCTCAAAACGGGAAACAAGAATAGGATTTTGGAATGTCAGGACAATGAACGAGACGGGAAAACTAAACAGGTCACAGCGGAAATGACAAACTATAGATTACACATTCTAGGGATAAGCGAGAGCAGATGGACAGGGGCAGGAAAAGTTAAAACAACAACAGGAGAAACAGTACTTTACTCTGGCAGAGAAGATGGACAGTACAATGAAGGTGTAGCCATTATTCTAGAAAAGTGTATAGAAAGGTCATTACTGAAATGGAAACCCATCAACAACAGACTGATAAGAATAAGATTGAGAGGGAGATTCGCCAACACTACAATAATACAATGCTACGCACCAACAAATGACAGCGACGAAGAGGTCAGGGATGAATTCTATCAACAACTGCAAAAAGAAATGGAAGACACACCTAGATACGATCTTATGGTAGTAATGGGAGACCTCAATGCAAAAGTTGGAACACACAATACATATAATGAAAGAGTAATGGGGAAATGCGGCAGCGGAACAGCAAACGAAAATAGGGATAAATTAATAAATTTCTGTAGCATTAACAACCTGGTCATTGGAGGAACACTTTTCCCATACAAAGAAATTCACAAATTAACATGGGAATCACCAAAATGGCCGGGACAGAAACCAGATAGACCACATGATGATTAATGGTAGATGGAGACATGCATTACAAGATGTGTAGGTAAGAAGAGGTACAGATGTGAGAAGTGACCATCATTTAGTCGTAGCAAAACTGAAGGTAAAAATCAGAACTGCTGAACCAACTGTAACTACACAGAAAAGGTTTGACATCAGCAAATTGAAGGACCCCTTTACCACAAAAGCTTTTGCGGCTGAAATAAAGAAGCGATATCAAATTGCCAAAAGTCTGGAAAAGACACCGTCTGATGATATAGACCAGAAATTCAACACCATTTCAACAATATATATAAAGAAAGCAGCAAATCATACTTGGGATTCCAGGAAAGGAAGAAGCAAGACTGGATAACACCAGAAACATTAAACACCATAACACTGAGAAAGGAAATGAAAAGAAAGAAAACAGAAGCGAAGTCCCCCAGTGTGGTGGTTTTAGATGTTATGAATGTTGGTGTTGAAGTAAAGTTGTAACTGAGTGAGGTCAAGCTGTGAAGGCCCCTGAATTTAACAATTGATGGGTTGTGGTTTCAGGGAACCTTTCTGCTACCACCTTAAGATCTCACTCTAAGTTATATTTTTGACTAGTATGTATGGTGACTACGTCTAAATGTCTAGGGTAATGTAAGTGTGATGTGATGGTAAACCAATACACAAACACACACAAATATTAAATTATATGATTAACTCAACTAACACAGTGTTTTAAATTTGGTAGTTAATAACTTTTTTTTACAATTTATTTAGTCCTGAACCTAATATTATTTTGGTCAGTACTATCAAAATCAAATTATTTATAAAGGCAATTTCAATGTACACAAAAGGGTCAATATGTTCAAACACATAATGTAAAAACTCAGAATAGTATTAATTTATCTCTATTAATATTTAACTGATACTTGAGGGCGGGTTGGGGTTTTTACATCATACCCTGCTTTTATTTCACAAATATTATGTTCACTTCCTAAGGTGGAAATAGATTTTATTTCATATAGTTATATTATTATTATTAGGTGGTTTGGTGATGAAGAGTCCCGTGCCAGGCCTAGAATACTTATCTGGCACTGGGAACTAGATGATAGTTGTCTTTCCGGCCAACGGCCACTGTCAAAAACTTCCTGGAGCACTCCTGGTAGCAAGCGTGTACCAAGACTACCTAGTGCCAGTAACAAATCCTGCAACATGAAGATTTTGTTTTGTCTTAACACAATATCTAGTCCACCAAATATACAATCAATAATGTATACAAAATAAAAGTACAGGGTCGGATCTCTCTGACCAACCCAACTCCTCCAATCTAGATTGATGGAACAACTTGTATCAGTTTTCATATTCCTCTCTTCTAATGGCTACAACACCTCTACAACATTATCATTGCTCTTTTTCCATAAAATGAGATAAGTGATATGATTTATGATGACAATCTATATAATCTTTTGGTTCTACACCTCTCTGGTAGTTGGTTAATATGATGGATCAACATCTAGGCCCTGCATAAGTCTGCTAGGGACCTATGTACTTACAGTCGTAATATTTTTCATCTGGCAGTATCTCACACTCATATTTTTAAGTAAAATATTAATAAGTTCGTTCTTACCACAAATTCAATGAAATAAACACAGGTACGACGATCTGGCACAAATCTAGCTGTGCTGCTGCAAGACTATGACTGCTTGTCCTTTTTAGTTATTTCCTTATTATATGAAAAAGCAAGTCAAACTTCTGATTTATCACTCGTCCTGTTTAAGGGAACAATTTCTTTTCAAATGGCGTCCAGCCTTCTAATTATTTCTCAATATCCCCTACGCTGGCCAATAGAAATCGGCGTCTATCAAATTTTGAATTCAAAAGAAAAAAATTCCCACTGTAAAAATACTGTGTGTTGTTCAGTACGTTGGTTAGTCTGCCTTAGGCTCTACTTTTTCAAAAATGAATTTTTAGTTTCGGGCCAACCAATAAACGCTTTCCCTCTTTCAAACTACACCCAATCCAATTACATGTACCCTCTCTTCTTCCTCATTTCGAAAATGCGTTCAGAAATGTTATGGCTAAGATAAGCAGGCATGAGGGTGTGTTTGTCAGTCTGTCCGAGAATATATAGTATTATGGCAATATCTTGACTATTTAGTGGGCGATTTTGTAAATTAAAATATATTATTGATCAGGAGATCCTAATACACCAAACTATCTCATTTTTATGGCCCTATGTCTGGTAGTTCGGATTTCCATATTTTTCCTTTTTAAATAAATATACACCCTCTTTCCCATCTCTCTAACGCCATTTATTCAAACTAAAACGACAGTGTCGTGTGACGTCAAAATTTACGCTACCTACAAGAAAAGAGTGCTGTGTGTGTGTTTATACATTTTCACTGCGTGAATATATAATGCGATGCAAGTGTTAGCCTTGCGTCGTTTTCAAAACTACCAAAAGCTAATATCGCGCGTTAGCCACTAATTTTTGCTTCCAACCAACGCGTGTCGCTGACATTCTTCTGTCGCTCCGTTACCCTCCCTCGTGTCTCTCACTTCTTCTAGAACAAAAAGTACGCGTCGATTTGTTTCAAACATGTTATATATTAATTTTCCCTGCAGCAAGGCTATCGAAAGCGATATGTTTGCAGGCGTGGGAGAAGAAGCTAATCGCAACTCAGTATTTTTATTTCTATATTATTTTAACTTTCTATTTTATAATGTTTTATCTTATTTTATCGATTGTATTTGAGGATATCACTACACCCAGAAAAAAAAAAAAAAAAAAAAAAAAAAAAAAAAAAAAAAAAAAAAAAAAAAAAAAAAAAAAAAAACAAAAAAAAAAAAAAAAAAAAAAAAAAAAAAAAAAAATAAAAAAACAAAAAAAAAGTTAAAGCAACTATATAGCGAACAGTACAGTCAGCTGGACAAGGAAGTTAAACGCAAAACCCAAGCCAACAAAAGGAATTTCCTAGTTGATCTTGCAAGACAGGTTGAAGAGGCAGCACTGAAAAATGAACAAAGCACAGTATACAAAATAACTAAAATCATCAGCGAAAAACGAGGTGCAAACAATATTACATTAGTAAGAGATAAGAACGGAAATCTCATCAGGACAGCAAAGGGACAGGAAACAAGATGGGCAGAGCATTTCAGAGAAACTCTGAACAAGGAACCACCAAAGACACAGTTGAATGTTCCTGAGGCTGAAAACGATCTAGATGTTAATACAGACATTCCACGGAAGGAAGAAATCATCACGGCAATCAAAGGGTTAAAGAATTGAAAAGCGCATGGCCATGATAACTTAAATGCAGAGCTATTTAAGACAGATCCTGAGCTAGCAGCAGAACTACTAGAACCACTCTTTGCACAAGTCTGGAAAACAAGGACAACACAAACGGAGTGGAACAAAGGAATAATTGTCAAATTGCCCAAGAAGGGAGATCTTGTAGACTGCAACAATTGGAGAGGACTCACTCTTCTCTCAGTTCCCAGCAAAATATTAGACAAGATAATTATAAGAGAATTTCAAAAGCAGCAGACCACAAACTGAGGAAAGAACAAGCAGGATTTAGAAAGAACAGAAGATGTGCAGATCATATATTTACCCTCAGGAACATTATAGAGCAGTGCTCAGAATGGCAGAGACAGCTGTAGATTAATTTCGTTGATTTTGAAAAAAGGCTTTTGACAGTATTGTTACGTTGGGGGTTTTGACTTTGAAATGTGTTGGTACAATAGTATGAATTTGATCGTGCTGATACTTGTATAAATGACGTGGGGTGTCAAAACAGTACATTCAATTGATAATATAGTTGATAAGGACTTTCATAGATGGGTCCACAGACAATGACATCTTTAATGTGACGATATAGTATTCATTTCTCAGGTAACATGCATCAAAAATCATATGTAAGGCATAGAAAGTCTCAGACAGTCAAGTTCATCTGTTCAAGTCTGGCCGCTGTACTAGCAACATCCAAGTAATGTGGACCGAAAAGACCATAAGTCCGGAGTCGTCATAAATAAAGTGGCGGCCTCCGAAATATATGTACGCCACTTGACAAAAGTACTTGATTCTTCTGCCGTAACGGGAGCTCATAAAACGTGTCTGACTAGGACGAATAATTCTAACGAAAGGCCTCGAACTAACAGTCTGCATATATTAGTGCAGAACGTTTTACGTCATAGCAACATAGTGACGTAGTAAATATATCGCGTTCACTTACTATTAAAAATGGTGCAAAATACATAATGTTAGCCACAAATAGAATTGTTATCGCATAGATTAACTGCTAAATAAAACTAAGTGTGGTCAACATGCAAAAATACATAATAATCTTCTTACGGTTGAATGGGGGGAAAAAAACATACAAATAGTAATACGTATTACAAAGAGAAAAGACAAGAAAAACCTACGTTGCGGCCACAAGGCCTTCGTCAGGGACAGACAAACAAGAGACAGGAGGGAAAGAAAATGAGAATTAAGTAGAGAACATGAAACTATAAAAATAAGAGAAAAATACTCCCTTATGTCCAGTCACATGCAGCAAGATGGCTGCCACTAAACCGGAAAGCGGAAGCGGAAGTAGGTAGATCATTAAAAACAATAAAAAATAAAAAATAATGAAAACAAGGACTGGAAAACAGAGTGAGAAAAAATAAATAAATAAATAAATAAAATAAAATAAAAATAAAAATAAAAAATAAATAAATAAATAAATAAATAATAAATTTAAAAAAAAATCATAATAAATAAATAAATACTTCATACAATAAATAAATTTTTAAAAATTATAATAAATAAATAAATGTTGGGATCAAATTTTTTTTCCATCGCTTTTCCCTCACTTTATGTATTTTAATATTTAAAATATTTTTTTATTTATTTTTTTATCTTATATATATATATATATATATATATATATATATATATATATATATATATATATATATATATATATATATATATATATATATATATATATATATATATATATATATATATAACAGCTTGATCTCCATATATATATATAACAGCTTGATCTCCATATAACTGTGCCCAAGCTCGCGCCCTGGAGAGGACACTCCAGCTTCACCCTATAGGTGTCGGCAAAACACGGGAAGTAGCAGTTACCGGTTATAAGCATTTTGCCCAATTTGCGTAGGGCATGGCGCCAGGGGCTACTTCCGACAGTGGGAGAGGTTCTAGGATCTCACTGGACAGCTACCGCCCGCTTCAAGCTGGGCAGCCCCGAGTCAATAAGGTGTTGTCCCGCCACTGTCTGCTTTCCTCATTGGGTGCATGGGGATTAGGGTCAAACCCGAACTGTGGACAGAAAATTTTGCACCAAGCAATTATCGAAAAAATATAAATAAGCAAACTCTCAGATTGGGATGCTGGAACGTCCGGACTATGTTGACTGGACTATCCGAAAATCTACAGGATGTAAACGATGTAAGGAAGACAGCCATAATTAATGATGAGCTTAAACGACTTCAGGTGGATATAGCTGCACTTCAGGAAACGCGCCTGGCGGGCTCTGGAACGGTGAGTGAGAAGGACTACACATTTTATTGGCAAGGGAAAGATCTTAATAAAGCTAGAGAACACGGTGTAGGTTTTGCGGTAAAAAAATCGCTAACTAAAATGGTTGAACCAGGCGAGAATGTATCAGAACGCCTGTTAACGCTCCGCCTGCAAACTAGCACAGGTCCCATCACCCTTGTCAGTGTGTATGCTCCTACTCTGTACTCTGCCTCAGAAGCTAAAGATGAGTTCTACGAGAATCTAGCAGCAGTTATCAAAAGCATACCTAGGCAAGAACAGCTTGTTCTCCTTGGTGACTTTAACGCTAGAGTGGGTGCCGATAATGTTTCATGGCCTTCATGTCTGGGCAGGTTTGGTATTGGCAAGATGAATGAAAATGGACAACGGCTCTTAGAGTTGTGCGTCCACCATAACCTCTGCGTGACCAACACCTACTTTCAGACAAAACCCCAGCATAAGGTGTCATTGAGACACCCATGATCCAAGCACTGGCACCAACTTGACCTGATTCTCGTCAGAAGGCCACTTCTCAGGTCTGTGCTCTCCACGCGCTCGTACCATAGTGCAGACTGTGATACAGATCACTCCTTGGTTTGCTGCAAAATCAGAGCACAACCAAGAAAACTCTATCGTGTCAGACATGAAGGGAAACCACGCATTGATACCAGCAAGATGTCAGACCCTGTCATGATCGCTCAATTCACTGCGACCTTCAAGAAAGTGCTCAGTAGCCCTCAGCATGGTGATCCTATTACAGAGAACTGGGAGCATCTACGGAACACCATTCAAAGTACTGCACTTGCCACCTTTGGTAAGAAAACAGCAAAGTCAAATGACTGGTTTGATGCTTCATCAGATGAGATGGCACCTGTCATTGAAGCTAAGCGCAGTGCTATGAATGAATACAAACGTTCACCGAGTGCCAGAACCCTACAGATCCTGAGGGCTACGAGAAGCAAAGTTCAACAAACTGCTCAACGCTGTGCAAATGACTATTGGCCCCAGCTCAGTGAGAGCATCCAGATCGCAGCGCAAACAGGCAACATTAGACAAATGTATGACGGTATAAAGAAAGCACTTGGCCCCCAAAAAAGTAAGACGGCACCGCTAAAAACCATCAGCGGAGAGAAGCTAACCGATAAGGGTAAGCAGATGGAGAGGTGGGTCGAACACTACTCTGAGCTTTACGCTAGATACAAAACCGTTACGCCTGCAGCCCTGGATATATATATATATATATATATATATATATATATATATATATATATATATATATATATATATATATATATATATATATATATATATATATATATATATTTATATATATATATATATATATATATATATATATATATATATATATATACATATATATATATACATATATATATATATTATATATATATATATATATATATATATATATATATATATATATATATATATATAATCATCACCTCAACCCGTAACCCGTCATGGGTCGTAGGGGTGCCATGGTGGAAGCATCAGCAGACAGGGTCCTCCACTGCTCTCTATCCTCAGCAATGCGTACAAGTGTGGAGAAACCGTGTCCTGCCCATTCTTTGATGTTATCAGCCCAGGATTTTCTTTGCCTTCCTCTTCTCCGTTTACCTTCGACTGTTCCCTGGAGGATCGTTTTCGAAAGGGAGTCATGACGAGTTACATGCCCAAACCAGGCAAGCTTTCGACATTTCACTATTGACAAAAGTGGTTCTTGGTGGCCTGCATATGTGTTTATCTTCTCTCTAACATAGACATTTGTCTTGTGCTCTTTATAGCAAATGCGCAAAATTCTTCTATAACATTTATGCTCGAAAGCCTGAATCCTTCGCTCCGTATCTGCAGTGAGTGTCCAGCCCTCACACCCATACAAGAGAATAGATAATACAAGTGATTTGTATAATTTGATCTTCACAGGAAAACTGATGTTTCTTTTCCAGATCACATTCAGCCTTGTCATGGCAGCTGAGGCCATCTCAAGTCTTGTCTTGATTTCTTTACTTGAACTTCCATCACTACATATAGTGGACCCACGATATTTAAAGGTGTTAACTTCTTCTAACGTTTGCCCATTTAACGTAATGTTGGTCGGAACATGTTTCTTATGGCTATTCACCAATATCTTGCTTTTTTCTATATTAATTTCCATCCCATACGTTCTTGTTACTTTCTCCAGTCTAGAGGTAAGGTCTTGAAGTTCTGATTCTGTTCCAGCTATCAGATCGATATCATCAGCAAAACGTAGATTGCAAAGAGGTCGGCCTCCAATCGATATGGTTGTTTTATAATCGTAGATAGCCTCTTGCATAATATGTTCTAGATATATATTAAAGAGCACTGGTGACAGGATACATCCCTGGCGAACTCCTACAGTTGTTTTGAAAAATTCTCCAATGTCGTTGCTTGCAAAAACAGCACTGCTTGCGTCCTTGTATAGTGCTTCAATGATATCTATGATGTTGGTATCAAAATTGAATTTTCTCATTATTTGCCATAAACCTTCATGCCAGACTCGATCGAAGGCTTTTGTGAAATCGATGAAGTTATGGTATAAATCGTGTTGATGCTGGAGATGTTTTTCGATCAGTAATCTAATATTGAAGATTTGTTCTGAGGTACTTCTTTTTGGTCTAAAGCCAGCGTGTTCCTCGGACAAGATTTCTTCTGATTTCTGTTTTATTCTGTTCAAAAGTATCCTTAACATTACCTTACTTGGACGACTAATAAGGCTAATGGTTCTGTAGTTCTTGCACATTTTTAGATTTCTTTTCTTTGGAAGCGGTATTACTAATGACTGCATCCATTCTTTTGGCCATTTTTTTGTACTCCATATCTTCGGGCAAATTGTTGTCATGATTTTTACTATATCTGGTCCTCCATATTTCAAGAGCTCTGCTGGGATATTATCCACACCCGATGACTTCCCTCCTTTCATCGAACATATAGCCTCTTCCACTTCTTCCCGTAATATTGCTGCATTTCCGAGTTCCCTGTTTTCACACTTAATGTTGTTTAATATGCCTAAGTCAGTGTCAAGTTTACAGTTATACAATTCTTTACAATATTCTGTCCACCTTCTCATTACAGCTGTTTTTTTCATTGAGCAGAGCCCCATTGCTATCTTCTATGACAGTTACCCTGGGTTGTTGGGTTTTGATAGTCTTCTTAATGTGTCAAAAGCTGCCTTGCCGTTACCTTTTAATAGCCCCGTGTTAATGGACTCACATTGATCAGCTACCTATTTTTCTTTGGCCTGTTTCATTTTCTTTCTAATATTTTTATTCACCATACTGTATTGCCATGCTGCTTCAGGAACCTCTTTCTTAACCTTTTTCATTTCCCGCCGTGTATCACATAACTTCAGAATGTCATCTGTAACCCATGGTTTGTTTATTTTCTTTCTTTTACCAATTATTGCTGTTGCTGATTCAATGAGCACGTCTTTCATGTTCTCTGTGATTGAGTTGATATCATCCTCCAAAAAGTTGAGAGCTGCGAACAGTTGCCTCAAAGATTCCCGCGATTTCTGGATCTTTCAGTTTGTCTAAATTGAATCTTAACTGAGAACATCTGTTTTGATTATAGTTCTTTTTGAGTTTAAGCTTGAGTGTCATCAATACCATGTCATGATCACTACCAATGTCGGCGCAGGAAAAGTCCTAGTCTTGCTTTATTAATACTGGACTTGAATCTTTTGGATACAAGAATAAAATCAATTTGGCCATGTATCTTAGTTTTTGGGACATGCCACGTTGTTCTTCGTGATAACTTATGAGGAAATAGTGTATTTGCAAGGGTTAGTTTATAGTTGCTGGCAAATTCTAGTAGCCTTAGTCCTCGATCGTTGGTTTCTCCTGTCCCAAATTTCCCCACTGTGCCAGCCCACTGACCGTATGCATCTGGCCCTATTTTACCATTCCAATCACCTAACATGATGAGAAGATCTTTCTTTGGAATTTTCTTAATTGTTTCATCCAAATTTTCATAAAATGTATCAATTGCCTCATCCTCATAGTCAGTAGTGGGGGCATATACCTGTATGATGGAGATGTTCTTTGGACGTGTTGCAATACGTATGGTGATAACCCTGGTATTTATTGGGGTGCAGCTGATGACAGAGTATATATATATATATATATATATATATATATATATATATATATATATATATATATATATATATATATATATATATATATATATATATATATATATATATATATAATTTAAAAAAAATAAATAAATAAATAAAATTTTAAAAAGGCCTTAAAATAAAAAAAATTAAATTAAATTTTTTTTTAAAGTAAAAAAAAAAAATAAAAATAATAACAAAAAATAAAACATAAAGATAAAAAGTAAAATATAAATAAATAAATAAAATAGTTAAAATATTAAAATACATAAAGTGAGGGAAAAGCGATGGGAAAAAAATGTGGTCATCGCAACAAGATAGAAAGTCATAATACAGCTGGGACTAGATAGAAAAGGACGCCTCAGACAAAAGAATGTTGAGTATTCTTTTGTCTGAGGCGTCCTTTTCTATCTAGTCCCAGCTGTATTATGACTTTCTACCTTGTTGGGATCACATTTTTTTCTATCGCTTTTCCCTCACTTTATGTATTTTAATATTTAAAATATTTATTTATTTATTTTTTTATCTTATATATTGTCGTAGATTTCCGATAGGAGAATTAAGACTAGGTTTGGTCCCTTCTGAATAGGTTTGAATGGGTGATAGACTCAGTGAGAGTTAGTGAAAGGTAATAGAATTTCCACACACGTGAGATGATAGATTTGATATAGTGGCTGTCTCTGAAAGCGAAAAGAATTCTTCTCTCTCTCACCTATCTTCTACAACAGTTGTTACAGCGTCAGACAGACTACACCAATATACATATTACGTATATTTCTATCACTCACAGGCACGCACATACACGTGACGACAGGTAAACACACAGACGTGGGAAAACTATAACAATGATATATATATTATCTAGAACGAGCTGACCAAACACGATTATTAAGTTCAAGAGCGATTTTAATATCAGGAAAAAAATCGGCTCACAACATCAAAGAAAGTACATCAAGGAAAATACATATACACATAGTCATAAAAAATCTAGGAAATGTTGCAAGGATGATAGCCCCGTCATAGTGTTAACTCTAGGTTTAGCCCGGCCCCGTTAAGAGAACAGATGATGGCGCCCGAGTCACAGATACATAGGGTTTGAGTCTAAGAGTTGTCTTTGTTTTATCTCGTAATTATATGCACAGAGTTTGAAAAAAATCTGATTTAACCTAAGACAAAAACACAAGAACTCTAGCCTTAGCAACAAATTATGCAGATTGAAAAAAAAAATTAGGACAGCAACAGGGTGTCAAAGATATAATAGTGAAAATATCACTCAGACCAGCGTACACTCATTCATTCCGCCATGGCTTCTCATTCAGGTACTCACGACTTTGCTCGCTGCCTCTTGGAACACATTGATTTTAGATTTTCACACAGACTCAAAAAATGCAGTCTTCTGCCAAGAAGTCCCCAGTTCCAAAAGACGTATTTAACTTGGAGTCTCCGGGAACGACTACTTGGGTATGCAAATTTGTTCAAATGTCTGATTAAGTCACCTAACAATTATTCCAGGCGCGGGAGTTAGCAGAGCACAGTGTCAATAGCGTAGGTTTCTAAAAAATGATGAATGTCAGGTCGGTGCCTTCCCTCAGTATAGGATTCACTTTAGTCACACCACAGATTTGTCCACAAGATATAATCTAGTCGGGAAATGATTGTTAATATTCACGCCACCAGGCAGCAAATTATATAGAGTTTCTAGAAGAAATTAAGTGCTGGCTCCAAGGTCCAGTATTTATCATTACAGTCTTTGAAAACCCGTTATAGGGATATTAGTATTTCTGTCTAACTTGCACCGTCAGATCAGTGTTACTTGAGAAAACCCACGTGGTTCAAAATAAGGACTGTCTATTTCTTCACAGGTATGGAAACTACTACTAGGTGCTGGTAAAGTTAGGGTCACCCCAAAACTTTCACTGTGTGGAGGAAAAATAACACATATAATATAATAAACAGAATCTGTACTGGTTAAAACTTACATTTAAACTTGCAAGCAGAGAGCTTTGCTTATCATTTAAACTTCCCGTGACGTAAGTTATATTTAAAAATCAGCAATCCTCATAAATTAAGAACACGTGCGTATTCCGTCACCATTCATGAGGCTGGATTCTAGAGTTTATACGTTAGTTTAGAAAAATACACTCGACTGAGTATTAGCAGTTAAATTAAATTTATAAATAGCTACAATTGCCGTTATAAGCTAGAAATTTTAATTTTATTCTGCTTTCCACTGAATGCTTCCCTAGAAAATATAATAGCCTACCACTTTATTTCTCTTCTGCGCTAAAGAAATAGATTAAAATGAATTAAGCGATTTAACACTTTAACACTCACAAAATCTATATATCTATCATATTAATTACCTCAACCACAGAATTACAGGTAGTCGCACAACTTAAGAATAAAAATGCTGAAAATATTTCTGGAAGTCTAGAAGTTCGACAATTTGCCGAAACAAACTGAGATCTTCGCTAACAGCTATTCTGTTTTCGAGCGACCTATCTACTGTGGAGTCTATGAGCGAGAATGAAATTAAAGTTTCAAACTTGGCCAATATCTTAAAATCAGACAAAGGGCCCAAACTTATTTCGCCAAGCGAAATTATCTCCCCTACTCCCAACATTTACGTCCGCTTAACGCGTGTCGTAACTGTCACCTACTGACCACGATGTACGCGTGTCAGTTTCAAATCCCAGACAGCCTGACTCCATTTCAGGGCAGTTTTCACACTACAGCTGACCATGGCCCAAGTGAGCGCCGTGTCAGTTTGGGATTTTCCAGACAAATGTCTGGATACTGACCGGTGCAGATGTAAAGTATCACACCTCACCGGGACTTATGCCGAGAAGAAGCTCGCGCGCTCGGTGAGAATGTAGACGATTTGCTACGTCCTGTGTTCAGCGAACCGACTTATCACGCCTTCTGACGCCCTGCAGCCCTGACATCTACGTAATATCGTCCTAGCGCGATTCTCAGTTTTAGAGAAAGGAAAACAGGTAAAGTTTGCGAATTATATGAAAATAATATTCGCAAAACGAATGGATGAAAAAAAATACAGGAAAAAATGAAATACAGAGATAATAAAAGAGAGAATTTTCGGGTGAAAGAATAGGAAGAAGTTGTAGGAAATTAAATGAATATAAAACCTACGTGACATATATATATATATATATATATATATATATATATATATATATATATATATATATATATATATATATATATATATATATATATATATGTATATATATATGTATATATATATGTATATATATATATATATATATATATATATATATATATATATATATATATATATATATATATATATATATATATATATATATATATATATATATATATATATATATATATATATATATGTATATATATATATATATATGTATATATATGTATATATATGTATATATATATATATATATATATGTATGTATATATATATATATATATATATATATGTATATATATGTATATATATATATATATATATATATATATATATATGTATATATATATATATATATACATACATATACATATACATATACATATATATAACAGCTTGATCTCCATATATATATATATATAACAGCTTGATCTCCATATAACTGTGCCCAAGCTCGCGCCCTGGAGAGGACACTCCAGCTTCACCCTATAGGTGTCGGCAAAACACGGGAAGTAGCAGTTACCGGTTATAAGCTTTTTGCCCAATTTGCGTAGGGCATGGCGCCAGGGGCTACTTCCGACAGTGGGAGAGGTTCTAGGATCTCACTGGACAGCTACCGCCCGCTTCAAGCTGGGCAGCCCCCAGTCAATAAGGTGTTGTCCCGCCACTGTCTGCTTTCCCCATTGGGTGCATGGGGATTAGAGTCAAACCCGAATTGTGGACAGAAAATTTTGCACCAAGCAATTATCGAAAAAATAG
This sequence comes from Oreohelix idahoensis, assembly GCA_024509875.1. Classification (NCBI taxonomy): domain Eukaryota; kingdom Metazoa; phylum Mollusca; class Gastropoda; order Stylommatophora; family Oreohelicidae; genus Oreohelix; species Oreohelix idahoensis. Next base: position 95,596 of record JAMPIV010010201.1, read on the forward strand.
AAATAAGCAAACTCTCAGATTGGGATGCTGGAACGTCCGGACTATGTTGACTGGACTATCCGAAAATCTACAGGATGTAAACGATGTAAGGAAGACAGCCATAATTAATGATGAGCTTAAACGACTTCAGGTGGATATAGCTGCACTTCAGGAAACGCGCCTGGCGGGCTCTGGAACGGTGAGTGAGAAGGACTACACATTTTATTGGCAAGGGAAAGATCTTAATAAAGCTAGAGAACACGGTGTAGGTTTTGCGTTAAAAAAATCGCTAACTAAAATGGTTGAACCAGGCGAGAATGGATTAGAACGCCTGTTAACGCTCCGCCTGCAAACTAGCACAGGTCCCATCACCCTTGTCAGTGTGTATGCTCCTACTCTGTACTCTGCCTCAGAAGCTAAAGATGAGTTCTACGAGAATCTAGCAGCAGTAATCAAAAGCATACCTAGGCAAGAACAGCTTGTTCTCCTTGGTGACTTTAACGCTAGAGTGGGTGCCGATAATGTTTCATGGCCTTCATGTCTGGGCAGGTTTGGTATTGGCAAGATGAATGAAAATGGACAACGGCTCTTAGAGTCGTGCGTCCACAATGACCTCTGCGTGACCAACACCTACTTTCAGACAAAACCCCAGCATAAGGTGTCATGGAGACACCCACGATCCTAGCACTGGCACCAACCTGACCTGATTCTCGTCAGAAGGCCACTTCTCAGGTCTGTGCTCTCCACGCGCTCGTACCATAGTGCAGACTGTGATACAGATCACTCCTTGGTTTGCTGCAAAATCAGAGCACAACCAAGAAAACTCTATCGTGTCAGACATGAAGGGAAACCACGCATTGATACCAGCAAGATGTCAGACTCTGTCATGATCGCTCAATTCACTGCGACCTTCAAGAAAGTGCTCAGTAGCCCTCAGCATGGTGATACTATTACAGAGAACTGGGAGCATCTACGGAACACCATTCAAAGTACTGCACTTGCCACCTTTGGTAAGAAAACAGCAAAGTCAAATGACTGGTTTGATGCTTCATCAGATGAGATGGCACCTGTCATTGAAGCTAAGCGCAGTGCTATGAATGAATACAAACGTTCACCGAGTGCCAGAACCCTACAGATCCTGAGGGCTACGAGAAGCAAAGTTCAACAAACTGCTCGACGCTGTGCAAATGACTATTGGCTCCAGCTCAGTGAGAGCATCCAGATCGCAGCGCAAACAGGCAACATTAGACAAATGTATGACGGTATAAAGAAAGCACTTGGACCCCAAAAAAGTAAGACGGCACCGCTAAAAACCATCAGCGGAGAGAAGCTAACCGATAAGGGTAAGCAGATGGAGAGGTGGGTCGAGCACTACTCTGAGCTTTACGCTAGAGACAATACCGTTATGCCTGCAGCCCTGGATGCTGTCAATAGTCTGCCAACTATGGAGGAGCTGCATGCCGAACCAACATTAGAGGAACTCAGCAAGGCCATTGATAGCTTGGCCTCTGGCAAAGCACCAGGCAGTGATGGGATTCCTCCTGATTTAATCAAATGCTGTAAGAGCACGCTATTACATCCCCTGCATAGGATGCTGTGCCAGTGCTGGGAAGAGACAACTATTCCTCAAGACATGCGAGATGCCAAGATTGTAACACTGTATAAAAATAAAGGAGACAGAAGTGATTGCAATAACTACAGAGGCATCTCCCTTCTTAGTATTGTTGGTAAGGTTTTTGCCAAAGTCATCTTAATGCGACTACACAAGTTAGCTGAGCGCATATATCCAGAGGCACGGTGTGGTTTCCGAGCTGGCAGATCAACAACAGACATGATCTTCTCTCTCCGCCAGCTTCAGGAAAAATCAAGAGAGCAGAAAAGACCATTATATATCGCCTTTATAGACCTCACAAAAGCATTCGACCTGGTTAGTAGGGATGGACTCTTTAAAATCCTCCTAAAAATAGGCTGCCCTTCTAAGATGCTGGAAATGATAAAGTCATTCCATGATGACATGAAGGGAACAGTCCAATATGCTGGAAGCACGTCACAGCCCTTTGATATACGAAGTGGCGTTAAACAAGGCTGTGTTCTGGCTCCGACCCTCTTCGGAATCTTCTTTGCCTTACTCTTGAAACATGCATTCAGAGATGCAACTGAAGGAATATGCCTTCACACTAGGTCAGATGGCCGTCTGTTTAATCTTTCAAGGCTGAAGGCAAAAACAAAAATCAGAAGGGTCACTATAAGAGACTTGTTGTTCGCTGATGATGCTGCAGTCGTCACTCAAAGCCAACAGGAGCTTCAGAGCTTGATGAATCGCTTCGCTAAAGCATGCAAAGACTTTGGCCTCACAATAAGTCTAAAGAAAACGAATGTGCTGAGTCAGGATGTGGGTGCTGCACCAGTTATCACTATCGATAACTATGAATTGGCAGTGGTGCACCACTTCACATACCTAGGGTCTACCATCAATGACAAACTCTCACTGGATACAGAAATCGACAGTAGCATTGTCAAAGCTGCAGCTACCTTTGCCCGCCTCACATCGCGTGTTTGGGGAAACTCTAAACTCAAAATGAAGACCAAAGCTGCGGTATATAATGCCTGCGTCACCAGCACACTCCTATATGGCAGCGAGACCTGGACGACCTATGCTAAGCAAGAAAGAAGGCTCAATACCTTCCATTTGCGGTGTCTACGCCGCATCCTCGGCATCTCGTGGAAAGATAAAGTGACAAATGTCGAGGTGTTGTCACGTGCTGGCCTTCAAAGTATGTATACGCTGCTTAGACAGCGCAGACTTCGCTGGCTTGGCCATGTTCGCCGCATGGAAGATGGTCGCATCCCAAAAGATATCTTCTACGGACAATTAGCAGATGGCAAGAGAACAGTTGGGCGACCACAGCTGAGGTTCAAAGATGTGTGCAAGAGAGATATGAGGGCACTGGACATGGATCCTGCAACATGGGAGGATGAAGCTGCCGATCGCACTAAGTGGCGATGCTATTTACGGCGCCACCTCAGATTGGGCGAAGAGACGCCCACACAACAGGCGGAGGTGAGGAGAAAATATGGAAAGGAGCACCAGGAAAGTAAGCAGCTGAGGGCTGCCACCTCAGGGGCTCATTCAGATGGTCAGTTATGAATGAAGGGGCTATTATTATTATTATTATTATTATTATTATTATTATTATTATAATATATATATATACATACATACATACATACATACATACATACATACATACATACATACATACATACATACATACATACCTACCTACCTACCTACCTACCTACCTACCTACCTACCTACCTACCTACCTACCTACCTACCTACCTACATACATACATACATACATACATACATACATACATACATACATACATACAGACATACATACATACATACATACACGCATACATGCATGCACGCATACATGCATGCACGCATACATGCATGCACGCATACATGCATGCACGCATACATGCATGCACGCATACATGCATGCACGCATACATGCATGCACGCATACATGCATGCACGCATACATACATGCACGCATACATTCATGCACGCATACATACACGCACGCATACATACACGCACGCATACATACACGCACGCATACATACACGCATGCATACACACACACATGCATACACACACACATACACACACATACATACACACACACATACACACACACACATACACACATACACACACACACACACACACATACACATACACGCATACATACATACATACATACATACATACATACATACATACATACATACATACATACATACATACATACATACATACATACATACATACTTTTTTTAAAAGAGTGTTTGCTACTTTTCTTTGTAGCACGCCCCTTTCAACCATCTACCATGTACATGGAGTTGTTGGTTATATCAGGACATACATACATACATACATACATACATACATACATACATACATACATACATACATACATACATACATACATACATACATACATACACACACATACACATACACATACACATATATATATGTCCTCTCAAGGCTGTGTGTGGTCCCGGTTGCCGGGTCCTCCCAGCATAGCGGAGGCAGCGAAGAGTGCTGTGCCTGTACCAGTTTGCTCTTTTTCGCTGACCTTCGGTCCCGAGAAAATTTTGGCTGGATGACGTCTCGGTAGCACAGTGGTTTTATAGCGGCAGAAGGAGAGGGCAAGTTCGGGCACAGCGGACTGATCATCCGCTTGCTAGTCACATTGATTACGGAAACAACAATTAATGTTCTGTTGTACCAATAAACGCCTTTTGGCGTAACGGAACAACGGATAATTTCTTGTTGCCCTAAGACGCCGCAAGGCGTAATGGCCATGAACTGCTTTGTCGGTCCATGGCTAAGAACGGAAGAAGAAGAAGAATATATATATATATATAAATTTTTATTATATTATTTATTTATTTATTATAATTTTTTTTAATTTATTTATTATTTATTTATTGTTTATTTATTTATTTATTTTATTTATTTATTTACTTTTTTTTCTCACTCTGTTTTCCAGGTTTTGTTTTCATTATTTCTTTCTTTTTTATGTACTATCGACTTCCGCTTCCGCTTTCCGGTTTAGGGACAGCCATCTTGCTGCATGTGACTGGACATAAGGGAGTATTTTTTTCTCTTATATTTATAGTTTCATGTTCTCTACTTCTGCCATCATCGGTGTCAATACCTTGTCGAGGTATGGCGGCTTGCGTGCCCTGATTACCCCCAGAGCTATTCCACTGGGAGTTTTACTCCTGGAAGGTTCTACCAAGCTGGACAGGTTTGCGCGGGCAGGAGTTAGACGAAAGCAAACACCCTGGTCCTCCAGGTTGGGGGTTTTAGCATAGGGCTGACACCCCTGTCTATGTAACCAAAAATTGAAGTTACGGAAACAACAACGAATAAACAAACTTTGCTGCGGGGCGGACATCCGGAGTCTGAGGCTCGTATGACTGTAAGTGGCGAAAGCCGAAAGGAAGCCACTGACATGAGAACGGACGTCCTGACCGCAAAACATGATACAAGAACAGGATTTTGGAATGTCAGGACAATGAATGAGACGGGTAAACTAAAACAGGTCACAGCAGAAATGAGAAACTATAGGTTACACATTCTAGGGATAAGCGAGAGCATATGGACAGGGGCAGGAAAAGTTAAAACAGCAACAGGAGAAACAGTACTTTACTCTGGAAGAGAGGATGGACAGCACAATGAAGGTGTAGCCATTATTCTACAGAAAGGAATAGAAAGGACATTACTGGAATGGAAACCCATCAACAACAGACTGATAAGATTAAGATTGAGGGGTAGATTCACCAATACTACAATAATACAATGCTACGCACCAACGAATGATAGCAATGAGGAGGTCAAGGATGAATTCTATCAACAACTGCAGAAAGAAATGGAAGACACACCTAGATATGATCTTATTATAGTAATGGGAGACCTAAATGCGAAAGTTTGTACACACAATACATATAATGAAAGAGTAATGGGGAAATGCGGCAGCGTAACAGCAAACGAAAATGGGGATAAATTAATAAGTTTCTGTAGTATTAACAGCCTGGTCATTGGAGGAACACTTTTCCCACATAAAGAAATTCACAAATTAACATGGGAATCACCAAATGGTCGGGACAGAAACCAGACAGACCACATCATGATTAACGGTAGATGGAGACATGCATTACAAGATGTGAAGGTAAGAAGAGGTGCAGATGTGGAAAGTGATCACCATTTAGTAGTAGCAAAAATGAAAGTGAAACTAAGAAGGGCTGGACCAACTGTAACTACACAGAAAAGGTTTGACGTCAGCAAATTGAATGACCCCCTTAACAGAAAAGCTTTTGCGGCTGACATAAAGAAACGATATCAATTTGCCAAAAGTCAGGAAAAGACATTAACTGATGATACAGACCAGAAATTCAACACCATTTCAACAATATAAAAGGAATGCAGCATTTCATGCTTGGGATTCCAGGAAAGGAAGAAGCAAGACTGGATAACACCAGAAACATTAAACACCATAACACTGAGAAAGGAAATGAAAAGAAAGAAAACAGAAGCGAAGTCCCCCAGGTTAAAGGAACTATATAGCGAACAGTACAGTCAGCTGGACAAGGAAGTTAAACGCCAAACCCAAGCCAACAAAAGGAATTTCCTAGACGATCTTGCAAGACAGGCAGAAGAGGCAGCACTGAGAAATGAACAAAGCACAGTATACAAAATAACTAAATTCATCAGAGGAAAACGAGGTGCAAACAATATTACATTAGTAAGAGATAAGCAAGGAAATCTCATCACGACAGCAGAGGGACAGGAAACAAGATGGGCAGAGCACTTCAGAGAAAGTCTGAACAAGGAACCACCAGAGACACAATTGAATGTTCCTGAGGCTGAAAGCGATCTAGATGTAAATACAGACATTCCACGAAAAGAAGAAATCATTACAGCAATCAAAGGGTTAAAGAATGGAAAAGCTCCGGGCCATGATAACTTAAATGCAGAGCTATTTAAGACAGACCCTGAGCTAGCAGCAGAACTATTAGAACCACTATTTGCACAAGTCTAGAAAACGGGGACAACACCATCAGAGTGGAACAATGGAATAATGTCAAATTGCCCAAGAAGGGAGATCTTGCAGACTGCAATAATTGGAGAGGAATCACTCTTCTCTCAGTTCCCAGCAAAATACTAGGCAGGATAATTATACAGAGAATTTCAAAAGCAGTAGACCACAAACTGAGGAAAGAACAAGCAGGATTTAGAAAGAACAGAAGATGTGTAGGTCATGTATTCACTCTCAGGAACATTATAGAGCAGTGATCAGAATGGCAAAGACAGCTGTACATTAATTTCGTTGATTTTGAAAAGGCTTTTGACAGCATACACTGTCGTGGTTGAGTTAAAGTGGTAGAGTATTTTGTCGAGTTAGACAATAGTAGTGAAATCGACAAGGGATAGTATACTGACAGAGTTATAGATTACACGTAGATAAGGTGTAAATAGGAGGTGGACTTGAGACAACCTGGAGGAAGATTTATTAAAATGATCTCTCTCTCCAAGCCTCAACACACTTATACTGTCCAAGTACCGCCTGCTCTCACTCTTTTCTCTGAATTATACATAGAGACTATAGTAAGAAGCTAAGAAAATGTTAAATATGGATGGAAGGGTCGTGAACAGCGTGTTAATAAATGAGTAAACTTTATTAAATGAAGAAAAGCATGAAAATAATGCATATCATCACAAACAACATAAAATTACATCAATAATCAAAATATGCAAAATACACCAACGAACACACAGACCACCAACATAAACCTGTAGAACACGGAGAAATAAATAAATCAAGTGTCAGTCCGTCCGCTTTCGTGGGACCAAAAGCTAGCTCCAGGAAGAGTCTTACATGTAGCTATCCTTCAAAGTGATGGAATAATATACAAAACTTCCGTTGTAGGTGCTAAACCGTTGGTGACCCCTAATTGCGTGAGGGGGACTGGAAGACTGTCTATATCCGGCTGACCAAATAAACAAACTGAGCGACAGCCTGTCCGCTTTCGTGGGACCAAATGTGCCAGCTCCAGAAAGTGTCTTAATGTAGCTATCCTTCAAAGTGATGGAATAATATACAAAACTTTCCTTGTCGGTGCTAACTTTGGTGACCCCTAATTGCGCGAGGGGGACTGTAACTCTATCTTTGGCTGGCCGCTCCTAAGTGCGAGGTTTTACATAACCCAGAAATAAACCACAGGACGACGTTACTTGAGGACAAATGGTCCCAAGCGCTCTTATCCAGCGCTAGAATTGGCTTGCGTACTAGGTATTAAATCCGGTTTAGGCTGGCTTGATAGTGATTGACTGAGTGCTCCGTTTAAGCACACAAAGTCTGGTGATATGAAGTCTGCTATAGACGCTGGGCTGATAGATAGGTTTGAAGCCGCAATGTTCTGACTGGTAATCCAAAGGCGAGTAGGGAACTACTACTGCACTACGATTTCAGATTCTGCGTTGGCTCATTTCACACCGTGAGCTTATTTTCCCGTTAGAGTGGAATGGCGTTGACAGAAAAAAAAGGTTTTGTATCAGGTATTGGGGTTGACAACTCGTGACGCTAGCGGTATTCAGAAACCCTCTAGATCGAAGAGAATATGACGTTCTTCGTCTGACTGGAGTCTGCTCTAGCGATTCGGTATCCCTGAAACCCGAGGAATGACTAGAGATAGGCAAAAACATTTAGTTTTGGGTTAACGCCTGCCTAATTCTCATGATGGTCCATCTCGGGCAGGAAATATTCACGAGTGTGTCTGACTTATTAAGACTCTCTAGATTTATAGTTTACAAATAACGCTACCAGGACACCTGCATGGCCTGATTCTACAGATGTATCGGCGTAATGCGTAATAAAGAGTAAGACGAAGGTTTCTCTAGAGACTACATCAGAAGTCAACAACCGCGAGAAAGTTCCCCGATAGACATAATATTATGATCACTAACTGCGTTCTAAAGGCCAAAACACGGAGACCAACCGCGGGTTATCTTCCCCTGGATCGGAGATCAAACTGTTACCCAGACCTCAGAAGCCACCTGGCGCTAGTGATCAAACGCTTAAAGCGACCAGAGAAATTCCCCTGGTCGGACGGACCACAGATGCGTTTAGATAACATTACGTTAACTAACCGTTTCGGACCAGTGGGGGATTTCTACTGAAGGCCAGAACGTAAACAAAGCGCGGGGTGGGTCTGAGAAGGGGAAAAATTTGAGACACGAAGGTAAAAAAGAAAATACATATGTCCAGGAAAACAGAACATTAAAAGAGTAATAAAATATGGAACGGAATGGTAAAATAAATTAACAGTCACTGTGACATACACAGGGACAGTTTATGGAAAATACTGAGGGCTTATGGAATTCCAAGCTGCATAGTGTCAATCATAAAAAGCCTCTATGCAAACGTTACGTATAGTGTTGGGCAGAGCAACCTAACCTTTGAGGTGAAGACGGAGTACGATAGGGATGCCCATTATCAACCACTCTATTTTTAACAGTCATAGACTCGGTGAGGCGCCAGACAACAGAGGGCAGTCCAAGAGGAATAAGATGGACAACATTTCCTACATTGGAAGATCTGGAATATGCAGATGACATTGCACTACTAGCACAATCACATCAACACACTCAGGAAAAAACAGATAGACTTAATAATTTTAGCCAGCAGGTGGGCTTGAACATCAATTTAAAGAAGTCAGAGGTCATGACGCTCAATGTGAGCAACCCTGAACCCATATCAGTAAGGAATCAGCTCCTGGTACAGGCAGACACCTTCACATACCTAGGATGCATAGTAACACCGGACGGCGGGGCAGGCAAAACGTCAACATCAGAATGAATAAGGCAAGAGCAGCCTTTTTTAGCCTAAACAACATCTGGAAGTCCTCTCAATACAGAACAAGCACAAAATTAAGATTATATCAGAGCTGTGTGCTTTCTGTGTTTCTCTATGGTGCAGAATGCTGGAGAGTTACAGAGAAGGAAATGTCGAAATTGTCCTCTTTTCACACAACATGCCTAAGAAAAATTCACCGAATCTTTTTGCCGAATACCATCGCCAACCAAGATCTGCTTACTCGGAGCAAGCAAGAGGACATGCACACCATCATAGCTGGCAGACGCTGGAGCTGGGTTGGTCATGTCCTCAGAAGAGACCCCGATGCCATCACAAGAACAGCTATGCTTTGGACCCCTGAAGGAAAACGAAAGAGAGGCCAACCAAAAACAACCTGGCGGATGACTGTGGAAGCTGAGATGCAAAGAATGAACCAGAGTTGGGGCACTGTACGAAGGATGGCCGCCGACCGAGCAAAATGGAATCAATTTGTTGTTGCCCTACAAGACGCCACTAGGCGTGATGGCCACTGACTGCTTTGATGGTCGGCGGCTAAGGATCAAAGAAGACAAAAAAGTTCTCTACTTAATTCTCATTTTCTTTCCCTCCTGTCACTTGTTTGTCTATCCCTGACGAAGGCATTGTGGCCGCAACTAGGTTTTTCTTGTCCTTTCTCCTTGTAAGACGTATTACTATTTGTGTGTTTTTTTTCCCCATTCAACCGTTTTACCCCCGTCTTACGGCAGTTCTCCTCATATACTTATAATCTTCTTAAACAAGTATAAATAGGGACAGTTTATGGAAAATACTGAGGGCTTCTGGAGTTCCAAGGTGTAAAGTGTCAATCATTAAAAGCCTTTATGCCAACTTTACGTGAAGCGTAGGGCAGAGCAACGTAACCTTCGAGGTGAAGACAGGAGTATAACAGGGATGCCCCTTATCAACCACTCTATTCTTAACAGTCATAGACTGGGTGATGCGACAGACAACAGAGGGCAGTCCAAGAGGAATACGATGGACTTTGTTTTCTACATTAGAAGATCTGGAATATACAGATGACATTGCACTACTGGCACATTCAGATCAACACATCCAGGAAAAAACTTATAGACTTAATAAGTATAGCCAACATGTGGGCGTGAACATCAATCTAAAGAAGACAGAGGTCATTGTAAAGTCTTGTTCTTTCCACTCTGTAAAGTTGCTTTCACACACACACTGTAAAGTATCAGTCTGTCTGCTCTGTAAGGAAGAGTGGTGTGTTGTTGAGATCAGGCATGCTCCAGTCTACCCAGCTGTAAATGGGTAACTCACCCTAGTCCTGAGTTAGGGAAGGCAAAGGCTCCAGGGGAAGCAGGCCCTAAACTTGGTCACTTCAGCCGACGCAGGATGGTGTATGTATGAAGTAGAAGTGTAGAGTGTGATTACCGCGAATGGTGTACTGTTCGTGTGCTGACCAATATAACCACTCACACTTGTGTCTACAAGGCACCAATGCAGACTGCTGGAATCTTAGTTTACTCAATTTATTCAGACGTACACACTGGGACATACGAGTACATCATGGTTCGTTGACATATCAATTTGTAGGTATACATAGCAGATCTGAAGTCATGACACATTCAGAAATAATGGGCAGTACATCAAAAGTTCAATGTCATGATACATTATGGCCACATCCCCCTATCTGACTAAACGCGTCAGTGAAGGGCGGATCGATAAATAACCAAAGTTACTTGACGTCCATAGTTTGTAGTATATATTATGAAACCACGAAAGGGGGTTTCTAGCAAGATTGAGATCTCCCTGTCACTGTCCGATAATAAGATAAATAATCTGTTCTCTTGGCAGTGATCAAAACATATGATGACCGAAATCCAACATGGCTGTCTCCCTGAGTTGTCGTTCACTCATTCATAGGAAGGAGAATATAAGCCAGAGTTAATTTATAATGGGTATATAAAGGATTTCATAAATGTTTCCATACAGCTCTACGGTGATCAGGTTAATTCACGTAGCCATAACCGCTGCAGGAAAATCTGTCATTTTCGTCGATACAAAACACGACACTAGCATAGCGAAGCACAAAAGTCAAGCTAGGCCTAACCGACGAGAGATCATCAAAAATAGGAGCTGGGTTTACCTGGAGTCCGAATCATCTATATACTGACATAAGGAGAGTCTCTAACACAAACTATCGTAGAGACACCATCTCCTTCAGAAGAAAAACCACGTCGTAAGACATTTTTTCTGACGAAAGGACCAGCTCTTGAAAAACGTACCCCGCCATTTGTAAGCGGTACATCGGAACTCATCACGACTTGTCAAGACAACTCATACTTCCGCTAGCAAGAATCTAGTCCCTCCTACCCATCCAAAATATACAATATAGGACTGATTCTACTTGTACTAATAATATGTAATACATATGAATTCAGGCCATAAACACAATAAGCAAATTAATATATTTTCTGGCCCTAAAAAATAAGTACAAACGCAAGCGCAATATCCTTGCGCTGGATCAATATCCAGAACGATTACTCCTATAATCAAAAGTGTGAATCAAACATGGATTATCTCGCTTTTACCATAAACAGCATTTTCATACACAAATAAATGAATGTCTATATTTTTCCCATATTAAATAGCCATATCGATTTTTGTAAAATGTGCGTCAAAATATGCACGCAACAGTCATGACACTCATGTGAGCATCCCCGAGCCCATAACAGTAAGGAATCAACAACTGGAACAGACAGACACCTTCACATACCTAGGATGCATAGTAACAACAGATGGCGGAGCAAGCAAAGACATCAACAATAGAATGAACAAAGCTTCTTCTTCTTCTTCCTTCTTCCTCGTTCGCCCTGAAAAGGACGGTGGTTGCGTTGTGTCTGTTTGCGCCTAAGCTGTGATATCTGCACCTTTCGGTCGACACATCCGACTTCAGCACGGCATTTTTTTAGGGACCGGGTTTGCCTTCCCATTTCGATCCGCACTCGCTCAGCCAGACTGCACTGCTGCAAACTGTTTCCATGACCACCACGTGGAGGTGGAGTGCGGTCTTGACCAGCTCTGGTTCGCTGGTCCTGACGCAGGCAGTACAGCTATGAGTCGCTGACTGCATTCACTATTGCTGCATCTTGAGGTCTCAGAATGAACAAAGCAAGAACAGCCTTTTTTAGTCTAAACAACATCTGGAAGTCCTCTCAGTACAGCACAAGCACAAAATTAAGACTATGTCAGAGCTGTGTGCTTTCTGTGCTTCTCTATGGTGCGGAATTCTGGAGAGTAACAGAGAAGGAAATGTCGAAATTGTCCTCTTTTCACACAACATGCCTAAGAAAAATTCTCCGAATCTTTTGGCCGAATACCATCACCAACCAAGATCTGCTTACTCGGAGCAAGCAAGAGGGCATGCACACCATCATAGCTGGCAGACGCTGGAGTTGGGTTGGCCATGCCCATAGAAGAGACCCTGCTGCCATCACAAGAACAGCTATGCTATGCACCCCTGAAGGGAAACGTAAGAGAGGCCGACCAAAAACAAGTTGGCGGAAGACTGTCGAGGCTGAGATGCAAAGAATGAACCAGAGTTGGTACACTATACGAAGGATGGCCACCTACCGAGCAAAGTGGAATCAATTTGTTGTTGCCCGACAAGACGCCACCAGGCGTGATGGCCACTGACTGCTTTGACGGTCGGTGGCTAAGCATCGAAGAAGAAGTAATAAAGGAGAACGAGTCTTAATTCCTCGCATTGACTTAGAACCGAGCGAGCGCAGTTTGCCATTTAGAATGCGACTTCGTCAATTCCCAGTGATTTTAGCATTTGCAATGACGATTAATAAGGCGTTAGACAATTTTTTGATCACGTAGGAGTTTTCCTTCCTGAACCTGTTTTTGGACACGGCCAGCTGTATGTCGCCCTCACCCGGGAACAAATCATGAAAACTTGAAAGTTTTTATTAAAAACACTTTTTAATCAGGGAACATTCTTTAAAACAAATCCACGCACTTTTATAAAAAAAAATATTGTCATCAAAGAACTTTTACATTGAATTAAAAAAATTTTTAAAATATATTACAGTTTTTGATTCACTTCCGTCGTTATTGACGGTCTATTGCTAGTATATATAGATAAATGGCAAACAAAGTCAAGCATTTTTTTAAACTGCAGGACTATAGCACCGATGGCGACTCTGAGCACTGCACTTTTCTTTAGTCTTTTTGTGTACTCTTTTAGCGGATCTTACACGGCTTGGTTGCCAGAGCGATAACCACTTTAAAGAAGGTAAGTTGCCGAAAGAGTTATCTGCTCCTGATATATGTGCTATTGTGTTATTTTTCTGTTATCTAGCGTTTTCCTTCTTTCTTCATTACCAGTGCATGTCACATATCTTTTTATGTTTATTACTTACTATTCATGGGCCTCCGGTCTAACTCTTTGTGCATGGTTAGATTTCTACCTCACTGTCCTGTTACTGTCAGATCTAAGCGGAAACCCTTGTCTCGCCAACCTAAGGTAATCCTCAGTCAGCCCAGCGATTGCGTTCACGCTTGCGTAATGAACGTTAGCTTAGTAGTGTACTGCCGGGTGCTCGGATCTTTAATACCTTTTTATTGTATGTTCATCAAAAAGTTATGTGCGGCAACGTTGTAGTGAAGTCTGAACCATAGTCTCGGCGATCATTCAAAACATTACACCGTACAGAAATTCCGAGAAGTCCAACAACCAATCAAAACCGCAGCTCGGTCACGGCTGTTTGCGAGCGATCTTTTAGTTATTTCCCCTTTTTCCCCGACCGCGCTATTTATAGCCCACTTGACAGAAGTCACGTGGTCAGCTTCCTAATAGGAAAAACATGTGGCGATGTTTACTTTTGATAGGGCTTAATTAATGCTTTTAGGCTACTTTTTTATTATAAATACCGGCTTTAATTTTGCGTAAAGCTAGACTAGAAATGTTAGAGTAAATTTTAGAACAAGAACAAACATTTTATCACAATTAGAACAGAAGATATAATAGTCTGAAATAGTGTAAAATTTACGTTTTTTTTATATTTTGTTATGGTTTGTTTATAATGCAATTTTCACTAAATCGGTCACAATCAACATGCATAACAAATTACAGAAATCAAAAGTAGAAAACCTGCAGAAAATGGATATCAAAGATTTGTTTTGGTTTCATGCGTCAAACATTAATTATTGAAAGTTTAAATTGCAAGTCCACATTTATTACCTTAAAATAACACACCCAATTGTCCCCAAAACATGTTTGAATTGCTTTTATGCTACTTTATTATTATAAATACCGGCTTTAATTTTGCGTAAAGCTAGACTAGAAATGTTAGAGTAAATTTTAGAACAAGAACAAACATTTTATCACAATTAGAACAGAAGACATAATAGTCTGAAATAGTGTAAAAAGTTTTTTTTTTACATTTTGTTATGGTTGTTTCTAATTCAATTTACACTAAAACGGTCACAATCAACATGCATAACAAATTACAGAAATCAAAAGTAGAAAACCTGCAGAAAATGGATATCAAAGTTTTGTTTTGGTTTCATGCGTCAAACATTAATTATTGAAAGTTTAAATTGCAAGTCTACATTTATTACCTTAAAATAACACACCCAATTGTCCCCAAAACATGTTTGAATTGCTTTTATGCTACTTTATTATTATAAATACCGGCTTTAATTTTGCGTAAAGCTAGACTAGAAATGTTAGAGTAAATTTTAGAACAAGAACAAACATTTTATCACAATTAGAACAGAAGATATAATAGTCTGAAATAGTGTAAAATTTAGGGGTTTTTTTACATTTTGTTATGGTTTGTTTCTAATTCAATTTACACTAAAACGGTCACAATCAACATGCATAACAAATTACAGAAATCAAAAGTAGAAAACCTGCAGAAAATGGATATCAAAGTTTTGTTTTGGTTTCATGCGTCAAACATTAATTATTGAAAGTTTAAATTGCATGTCCACATTTATAACCTTAAAATATCACACACCCAATTGTCCCCAAACATGAGAGCTAACAATTATCTCAATCATACATCATGAGTTCTGATCCAGTCTGCGCAATGTTTTTCTAATATGTGCTGCTTATGAATTGTCTTACTGGGGAATAGCTTTCTGAACAAAGACATATAAGTCTCTATCGATGCTGTTATTGATTCTTTACTAATTGGTTTACTGTGTGATATTTTTTTGTGTACTTTCTCAAATGCTTCTTTCAGTGAGTTGAATTGTTCTTGGGCAATAAAAGCTATGTTAGTTATATCTTGTTTGTCTGTAATTTTCAGTGTTTGTGTAATGATTGCTCTTGTAAGATCTTTATAAACTTTTTGTGTGAGATATCTGTGGCAGTGATTCCCTATAAATGCTCTGCTATTATAAGCCTGTTGTATGATTTTGTGTTTGGCTAGTACCTTGTCCATGTGTGAGCAAACTGGACCAGACCTAGTACACAGATCTTGAAACTGAAGTTTGGCCAGCGCATCTTGTGCATTTTCAAGTCTAACTTTAAAATTATCTGTCTCCTCCTTATCCTCACAAAGTTCAATACCTACCTGAAAAATTCAATTTTAGCTCCTAATTCTTCTGCCTATTTCCAGTTCCTACTAAATCTCTTCAAGTTCTTAAAAGTACTAATGTTTGCATGTATCTCTTGCGAATTCTCAAATATCTTTGCGTCTATTGTATCAGCTACCTGTTCTAGAAGTCTGTGGTGTTTCAAAACAATGCCTAATAAAATATGAAGGTAAGGAGGAGCTACATTTTCAATTTCAATCTCTAACATTGGTTTGTGTAAACAATTATGGTAATGTGCCACTTGCCTTTTATTCCCTTTCCCATATTTCATATATCTATTGTAATCTCTTATCAACATGGCCAAAAACTTCTTGGTCTGCAAGTTGTATGCTCTCTGGATGTCTTTGATGAAAATGTTTGGTTTGTCTGGTCTGGAGCTCATGGATGAATATACCCATGTCTGTGGTGTCTCCAGCAAAACAAGGAAATAATCCCCGAATAAGAAAACAACAACTTGTTTACCATCCCACTCTAAATATTTTAGTGACTCTATCTGAGCTTTCATGCCATTCATAAATATTTCTAAATTATCATATGTATCTCTGACTCTAGCCATTGATAAAAGGATGGTATTAGATTAGAATTTGGTTTCTCTAAATTTACTACCTGCATTGTAACTTTGAATGAAAGAAGATATACAAACAGTTACTTAGAATTCGCTGGCAGCCGTCGTGTGCACAGGATTGTCTACCAAAGAACACCAATGGAACAGTCCTTATCTCACACACAATTTAAAAAAAAATTCATATTATAAATAGAAGATTAACAAGACTTGAAAGATAGATCAAATTATGTGGAAGTAATCTATCTATAGCTTTACATGTTTTCTGACGCTTATATACGTAGCTAAATATCATTATAAATGAATGAAAATGCAAAAACAGATGGTGCTTTACAAAAAGTTATTTTTTTACTACCTTATTTAAGATTTGTGGGTATCAGGAATGCGTTTAAAGGGATTTAAATGCTATAAAATCTGGTGACAATATGCTTGTTCTTGTAATGCCACACTCACAAAACTGACTACCACACACATTCTCAAGATATGAAACCAAAAAAAAAAAAAGTATGTGGAAATAATCTTTAGCTTCCCTTCGAGAAGTCTTTATAATTATAAACTCAAACGAATGGGCCGATTTTTAGATATTAAATTAATAAAAAGATTACTTATTTTATGAATTTCCTTAAATGATGACGCTGTTTTCAAAAGTCTGTAACTCCGTCAAAACTAATTTCAAACAAATAAAAATGCAATCAAAAATAGAACACAGAACAAAGTTATAGTACACAAAAGAATTTTAGCGCTGTGTTTATCCAGAACGAGTGTGTAATGATTTATATTTTACTGATTTTACTCACACATCAGCTGATTTTCCCCGCCAAAAACTTAAATAGTCTTTTACGGTGCACACAAAATTTTATACCCGGTGTCAGAATTCCGGTCACCGAAACTAAAAGAGCGCTCTGGTATAGGGCACAAACAGCCGTGCGGTACATTCAATTGTAATATTTTGTAAGGCCTTTTTGTAGGAAGACAAGAAAGTGTAGATGTTTACAACTTTTTGAATGGAAATGGGCAGGTATGGACGGAATATATCAATGACGAAGAACATAATGCGATAATAGGGATCATTAGCTATTGGCAGATATCTATATTTTCATTAGAAGTGGTGTAGAACCGGAGGAAATGTGTATGTAAGGCATCGAAGCATGAACAATGTTGTGCTTTGCCATGTTTAGGCTGATCCAGTGAAACGTCGGATTAACCTAGACATAAGAGAGATACTGCAATAGATAAAGCTTAGCCCTAAGAATAATATAAGCTTTGGATGTTGACAACTTTTCGAAAGGAAATGTGCAGCTATGAACGGAATATATCAATGACGAAGAACATAATTCGATAATAGGGATCATTAGCTATTGGCAGATATCTGTATTTTTACTAGAAGTGGTGTAGAACCGGAGAAAATGTGTATTTAAGGCATCGAAGCATGAACCATGTTGTGCTTTGCCATGTTTAGGCTGATCCAGTGAAACGTCGCATTATTCTAGACATAAGAGAGATACTGCAATAGATAGAGCTTAGCCCTAAGAATAATATAAGCTTTGGATGAAGGAAATCCGTTCAGAGATGAAGAAACTAGAACGATTTACGGTTTTTCATACTAGCACAGAACGCCTAAGATTTTCTCTTTTTCTAGTCTGCAAAATACTTTGGCCTCGATGCTTTCTCGTACGGAAAACCTGGACCTATAAAAGGCGGAAGGTACCGCTAGTAAAACACTTGCCACACAATTCAAACTTCAGACACGAGCGACACCATCTACTACCAGACGCCATTGCCATCTGCAGGGTAACACAGGTTTTATGATCAATGTTTATGATCATTCCTGATCGAGAAACTAAAGACTTGAAGACCGTTGATCCTGCTAACTGAAGCCTAGAGGTCAACCAATCTTCAACACCTTAGTCCCCCGTAGTTATAGGGCGGGCTGAAGGACAGTCTGTTTATTCAAGTGTGTCTCAGGAACCTCGAGCATACGTGGCTAATATAAGATGAGTTTCACGTGTATCCATCCAACAAACACTGTGAGCAGTTTCTAAAACGACTGTCTATGATGAGAACTAGATAGCAAAGAGATACAGTGAAAAACTTTTTTGTAATTTCAGTGGAAGATAAATCCAAGACTTTTCTATTATTTATTTTAATTTGTAACTATAAATAATCATACATTTTACCATCTTCCACCACCCATTTCTCATTACAAGAATATATAGATGTAAATAATAAATATTGAAATTGTACTCATTTGACTTGGTAAATTTTTAACTGTTGCATTTTGAGTTACTTTTTCTAATTTAATTATATTATAGGGTTACCATAGCGAAAGTAGCAACTTATACTTCTGAAGCCTAAATCTATTGTCCAGCTCAGAGTATTCACAGCTGTAACTCACTTGTGATACCAGTGTACTTCTCGGGCACTGGAACTTCATTCTTTCTGGAGAGAGATTCTACTTCTTCTCTGCCACTTTTTTTTTTCGTACGCCCGCTAATACTCGAGGCGAAATCTCAGGTTATTTTTAATGTCTAACCTGACATTGATTTTTACGTGAGTATCCTATTTTCTTGTACAGAGACAAGTGTCCCTCGCCATTCAGGCAGATACTCGCCGTTTTCGGAGGTACCCATTAGAGCTGGGTCGGCTCAGGAGCCGCCAGTCCCTGGTCGACGACACTCCTTCAAATGTTCTCGCCAGGTCTCGAGTTAATCCAGTCCAAATCCCGGTCGACGAAAAATCCTCAAATGCCGTCGCCCGGGTTTGATCCTGAATCACCCGGTCGCCAGAGCGGTGTTGTAACCACTACGCTAGGGCGGCTCCTTCTCTGCCACTATTATCATACTAGAAAAACCTTTCGCTACAGTTTGGTTCATAATTCTTGTTGGTTAGTTAATTACCCCTAGCAGAGCCATAGTCTAAGGTTAGTCTAGTGAGGGGCATCATAGGAATCTAAGATAGTACATCACCATCTCATCTAGGAACCTATGCAGCTTGACTATACCTTTGATGTCGATACACCATTAATCTTTTCAGAGAATGGGGTATTTCTTTTAAGACCAGTCTCTCATCTGGCACTATCCTTGTATCATCTGATACATCTATTTGTCCAGGATATTATCATAATCTTATTATCTTTCCTCTCGCTACAAACATAATACTGTGACTTCGGTTATATCAGAAAATGAGGAGGAATGTTTGATTGTCATGTGGAGGGAGAATATAAATGAAAGTTAATATGTTTTACTAGGACAAAAGACGAGGAAAAAACCTACTTTACGGCCACGGGGTCTTCGTTAGGGTCAGACGACCAAAGACAGAAAGGAAAGAGAGAACTAAGTTTTAAAAAAAATAATAAATAAAAGCTAAAAGCGAGAACACCTGAAAACGGGTGCGACGAAGGCAGAGCTTCTACTTATACGAATCAGAATATGATTTGGGATATACAAATTACCTTGACTTATGCGAAAATTCTAGTTATAAGAAATAGACCAGCTATTAACAAATGGGGCCCTATTCGGAAACATGGGTCTAAGGCAGCGTTTCTCATCTTTTTTCTCCTGGAGGAATCCTTTGAATAATTTTCAGGTCTATGGGAATTCCTGCATACAAAAGTATTACATC
This sequence comes from Oreohelix idahoensis, assembly GCA_024509875.1. NCBI lineage: Eukaryota > Metazoa > Mollusca > Gastropoda > Stylommatophora > Oreohelicidae > Oreohelix > Oreohelix idahoensis. The sequence goes on from JAMPIV010010201.1 coordinate 115,810, forward strand.
TACAGCTCATGGTACGTTAGTGTGATCAGTAAGTTGTAAATATAATAATTCAATCAAAATTATCAATGTTTTTTTGTATAGTGGATGATTGTTTCTGTTGATGCTTTTATTTTACCCAACTTATTAGCCTACTCTTTTTGTGTGTGATTCCACACCCCATAAAGGATATCAACTTTAATGCAAATCAGTTGTGTAGGTAGAATAACCTTCAGTTTTTCATTATTTTATTTAATTCCTACTTACTTTTCTTTCATTTATACCTGTTCTAAATAGGCCTAAATGTCTTATCACAAATGTCTACTCTAAAAGGTGCTAACGAAATATCTTATGTTCAACAAGAGTGTACATTGTCCTATTACGCACTGCCATACGGGGCTGCTCGGTCACTGGCCGCCACTGAGCGCGCTAACAATGCCAAGCGCGCTAAATTAAAAAAAGCAACTTTAATTTCTTTTCAGTCATGATCACTCGAGGAACCTCTAGCGGCCTCTCGCAAAACCCTAGGGTTCCGTGGAACCCTGGTTGAGAAACCCTGGTCTAAAACGTCGTGCAAATATGACGTCAAGCTATTTTTTGCAATGTTTTAAATCCCTGCTCCCTACTCCGTCTCAAAAATCCAAATATGACACAGTGAGGGGGTAAAAATTGTGCCTTTGTGTGACCATAGGGGAAAAAAAAGTGGGGGGAGGGGGGGGTGGGTGGGAGGGGGGAGGTCTGGAAAATGTGACGTCAAACACAAATTCATGAGTCACACTCCTTTTTGTCATAACTGGTTTTTCTACTTCTATCCGCAATAGTTAACAACTCCCTGGTGGACAGACTGATATTCATATTATAATCTCAGTTCAAATATCGCATAGTTGTTATAACCTTTAACTGGTTTAAATTGTTTTTAATTATATATATATATATATATATATATATATATATATATATATATATATATATATATATATATATATATATATATATATATATATATATATATATATATATATATTTATATATATATAATATAATATATATATATGTGGTTAATGTAATACACACAACAAAAACAAAATGCATACAAAATAAATTGTACTAAGTAAAATAAAATAAAGTTTAAAATAAAAAAAAAGCAGTAACAAGTTATCACCATCGCGACAACAGTCGGATGAAGTCAACAACATAAACGTTTAGCCTAGCTAGTTGAACCAAGTGGTGTAAAAGTTTACAATCTGTGTGTGTGTGTGTGTGTTTGTGTGTGTTTGTGCATGAGTGCGAATAAAATGCAAATGCATTTAGCTGACTACAGCAAAGATTGTGCCCTGTCTCGTGTTGACACGCGACACATGAAAGGGAAAGTCTTAGTAAAAGCCTGATCAAAAAGCACTAATTTACTTAAAAAATTATTTCTTCTCAAATAGTTAGCGCACAGTTAGCAATTCTGGCGACTAACTGGCTCTTCTGTACATAACTATAATTAGATGCAAGACAAAATATAAATACTTGATAAAAGGTCACAACTAGTGGATCTTAAATACACAAGCGGGAGCCGCGCTGGTGTAATGGTTACAACGTTGCGCTAGCGATCAGGAGTTCAAGGTTCAAGCCCGGGAGCCTGCATTTGAAGAAGTGTCATCGACCGGGATTTTGACTGAATAACCTGAACAGCTCCTGAGATAAACCCTCTGTGAATGGGAAGGAGCGAAGCTCCTGACCGGGTTGGAAGGAAAGTCCATAGACTCCCCAGTCTTGCAATGACAGGTCATTGGGCGGAAGGGCTGAAAAGCCCAAATGCCGCTGGGTAAGAACAAAAAATTACACAAGGAGATAACAAAGATAATGAGAATAGAATGAAAGATACGATAGCATTTTATTTCGGTATTTATTAAGCTGGGAGCTGTGTTAGCGCAGTGGTTAGTGCACTGGCTTCCTAGTTCAGCGATCCATGGTTCGATTCACAATTGAGGTGGAATTATTTAGACCGCAAACGGCTCCGAGGTCGACCCAGCCTCATGAACTCGGTACCAGAGCAACTCTGGGAAGGTTAGGCGACAGGGGTGATGTTGACCACATCACCCCTAGTATGCCGATGGTGGAGAAAATATTGGCCTAACACCATATTCCAAATATGCTTCACTGGGCGTGTAACGGGATCCTTTACCCTAGTTCTTTTTAAAATTGGTTTAGACTACGTGTTCAAATGAAACTCAGGCCTACTGAGTAATACATTTTTTGAAAATGTTCTTTTTGAATCCCCTGCCTATATTATACACAAGTAAAAACTAATTATAGACTATCTGAATACATATATACAGATAAAGAACAGTGCGATGTTGGTCCAATTTTGCACAGATCTTTTTCTATCTGATAGCCAGTTAAGTTGCCCACATTGATATAACTTTAAATAATAATTCAAATTTATAACTTTAAATAATAATGCCATGATAAGGCTGAATGTGATCTGGAAAAGAAACATCAGTTTTCCTGTGAAGATCAAATTATACAAATCACTTGTATTATCTATTCTCTTGTATGGGTGTGAGGGCTGGACACTCACTGCAGATACGGAGCGAAGGATTCAGGCTTTCGAGTATAAATGTTATAGAAGAATTTTGCGCATTTGCTATAAAGAGCACAAAACAAATGTCTATGTTAGAGAGAAAATAAACACCTATGCAGGCCACCAAGAACCACTTTTGTCAGTAGTGAAACGTCGAAAGCTTGCCTGGTTTGGGCATGTAACTCGTCATGACTCCCTTTCGAAAACGATCCTCCAGGAAACAGTCGAAGGTAAACGGAGAAGAGGAAGGCAAAGAAAATCCTGGGCTGATAACATCAAAGAATGGACAGGGCACGGTTTTTCCACACTTGTACGCATTGCTGAGGATAGAGAGCAGTGGAGGATCCTGTCTGCTGATGCTTCCACCATGGCACCCCTACGACCCATGGCGGGTTACGGGTTGAGATGATGAAGAAGCGATAAGGAAATTTGCTACAAAGAGCACAAAACACTTGTACGCATTGCTACATGGCAGTTAATAAATAAAGAAAATTAATAAAGTAAAACTGGATTCCTTCGATATACCGGTATAGATCTAATCAACCAAAGTCAGTATGCGTCTGTTAAAAATCTGTTAAACATATGTATATTGCTTATTTAGTAACTACTATTACCAAAAGAGCATTAAAAACTATTTTTTACCTTAATGTAAAAAGTCAAATAATTTATAACGTCATCTGCTCGCATTGTGAATTGTGTTGTTGTTGTTTGCGTTCGCTCTATCGAGTAATAATATATGTGGCATAGAAGAATGTATCAACAATGTAGTTCTTCGTAAATAGTCTTCTGTCCATAAATCTCAATCATAAGCATCTTATAATAAGTGGCAATGAAAAATATTACAGTACTCTCCTCTCTTTAATCCTGGCCGTTGTGTCTAGAGGTTCGTGTAGACCACGAGGACCCAAGCAATGCGGCAGAAATATTCATGACAAAATCGTGGATGCGTTATTCGAAAAAATACTCCCTGGATATGGTAATAACTTCTGGGTAAGTTAATGTACCAGTCTGCACAATATCAAACTAGTGGCGGCCTCCGAAATAACAATGCCACTGAACATCAGAATACAAGTCTCCACAATCTTAGGAAGCTTAAAAAAAAGTACGTCTACTCCGGACGACTGAAACATACGAAAGGCCAAGACGACTGACCGTAAGAATGCAAAAGAGCGTGATATATTACGTCATTAGTGACCGGTGATGTAGCAAATTATGCGGCGTTCAATATAAGTGAACAATCGTACGCAAAAACTGACTTTACTACAGACAGCTATATCTCCTCAAATCAATGATTATATGTCAGCGTGTAGCAACATATTATAACATATTTATTTTATCCTTAAATGAATCCTGTTGTCACAAAACGTCTGTACGTGTTCTTTTGTGTGATCTCTCACACCTTCAGCGCTACGGCAGAATCATTTCTTTTTCTTCATTTTTCTCACCTACCGCTATTATTTGACATAATTGTTGCCTCTTCATTCGTTATTTTCACTATTTTGCTCTATGCTGCATCTAGTAGTGGGAAGTCTCTAACACTCTATTCCCTGTCACGCGTGGTTTTCAAGAGTCTGCCTAAGACCAGACCAAAGTCTGTATGACGTCTGAGACAAGACAAATAAAGTCTGAGTGAAGACTGAGACGATAGATGAGTTAGACTGTTGTATGTGGATAGAGTGACTTATAGTTATCAGGAGAAAAGAACAGATACTGATTCTCCCTCCTGCCACGCAATGACTATAATTAACTACTGTCACCCTGCCTCTTATAAGGTATAACTCTGTTTAGTGTAAATATATGTCTAAGTATATATATATATATACTGAAGCACATTAAAAACGCACCACCTGTATAATCCAGGAACAGAGTGTGAAATGTAAATATAAGTGTTTACAAGTTTACATATTTGGGATCTTTATTCATTTTCCTATGAATCCATGCTGGTTATTAATTTGTACATTTGATTGTTGTGAAATTCATTGCATTCTGTGCAGGCAAGGGAGAAAACCAAAAATGCAACCAATTAAAATTCATTCACACTATCCTGAGTATCTGGTATGTCCACCGTGCTCTTGCAAACAAGCTTGGCAGCGGCTCCGCATGGAACGCACAAGTCTCTGAAGGAAATTCCGAGGAATCAAGTCCCATTCATGTGTAAGAGCAACTTCGAGCTGTTGCAGAATAGCTGGAGAACCTTGCCTGTAGACTCTGCGTCCAAGCTCGTCCCACAAATGTTCTATAGGTGACATGTCTGGGGATATGGCAGGCCAATCAATCGTCACAATGTTCTGCTGCTGTAGATATCGCTGCGTAATGCATGATGTGTGCGCACGTGCGTTATCAAGCTGGAGAAGCTGCAAGTTTGGATAATTTGTGAACGCAGGAGCAACCAATGCATCCAGAACCTCATCTAGATATGTCACAGAATTAACATTTCCACGGAAGACGTGAAGAGGCAAGCGATGGTGAAAACTGAATCCTCCCCAAATGTGAATACTGCCACCTCCAAATCGGTTGTGCTGACGAACACAGCAATCTGCAAAGCGCTGTCCACACCGTCGCCAAATCCGCATACGTCCATCAGCAAAGGATATGTTGAATCTGCTCTCGTCTGTGAATAGGACAGCATTCCACCGCAGTCTAGTCCATCTGACATGTTGCTCTGCCCATTGCAGGTGCTGCTGACGATGTCTGTGAGTAAAGTTTGGCCAAACATAAGGTCGTCTTACAGTAAGGCCTGTATCTCTGAGTCATCGTATGACTGTCATTCGAGAGACTTGCCCACGTCTACCCACTGTTGCTCTTGCTGTTTGACTTGTGTAGCGAAATCTGTGAAACAATCGCTAAATTCAGTAAGATTGTACTCCTATGATAATAAATAAACCCGCCCGTGTATGTTTGCCTATCGTCGTCCTCTACGCCAGTAGAGCGCTGAATTGTATGCAGTAGTAATGCTTAGACAATGATCCCGCCGTCAAATATTATACGCTTTCCTAGTTTCGTCCTTGAGACTAACAATTAACTTGTGCCAGAATTGCGACACCAAACTGCCGTTCTGAATTAACGTACGATTTTAACTTTAACGCCACTAATAGTAGCAATTCGGACATTTTCCAGAAGTGTAGAACGAAACTGCAGTAAGAATTAACGCCAATATTACCAACGCCTTGCAAAACCCCTCTCCGCTCGACACGCAGTTCTATGCCTATATCCACGCTGTTGGACACTCCAGAATATATAAACACACACAGTCGTATTTCGGGCTAAAAAGTAGCGATAATGTAACATACGGCAAACGCGTTGACGAATTGTTGTGACGTACTACAAAAGCGCCGTTTCGTTCTGAATGAGAACGACAGTTAAGAAAAAAGAAAAAAATTACGATTAACGTGGAAATTTTTGAAAATACAGTACGGAACGGGGAAGAAAAGGGGGTATAGGACTAGTGTCACGAGTTCGTGTTTACAAATTTGAATTGGCAAGATAGAAAAATATATTATTTGAAGAAATGAAGAATAAAAACGATAATATTGAATATAATAAATAAAAGAATAAAAATATAACCACTGTGTGACAGACAGCAACAGGATCACTGATTACTTGTCAGAATTATAAACTTTTAGGAAAAAACTGTGATATTGACGAAGACAGATGGACGAACGGACTTGAATCTTTCTCAGTTTGCCCTGTAGTGGGGATAGAGGGGAAGTTAGTCCTATATTTGAAAAATTGAGTTCAGTTTTGAATAAAAAGACGCTAGAAGCCAAACAGTCCCTGATTGGCTGGAGTCTAATATACTAACGGAGGGATAAAACTGATTTGTAGTTATTGTCAATCGTCACTTGAGAAATAAATTTTTTACACTAAAGTTGTTCTACAAGCAAGATAATAGTACTATCTTGACTTTGCTGATCTGCACCAGCAAGCGATCTGGATTTGGCCATATTAATCGCAAATCAAACTTATTAGTGTTAATATTTCTCTGATGCGGTAAGAAAGAAAACATTTATATTATTATTATTATTATTATGTATTATTGAATATGTATGAAAATTATGTGGGTAGAAGTTTATCTAGAGGGAAGTCAACATCAAACTTTGTGTTGTTTCACAGAGTTGTTAGGAAATATATTAACATGTTGTAGAAAAGCCAGACAGGCTTTCTGAGATTTTGGGAGAAAGTAAAATTAAATATAAATGGGAAATTGTTGTACAGTATTATGACATAAGACCAGGCAAACCACTGGCCGTCGTCTTCAGCAAGTCACCGTGATTGTACATGACTTCATATTATTAACTTAAAATGTTTCCTTTGTCAGGGAAAGTGTCAAACTGTAGTTTGAAGTTTACTTGACCATGAATGGGGTAACAAACCAATTAAGAACGTTAACTAATTGTTTAGTTGCCATGCTGAGTCTGAATATGATTGAAAATGTTTAGTACGAGGGGCGTTCCGAAAATAATGCACCACATCGTTTTTCTCAGGAGCTGTTTATTCAAAAAGCATGAAATTTATACACAATATACATCGATATGTCTTGTAAACATCAGTATTATTCAACATAATCCCCATCAACTTGTACGGCTTTATGCCAGCGCGAAACAAATGCATGTATTACTAGCCCGTACCAGATTTTGTCTTGATCATGTAGCCATTTCTTCGCTGCATGAATCACTCCTTTATCATCTTCAAACCTGGTCCCACGGAGTGCATCTTTAAGTGGACCAAATAGATGAAAATCAGAGGGTGCCAAATCGGGACTATAGGGTGGATGGGGTAGTACAGTCCAACCCAATTTGGTGATTGCTTCCCGTGTTGCCAGACTTGTGTGAGGTCGCGCATTGTCGTGAAGGAGAAGCAGGTCTGCTGGATTCTTGTGCGGCCGAACTCTGCGAAAACGTTGAATGAGTTTGTTTCAATGTTTTAATGTAAGCTTCCAAATTGATTGTCTCTCCTCTTGGCATAACGTCTACAAGAATCACACCTTCAATGTCCCAAAAGACAGTGATCATGACCTTTCCAGCTGAAGGAATTGTCTTGAATTTCTTTCTTCGTGGTGATTGCGGATAATGCCATTCCATTGACTGTCTTTTTGTCCCAGGTTGAAAATGATGTGCCCAGGTTTCGTCACATGTAACGATCTTAGCCAAAACGTTCTCTCCATCAGCATTGAAACGCTCCAACAACTCAGAAGAAATTGCTTTCCTTTGCAATCGGTGGTCATTTGTGAGACTTCGAGGAACCCATCTTGCGCAAACCGTAGAAAATCCGAGAGTTTTTATAACTGCATTTGCACTACCAATGCTGACTGACAGCTGTAAGGCCAATTGTTGAGTAGTGATTTGCCTATCAGTAAGAATAATGCTCTCAGCGCATTTCAACATTTCTGCGTTGGTGACTGTAGCAGGACGTCCACAGCGCGGCCGATCAAGCAGCTCCGTATCTCCACTTCCTGATTCTTTGATTCTCTGAACCCAGCGACTGACTGTACTCCTGTCGACTGCAAAACTTCCATACAAATCACATAGACGCTTGTGAATATTCACAACAGTTTCCTTCTCTGCAACGAGAAATTCTATCACAATTCGCTGCTTATAACGCTAACACGCTCCATTTCAACGGCTTAGCGCAGCCGTATTATCTGGCCCGTTGCAGTGCCATTTGGTGCACACAAGTGGCACATGCCATATTTGAAGTGTGCAAAATTTCATGCTTCTATCTTCATTATTAGCTGAGAAAAACGATGTGATGCATTACTTTCTGAACGCCCCTCGTAATTAGGGAAAGAGAGAGTATATCAGAGGTTGAGTAGGACGCATTTATATCGTTCCAGGGTTTCATCTATGACTCAAAAACAGATTGACACAGTTAATTAAAGTTGTGAAATAATAATATACTCATTTATAAATTGAATTAATTTTATGTAAATACTTTGAATTATCAATTTGAGTTTTCAATATTCCGGTATACACAAAATTGTGATACTGGAACAATAAATTGTAAAAAAAGTTCACATTTAAAACTTAACTCTGGGTGTTGTTAATTACTTTTCATAGAATTCTTAGGTGTATTTGTTGTCATTTTATTACAGCACATTTCACATTACCCTAGACACTAGCCAGATAACAAACATACACCATTACTATACTTAGGATAAAATACGTCGCAGGTTCAGGTATTAGGGTGGTAGCAGACAGGTTCCCTGAGAACACACCCTTATTAACTATTATACTCAGGGACCTTCACAGCTTGACCTCATATCTGCATAAAATTCATACTTAACCATTTAACATCAAAATCCACCACAACTTGCCGGGAGAGAACGATTCCTTAGGTGACTCAGCAGAATATGACGATCTTGCGCAGGAGTAATAACTCGTGGTTGGCCACTCCGAAGTCTATCCCGGGCACTGCCAGTGGTTCCGTAACGTTTATTGAGACTACAATAGTGCTGAGGTGGCAATTCATCCTTCTGGCAATGGCCCGCGAGATCATTCCGGTCTCCAACATACCAATGGCTCTTTGGCGGTCGTTTTCAGATAGTCGTGGCATTTCAAGCACATATACTGGGTGTTCTGTCTCAACGGCCTTTTTATACCGAGTATACTGCCACAACGCGTACCCATTTTCAGGGTCATAGCTGTTGGGAATCGTGTTGCACGTGTAACTTTCATTGTTTTCATGTAGTCTGTACACAAACCCGTGGGTTGAATCATGCACTTTTCATTCCAGCAGCCATTCGCTCTCTACACATGGCAAACACGCGGAAAATCCATTCCCACACTTTTTTTTCAGCTTCTCTGCATCAGTATATATAATAGTGGTGCGTTTTTAATGTGCTTCAGTTTACATTGATTAACTATTCTGGCTCTTACGTTTGTTTTCATACATATAACTGGATCAACAATTATTGTTTTCTTTTAAAGCAACAAGTAACAAATTTAATAGTGAAATAGTCTTTAACAGGTTAAAATAAATATGGAAAGATTAATGGAATTTTGATAGTTATAACGTTCTCATCATTGAGACGTAGGTGGAAATTTAACTTTATACTTAAATTTAACTGGAATTGTCCCGTTTTTTTGCTGGTGCCTTTTAGATAGCATTTGGCTTGTATGAGTGAGTCCTGCAGCTCTTCCACTGTCAGCTGTTATGTGGATGCTTTTTTCTCACAAAAGCTGCGTTAGTACCCCAAATCGTCTGATGGCCTGTAACCACGAACTTTAGACAAATAGAAGAAACAAATGCCTGCTGAGTACATTTGTTCGCCGCAAACTAATGTGCTCCACCCACCAATGTTAACCTCTCAGAAGAATTAAATTCCGGAGCACACAGTGTACTCAGGGAATATGATGAAAATTCACCCATATCCTTCTTAGTGTTAACTAGGAAATTGCATGAATAATGATTTACCTGAATTACAATTAAAAAAGGTACATAATTCTCACAAGATAATATGTTACACCTTAGGCACATGTAATGTAATCATCACTCATCACTGCTCCAGTCGGAGTCTGGGGTCGCTCTGCTGTCGGGTTTCCCGCACGACTAGTCAGAAACAATCACCAGCTCTTGCTGTAGTGGTTCATGAATGTACTATTTTCATGTGTTGAGGTTGCCAGTCTCATATATATCCACTAGCAAGAAAACATGTTAAATTCACGTTTGTAATAGAAATGTTTACACTTACCACAAATAATGGGTATACACAATCTCCTGCACAGATTAGAATGGACACACAGTATTTTAGGCTAGGTGCTGTTCGAATCACTTTGGTCTGAGAAATTAGAGTTAATTCCTCTGACGGCGGGTGTCTCTGCGAAGTCACTAACTGAGAAAACTTGAGTTAAAATCCTTTTATGACTGGAGAATCTGATTCCTAGGTTTCCAGTCTTGTTATATTAAAGTCCTGGTCACTTATGTTTTTACAGTCTATACATTTAAGTATGCGGGTTTACTCTTAATAAGTTGTCAGAGTTGCCCAAATATGTTAAACTGTCACTTATAAGTATGGAATGCTAAGTTCAGTATCTCACTGGCTTCTTGGGAGTTGTTCGCTGTACAATGCGATCTCTCTATGTGTTCTGTGTCTGGGATTTCATTGCATTATATTGTACAGTTTCCAGTTCACATCCCAGATGATGTTTCCGCCGAATGTTTCAACAGAATGCATTGTTTATTCCGTCATCTAAAATCAAACCAACCAAATCCAATCTCTAGCACTGTTGGGTGGGGAAGATTTAAATATTCCCTCGCGTGTTTAAAAAAAATAATTTTAATATCCACGTCTGACCTCTATAAAAGACGTAATATTGTTCCGGCTGCACCCCTGTCTATCACAATATTGTGACCATGTTTTCCAGGCGTAATGTCTTCCGCCCAGATGTCTACCCCGACAGATTATCTAATTATCGCCTTTATCTGCGTGCCTCCGCCAGACAGATGTCTGGTCAGACAATGTTGCTTTCTTTCATCGTACGCACAACACAAGCTTGACTCAACACGATCAGCAGCTTTTCACTGGAGTCAAATGTTGCACCGACACGTTTTTACAGGTGGTCAGACGGATTCAAAGAGATAAGCGGGAAACCGGACTGGGTATTGTTACGATAATACCACAGTTCACCTGGCGGAACGTAAATACGCCTGAGGAGTGGTAAACAAGATAAAGACAGTCCTTTAGCAAATACTTCCGTAGGGGAGTGGAGTGTGAAACAATAAGACACGAATTACTCCCGAGCAAATAAAGCCATAAGGGAGTGTTAGAGGCTTCCCCATGCTTTGTTCAGCATAAGGAGTAAAATGAATGAAAGGGCAAAATGAAATGCCAAATAACAAGCGAATAATGAAGAAATATGAAGAAAAGATGTTTACGGCCGGAGGGCTGAAGGTGTGAGAGATCACAAAAAAGACAGGGGCAGACATTTTGTCACACCATGTATCAAGTTGTTAAACACATAAGGCTAGATCAGAATAATATATTTAAAAAAAACTACAGAGTAATCAACTTGGTTCCACACTATCACAATTATGGGGTATGTATAAAATTAATAATCCTTTGGCTGGAACCCTGAAATACAGAAGCCCTAACCACACAAAATACCCTGCTGACTTTGCTCTGTCAGCACTCTTATTAAATTCCCTACTGTCCCTTTGACACAGTCACTCAATCTTTTCTTTCCCAAACACTTCTTTGAGTGCAATTTCCCCACAATTCCTTCTTCGTTGGCACAAGTGCACTTATACTCAGTTGGGATCACAGCTTGTTTGCTGATCGCAAACAGGAAAATATTTTCACCCTCTCCTTTTCCTGAACTGCTAACAAATCCGTGAAATAAATTGGCCCCGGGCTGTAAATCCAGGTAATCACGGGACGATGCCTGCTCTCAAGATTTTAAAGATGTGCTGGGGGAATTAAATCCAAGCTATGCGTTGTCCCGTTGCAAATGGTGGCGACGCCTATTAATAAGGGACGATGTAGCTTTATGCAAACTGATTACAGTGGAGCAGGGCGCTCCACTTACTTGGTGGTTGCGAAATATATATCTATATATGTATGCTCCCAGCAAGGAAAATCACCAATGTACCCGTATTAGGGGCTAATAATAATCACGACTATGGACGACGTGGCAACCCCGAAGTGAATGGGTCGCTGATTTATCCTGCCTGTCTAGGGTAACAGGAAGGTAAGTTCAGGCTGGACTCAGACTGCTGTCGGAATCGTGCTGTAATAAACAGCATAAACAAAAACACGTATCATCTAGCCAAAATACATCATTACATGTTACAACAACACAAAACAAAGAATGATTAAAATAGGTACAGATTAAGTATACAACCATTCCCTTCCCTCTGTTGGTCAGGGCTGACTTGATATTGCAGTTTATATTTCTCTCCCCTGCTCATCGACTGGTCCGCAGACAAAACAAGCGTCTCACCGGCTGACTCGCAACATTGCATAATCCGGTTTTCCCTTGATTGGCGTAGGGTTTTTCTGGATTGTTTACCTTCTTAATTGTTGTATCTGGTGTCGTAGATTTTTGATAGGGGAATTAAGACTTGGGCTGGTCCCTTCTGAATAGATTAGAATAAGTGATAGCCACAGTGAGAGATAATAATAGAAATAGATTTCCACGAGTGAGATGGTAGAAATTAATAGAGGCTGTCCCTGAAATAGAGAATCTTCTCTCTTTCAGCCTATCTTCTACAACAGATCTAGAGGAGTCATATATATATATATACATATATATATATATATATATATATATATATATATATATATATATATATATATATATATATATATATATATATATATATATATATATATATATATATATACCACTCACGTATACACACACATAAGTGACGACAGTTAGACGCACAGACGTGAAAACTATAACAATGAATATAGATAATTTGGAACGAGCAGACCGACACACTGATTAAGTGTAAGGGAATTTTAATTAGCATAAGAGAATTCCATCACAACACATAAAAAAATTACATCAAGTATATACAAATAGTCATAAAGTCAATGAATTGCTACAAGAATGATAGACCCATTGGTATGATCTTTTTCCTCGATGTATAGCCCACAGTCCTGTTAGAAGAAAAGTGATAGCCCCAAAGAGTCACGGATACATATGCTGTAGTTTAAGATTTCCCTTTTAAAAGTATGAACAGACTTTGATACTCTGATTTATCCTAAGGAAAATATTTTAGCAACAAAAACTTGCCTAAAGAAATTTAAGACAGCAATAATGGGTGCCAAAATACAAAAATAAAGGAATCACTCAGTCCTGCATTCACTCTATTCAGTCAGCCGTGATCACTAGCTTGCATTCGTACTTACAGCTTTGGTAGCAACTTCTGGAAAACAATTTTTAGGACATGCACATACAGAATCTCCAGGGTAGTCTTGGCCAAGGGAACCCCAGTTCCGCAAAGTCAGGTTGAGTTCTCTACTTCAGGGAACGTTTCCTTGGTTATTATTTTTTTTTAAATATTTGTTTATGTCACATTAAAATTGTCCAGGCCCGAACGTTAACAGCAAGCACAGTGTCAATAGCTTAGGTTTCTAGTAACGAGGAATGTCAGGTCGGTGCCTTCTCTCAGTATAGGACTTTATTTGGTCACACCACAACTAGTCAGAACTCCGTCGGAATGTTACTGATAGGAATATTTTACTTGCCACAAGGGCTGAAATGTACTTGAGGTTTTTCTCAGGAAGAATTAAATCTGGCTCGATGGGCCCGTTACTTCATTTAATCCTAAAGTTCATGTAATTAAGATACAATTAAAATACCTACACACAATGGTTGTTCGTCCATCACGGGTGATGAAGACCACTCTGTTCATCCAATTATTTAAGAATATGTTAGGTTAGTCTATGGGTACGAAGGTGACTGAAGAACCCGATGCGGGCCTGGAAAGATCTTGGACAGTGTGGGCAGGGAATGTTTGCTTCATGTGAAGGTTTTATTTCACGGTCCTTTCTAGCTTGTCTCCGCTGTTCTGCTGCTGCTCTTCTGGGTGATTCGCATGCTGCTGCACCTTTACGAAGAGATGTGCGCCAAGCAGTTCGGTCTTGCGCAGCAGCTTCCCATGTGTCTGGGTTTATGTCAAAGGTTTTCAATGACGTCTTTAACGTGTCTTTGAAGCGCTTCTTTTGGCCACCATGGGAGCGTTTACCCTTCTGCATCTCACCATAAAAGAGTATCTTTGGCAGTCGATGGTCTGGCATGCGGACTACATGACCTGCCCAGCGAATTTGTGACTGCATCAGAATAGTATCAATACTAGGGATACCAGCTCTGTCAAGAACGGCGGTATCCGGGATCTTGTCTTGCCATTTGATGTTCATTATCTTCCTGAGACAGACTGTATGGAAGTGGTTTAGCTTCTTTACGTGGCGCCTGTATACAGTCCATGTTTCACATGCATATAGCAGCACTGGAAGCACCGCAGCTCTGTATACCTTCAGCTTTGTCTGTAGACTAATGCCACTTCGATGCCAAACGTTGGTGTATAGTCTGCCAAATGTGCTGCTGGCTTTGGAGATCCTGGTGTTCACCTCATCATCAATGACAATGTTCTGGGATAGTGTGCTACCAAGGTATGTGAATCTGTTCACAACATTCAGTTTCTCACCATTAACCTTGATGACTGGCTCAGTATAAACTGTGCCAGGAGCTGGTTGGTACATGATTTCTGTTTTCTTCGTGTTGATGGTAAGCCCAAAGTTGGCGCAGGCTTCGGAGAATCTATCCACACTATGCTGCAGATCAGCCTCTGAGAAGGAACTGAGGGCACAATCATCAGCAAACAGAAGATCTCTGATGGTGTGTGATTTGACCTTGGTTTTTGCTTGAAGCCTCCTAAGGTTAAACAATTTTCCATCAATACGATAACTAATGTCGATTCCTGTGTCCCCGTCTCTAAAAGCATCAGTCAGCATAGCAGAAAACATGATACTGAACAGAGTCGGTGCAAGTACGCACCCTTGTTTAACTCCATTTGAGACGGGGAAAGGCTCTGATAGCTCACCGTTTTCCTGAACTCTAGCCTGCATTCCATCATGCAGTTGCTGCACTATTGTGATAAATTTCTTTGGGCAGCCGTATTTTGCCATGATCTTCCATAGACCCTCTCTACTGACCGTGTCGAACGCCTTTGTCAAGTCGATGAAAGCTGTGTACAGGTCACAGTGCTGTTCTTGGCATTTTTCTTGTAGCTGTCTTGCAGCGAACACCATATCTGTGGTTCCACGTTCTTTCCGGAATCCACACTGACTTTCAGGTAAAAGACCTTTGTCAAGATGAGCCGTAAGGCGATTCAAAAGGATTCTGGCGAATATCTTCCCAGCGATTGATAAAAGAGAGATGCCTCGATGATTGTTGCAGTCTTGGCGATTACCTTTACGTTTATATAGATGTATAATTGAGGCATCTTTGAGATCGTGTGGGATGGTTTCACTCTGCCACATTTGCTGGAAGATCATATGAAGTTTCTCTATCAGAACTGCACCGCCATCTTTATAAACCTCAACAGGAATTGAATCGGAGCCAGGGGCCTTTCCACTAGACAGTTGACGAATCGCTTTTTTAGTTTCCTCCAGAGTTGGTACATCATCTAATGCTTCATTTATAGGAATTTGGGGCAGGCGGATGATGGCTTCGTCGTTAATAGATGATGGCTGGTTCAAGATATTATTAAAATGTTCAGCCCAGCGTTGGAGAATTTTTTCCTTGTCTGTAATTAGTGTTTTTCCATCTGCATTAAGGAGGGGAAATGATCCTGATGATGTTGGACCATAGACCGCTTTGAGTGCAAGGTAAAAGTTTTTCAAGTCATGGCTGTCAGCAAAGCCTTGGATCTCATCTGCTTTATTACTCAGCCATGAATCCCGCATCTGGCGTAGTTTATGTTGGACGATTCTACGCATGTTGTTGAAAGCGTCTTTCTTGGATGTAGATTTTGGATCATTTAAATATGCTTTATGGAGATGGTGTTTCTCAGCCAACATCTGCTTTATATCATCTGAGTTCTCATCAAACCAGTCATTTTGTTTCTTGATGGAAGGACCCAGGACCTCTGTAGCAGTGTTGTAGATCTGCTCACTTAGGGCTGCCCAATTTGTTTCCACACTTTGGCCGTCTAGCGAGATAGATTTGAGACGGTCTTCTAAGGTGTCAGTAAATGACTGTTTGATTGTTGTCTTCTTTAGTTTGGTGACATCCAGCCTCTTTTGAGTTTTCTTCCCCTGAGGGCGCCTGGCTGGTTGGATACGAACTTTAAGTTTAGATACAATGAGGCGATGATCAGTCCAGCATTCGGCACCACACATGGACTTGGTCACCCGGACATCTTGCCTGTCCTTCTTCCTAACAATTACATAGTCAATTAGGTGCCAATGCTTTGAGCGAGGGTGCATCCAGGAGGTCCTGTTGCGGGTAGGAAGTCGAAAAATGGTGTTGGTGACAAGGAGGTCATGTTCTGCGCAAGTCTGGAGGAGACGAAGTCCATTACTGTTACAGCGACCCACGCCGTACCTACCAATAGTGCCATTCCAGGAGATGTTATCTGAGCCTACTCTTGCATTAAAGTCACCAAGAATGATGAGCTTATCTGCTTTAGGAACTGATGCAATGACTGCATGTAGTTCTTCGTAAAACTTATCCTTGACATCATCCTGGTTTGTCATAGTTGGTGCATACGCGCTAATGATGGTGGCATGTTTTCTTCCATAGAACAGAGGGATCTTGACCGTCATGAGTCGGTCATTTATTCCCTTTGGGGGCCCCGCTAACTTGCTGACAATTGCTGTTTTGATTGCAAATCCAACCCCTGCTTCTCGTCTTTCTTCAGTTCCTCTTCCGCTCCAAAAGAATGTATAACCTGCACCCTTTTCGCAAAGTTGGCCCTCGCCTGCAAGTCGAGTTTCACTCAGTGCTGCTATGTCAATGTTGTACCTGGCCAGTTCTCTCCCAATCAGGGCAGTTCGTCTCTCAGGTCTGTTTGCATTAAAGTCTTTGTCAAGTAAAGTGCGCACATTCCATGCGCCTAGAATGAGGGGGAAAAATCTGTCCTTTTTTTTTCTTATATGTCGACCGCCGAAGTAGGGTACCCACCAACCGCGGTAAGCTGGTTAGGTAATGGTGAAGCAGGCAATGTTTAGGGCACCTTTTCTAGCCCCTTCCTCATGCCATGGAGGTGAGCAGTGCTTTCCTAAAGAGGGCTGCTCAGACACTCAGGGGGCTGCCGAATCCCACTGCTGCTCCGATCAGTGGAAGACGACCATATGGCCTGAGCCGCCTGTGTGTAGGTCTGCGACTACGACTGCCAGCGTACCCACGCCTGCCGCTTCGCCGCTCGCCCATCGCCACAGGACTTGTTGTGAGTGGATGGATGAATGGATGAATGGATGAAAGAGTGACTTGCGCGGTGATTTGGATTAAAGTGAGGAAGAGTTGCGCAATTCGTCGACCTCACTCTCTCGCCTGGGTCCATCTCAATCCAGTGGCAAGACAAGTCAAGATGACTGGAGATGAAGTCAGGTGCAGTGGATGACCAGGGCTTTCTAAACACAATACAACCACACAAAAACCCACCAGCTACACCACAACACACCCATGAGTCGGCACTCCCGCCAGCCAAAGTCAATACCCTCTACATATCCCAACCGACCAGCTAACACCAGTAATGAATTACAACCTACTTATCGCTATTAACCCACACACGCCATTATTGATCTAATATTTTACTATATAAAAGTCCGCTCCACCACCTGAATCGATCGGTATATCTTCCTATATAAAATTCACGCTCCACCGCCTGAACCATAATCGTAGCGTGCATGACATACTACTTATAACGTTTCTTTTGATAAAATGACAGTTAATTATCTTTATCTTGACGTTTCATTTATATTAATTAGCTGGATACGAATGAAGAAATACGAATTTAAAAGTAGGATGTGACTTTTCAATTACCCTGAAGACATAGCATCTTAAGTTAAGCCCTAGAAATTATTCATTACCAGTGAGACGCGAAGTTTCTATTGAGTTCTATTAACGCTAACATGTATGCTTTAATTAATATCGAGGAAGATGAGGGGAACTACGGTAAGTCGTGTAGTTCAATGGGTGGGTATGAAAAAAATGAAAAAAAAAATAAATCGAAAAAAGGGGATTCGAGTAGTGTGGTTTTAGGGGTGTGGGGCCACCTCGAGGTCTAATAGGTCACGAGGTGGCGCCCCACCCCCCAGGAAGCTCCCCACCTAAGTTTCCCTACCGGCCTGGTCCCGCCAGCCGCCCCGACCTCGATCAGGGGCGTCCCACCCCCCCCCCCCAGGAAGCCCTCGGGATCAGCTCGTGGTCCCTTGCGGCCCAAGGTCCGCCTGGGCTCTTCATCCCAATTAGAGCTTGGTATACCTATAGTATGCCGACCAGTCACAATGGTTGTAGGACGAAATCACTGTGCATGGCTAAAGCAGGGCTTGACAGAGACCTGTGGGACACGGTGCATGGGTGCCTACTGCAAAGTTCACCTTGCACTTCTGCGGCGGGGTGGGAGAACCTAGAAATGTGGGGGCTGTGGAAAGGGGGTTAGGACCTCTCTCTCTCTCTTTGCAAGGGCTGTGGTGCACATACCGTTTATATGCGAATATACCGCACACATGAGAAGATATTTCAGGACGAATTTAAGCGGCTACCGGCTATCGACCTGTCTTTTTGAGGGTTTAATTCCCTATTAGAGGCATGTGAGATAGAGCCATACTGATGCAGTCACAACATGACACATCATGAGAGAGCCCGTGCACTTCGAGGCGAATTTGAGCGAGAGATGGGGTCCGCCCCCCTGTTACGGTATATGATATTAACGCCGTCTGCTAAAGGTTACCAGACGTGCAATTATAAAGGTTAAGACATTTAATATATTGCGATAGATGTTTCAAAAAACTGTATTAAATGTTGGTGGACTCAATGGAACCGACTTGTCACATCAATCGTATTCCAAGTCATTCAATTATTGTTCAGAATCTTCCACCCCTGCATTCGCGTAATCTTACATAGAAGGCACGATACACGATCACTCAAGAATATCAAGAAGATAAAACAATGGCCAGAAGAAGAGAATAAATTGAAACGAGAGGAAATTATTTTACAACAAGAAATGGAATTGGCGCGTATTAAATTGGAGACAGCAAGATTACAAGCACAAAGTGCTGATGCAAACCAGAATAATAACGCACAAAATGGATCATCATCCAGCCAACCTAAACATTTCTATAACTTTAAATTACCCATTTTCAACTTGAACGTCGACGACCTTTCATCGTTCCTGGCACGGTTTGAACAGACTTGCAAATCTAACCATTTGCCTGAAGAGTCATGGGTACTCAAGTTAAATGAATTCTTGGTTGGAGAACCACTGACAGCTTCTCAAAATGCTGACCCATCAATAGCAAATAACTACGGTGCTATTAAGTCCTTGCTTTTACGAAGATTTCACCTGGACGAGGAACACTGTAGGTTGAAATTTAAGGGAATTCTACCTGAATCTCCAAGGGATTTTGCTGGATTCATTGCGAATATACGCAATACATTTAATAGATGGGTTGAACTGGCAGAAGTCAACAAATCATACGACAATCAAGGTATATATAGACATTCAAAATTCGTCTAACGTCCATACACGAGATATGAATACTCTTTGAACAATCATGGATTTATATCTGACGACAAACCGAACTGATGTTCCTGTGTATACTTAATTCTTGGATGCTAGGATAAATGACATTTCTTTCCAACGTAAACGTTTGACCTTTCTTGCCTAAAAGAATTCATCAGTATCAAGACTACGGATGGATCATCATATCCTATACTAATTAATTAGTTAACTTAACTTCTTAATTGAATTATTATCAATAAAATGAAATGTGAGAAAAAAAAAATGAAATGAAAGAACAAAAAAAAAAAAAAAGAGAACGAAATACTAAAAGAAGAAATTATGAAAAGAGAAAATAAATCTCACACAAGTATTAGATTAATAATTTTTTTTTAATGTACCTATACATTATTTAGTTAGTTAAATTAGATAGTTATTATTCACTAACACTTAACACACACAATTAAGTTAAAACTTATATTCGAATTTCTTTCTATTTCTTCTCACTTAGTTTGTCTTTTCTTCTCTCATATAACATCGCATTACATTAGAACCTTAATAATTTAACTCTTAGTTTAATTAATTAATTTAATTTTAATTAGTCAAATTAATTCCTATATGACATACTAATACGACAGACCTTACTTTAATTTAATTTTATCATTCACTATTAACATTGGACATTTATTTAGTTGATATAATGACATGTATAATATTGATATATAATGTGATTTATGATTAGATGACTATGACAATAGTTAGTTGACACGACCGCAACACGGTTCTACTCAGAACATCGTCGGCCATATGTCACAATTGTGTTAAATTTTTTTTGAAAAATTGTTAAGTCGGATAGATATTGAAAAAAAATCTATCGATTTTTTTTTCCCCGGTGTACAGGGAATTGTTACGGTATATGATATTAACGCCGTCTGCTAAAGGTTACCAGACGTGCAATTATAAAGGTTAAGACATTTAATATATTGCGATAGATGTTTCAATTAATGAACGCTTTATACACGATCGATTATGACGTGTATAGCGTTGTTTAGGACACAGTCGGTAACTAAGAAACGCTACCCTTTTCACATTGACCGTCAAGCTGTTAAGACGCGTCTGACTCTCCTTCCAATGTTGGGCATGGTATTGCCATACAGATATATTTATGCAAGTACGGACATGGGTCAGTCCATTGCTATTACGAAGATTTGAAATGATTAAAGGTCAGTACGAAAGTAAAAATTAAGGAAGGATGAATTACAGTCCATAGTATTTGATTTTGCCAGACTCATAGACTCACTGTCGGCCGTTGGAAACCCCAACCGCGCGTGCATACAGCTATGACAATCTGCATACAGTAATTTGATTATTGGACAAGGACTGATAGGATATCTACATATCTATGCCATATATTTTCAAGTTATAATATGTACCTTTGTGATCAACATGCATGAATCGTTTTGACGTGTAAACTGTATTAAATGTTGGTGGACTCAATGGAACCGACTTGTCACATCAATCGTATTCCAAGTCATTCAATTATTGTTCAGTGGAAGTGGTCTGTTGCAAGGCGTGGTTTGGTTAGCTCTGAATAATGTTCCATGTGATATTAATAAAACAGTTATAAATGTCTGGCCATTGTTTTATCTTCTTGATATTCTTGAGTGATCGTGTATCGTGCCTTCTATGTAAGATTACGCGAATGCAGGGGTGGAAGATTCTGAATAATAATTGAACCTTGGAATACGATTGATGTGACAAGTCGGTTCCATTGAGTCCACAATTATTTAATACAGATTACACGTCAAGACGATTCATGCATGTTGATCACAAAGGTACATATTATAACTTGAAAATATATGGCATAGATATGTAGATATCCTATCAGTCCTTGTCCAATAATCAAATTACTGTATGCAGATTGTCATAGCTGTATGCACGCGCGGTTGGGGTTTCCAACGGCCGACAGTGAGTCTATGAGTCTGGCAAAATCAAATACTATGGACTGTAATTCATCCTTCCTTAATTTTCACTTCGTACTGACCTTTAATCATTTCAAATCTTCGTAATAGCAATGGACTGACCCATGTCCGTACTTGCATAAAATATATCTGTATGGCAATACCATGCCCAACATTGGAAGGAAAGTCATACGCGTCTTAACAGCTTGACGGTCAATGTGAAAAGGGTATTGCCATAAATGTCTGGCCATTGTTTTATCTTCTTGATATTCTTGAGTGATCGTGTATCGTGCCTTCTATGTAAGATTACGCGAATGCAGGGGTGGAAGATTCTGAACAATAATTGAATGACTTGGAATACGATTGATGTGACAAGTCGGTTCCATTGAGTCCACCAACATTTAATACAGTTTACACGTCAAAACGATTCATGCATGTTGATCACAAAGGTACATATTATAACTTGAAAATATATGGCATAGATATGTAGATATCCTATCAGTCCTTGTCCAATAATCAAATTACTGTATGCAGATTGTCATAGCTGTATGCACGCGCGGTTGGGGTTTCCAACGGCCGACAGTGAGTCTATGAGTCTGGCAAAATCAAATACTATGGACTGTAATTCATCCTTCCTTAATTTTTACTTTCGTACTGACCTTTAATCATTTCAAATCTTCGTAATAGCAATGGACTGACCCATGTCCGTACTTGCATAAATATATCTGTATGGCAATACCATGCCCAACATTGGAAGGAGAGTCAGACGCGTCTTAACAGCTTGACGGTCAATGTGAAAAGGGTAGCGTTTCTTAGTTACCGACTGTGTCCTAAACAACGCTATACACGTCATAATCGATCGTGTATAAAGCGTTCATTAATTGAAACATCTATCGCAATATATTAAATGTCTTAACCTTTATAATTGCACGTCTGGTAACCTTTAGCAGACGGCGTTAATATCATATACCGTAACACCCCCATACCCGCGATCCCGCGCGGCTCTACAAGAGCTTACTGAAAGACTACAGGAGCAAAGGCGTCGACCTCTGGTTGAGGAGGCGGCACTTCCTCGTGTAGCCCTACCAGAAGTTAATATTCTGGATGAGCACATCTCAAAAGCGGAGAAGAAACGACTATCCAAGCCATTGCTTCCGCGCCCGATTCCTCCACAGCGCATGCATAAGCTACAGCGTAAGCTACAGCGTGAGCTTACCCAGAAGGCCATCTTGGAGGAGTTTGACCCGCTACACAGTCAACCCAGACCCAGGCTTGGGGGAGTGAGGCCAAGAGATCTTCTGCCACTGTTGGCAGCCCAGGGGAATCTGACTAACCCGCCGCAATTCGCGCGGGTGAAAGAGGCTGGTATATTGAAAGATTATTCTGCGGTGGTGCCTATGGGGCACCGCCTTGAGGGCGACGCCTTGGTTTTCATAAGGGCTATGGTCCCTAACGTCTCAGAATTAATTGTGGAACAGCTGCAAAACGGTTCGGGCGTGAAGGTCAATCAGATATTAACAACTTTGTTTTACAGGATAGATCCTGATGGAGAATAAATAACCGCTATGGGTTACTTCCATAGCGGGACCCTGCCTGTTCTAAACCGGGGAGAAATTGGAGAGACGCTTAATAGGGGCCATGCCGAAATAATGAAACACTTTGAAAAGTTCACGAAGGAGGGTTCAGGTTGGACACTAAAGCGCTGTGAGACGTTTGATTTACAATTATCCGAGTACCACCCGTTCCGCGGACAGAGCTTTATCAAGACGCCTGCCTACATCCCAAAGCGGGCAATCATTAATGTACAGAACAAAGACAACCGCTGCTTTGAGTGGTCTTGCCTTGCAGCTATATATCCTGTAGCTCATGGGTGTCACTCATACAGACCAGAAAGTTATCAGAACCACCTCGGTGAGCTCGACTTCACGGGAATAGACTTTCCGGTGAAGGTCACAGATGTGAAGAGGTTTGAACGTCAAAATCCCACTCTGTCACTCAGTGTCTTTGGCGAGAACAAATGGGGGATACAGATACATCACTTGTCGAAACAACAAGGATTCAAAATCGATCTCCTTCTTCTGGCAGACAAAAAAGATCCTGAAAAAACACACTACGCATGGATCAAGGATTTCGCCCGCTTCGTATATAGGAATAGCAAGTATAAGGGGCGCAAGCACCCGTGTCGCAACTGCCTCCATGTCTACTCAGCTGAGCAACTTCTGGCGGCTCACATCCCAGACTGCTTGGGCATTAGTAAGAAGCCCCAAAGAATCGAGAGCCGAATGAAGAAGAGGATAACACCATCCTCCAATTTACAAACCTCCACAGGCAGATGCGGGCGCCATATATCATCTATGCTGACTTTGAATCGCTGAACATCCCCGTGGAAGGCTGTACCGACGACCCGGGGAAGAGTAGCACAAGGCAAATCGCCAAGCAAGAGCCATGCAGTGTTTATTATGTAGTTGTGCGATGTGATGGTCATGCCAAAGCCGGCCAGCTGTTCCGGGGGGAGAACGCCGCAAAGCACTTTCTCGAAAGCCTCAAATCCGAGCTGGAAGTGATCAACGCAGTGTTTACAAACCCAGCCAAGATCCAGATGACACACACTGACTGGCACTCATTTGACAGAGCTAGAGAGTGCCATATCTGCGGCGAGACGCTTAGTAGTGACCGGGTGCGCGACCAGTCACATCACAGGTAAATATCGCGGAGCAGCCCACAATGAATGCAACCTGAAGCTTCGAATTAAGCCGGGATGGACAAAGGTGCCCGTGGTCTTCCACAACCTGCGTGGCTACGATGGTCATCTGATCATGCAGGCTCTAGGGGATGTGGATTGGGGGACGAGGACGGTGAAATATAAAGGGGGATGGAAAGAGGTGGATAATGGTAAAATCACTTGCATTCCAAACAACATGGAGAAGTACATGACGTTCTCTGTCGGACAGTTGCAGTTCATAGATTCGTTACAATTCATGAACAGCTCGCTCGAGAAGCTAGCAAACAGCGCCTCAGAACTCTGCACAGCACCATGTGATATCTGTGCCAAGACAGTAGAACTTAAGGACACAGCTATAGCCCGTGAAGGCGACAATGTAACATCAACAGGTCAATGTGGACATTGTAAAGCTGATCTTGTAAAGCGAATACCATGGGCCACACTGGCCGCTAAATTTCCTCAAACAGTTGCAACGACTGCAGCTTGGCATCTGCTATTACGTAAGGGGGTCTACCCATACGAGTACGTCGACAGATTCGATAGATTTAATGAGACCCAGCTGCCGTCAAAGGAAGCCTTCTACAGCCGCATCTCGAGAGAGCACATCAGCGACAAGGATTATGAGCACGCGCAGAGGGTCTGGAAAGAATTTGACTGCAAAACGTTCGGCGACTTCCACGACCTGTACCTGCGTACGGATGTACACCTCCTGACCGACATATTCGAGGCATTTCGGGGCATGGCCATGGAGAACTACGGGCTCGACCCAGCGCACTACTTCAGCGTGCCAGGCCTGGCTTGGGACGCACTCCTAAAAAAGACTAAGGTACAGCTCGAGCTCCTGACTGATATCGACCAACACCTATTTGTGGAGATGGGTAGCCGTAAGGGCATCTCAATGGTAAGCAGGCGGTTTGCCAAGGCTAATAACCCAATGTGTCCAGATTATGACAGTACAAAACCAAATAACTGGATCATGCCCCTAGATGCCAACAACTTGTACGGCCATTCCATGATGCAGCTCTTACCCGTGGGAAGTTTTCGATGGGAAGAACAGCCCGCCGATATGCTACAGAAAATACTAGCCACGCCAGACGACGCGCCAGAAGGCCATCTGTTCGAGGTTGACTTAGAATATCCAGCAGAGCTACACGACCTCCATAGCGACTATCCATTAGCACCTGAGACACTAGTGGTTCCAGAAACCTGGTTGAGCGACTATCAGCGTACACTCGTGAACGAACTGGGGGGTAAGTACACAGAGTGCACAAAGCTGGTCCCAAACCTGCGCAAAAAGGAGTGCTATGTGGTCCACTACCGCAACTTGAAATTCTATGTGGCGCAGGGTATGAAGGCCACCAAGATTCATCGGGTGCTCACATTTCGGCAAGAGGCATGGATGGCACCCTATATCCAACTCAATACTGACCTGCGTACCAAGGTGACATCAGCCTTCGAGAAAGACTTGTTCAAACTGATGAACTGTAGCGTCTTCGGTAAGACGATGGAGAATGTTTGCAAGCGAATCCGAGTTGACCTAGTTCGGGTCGCAGGTGGGCAAGATCGGCTGCGCCGGCTGGTAGCGGATCCGGCGTACCAGTCCCACCGGATATTCAGTGGTGGTCTTGTGGCGATACATTGTGCTAAGAGCATGATCAAACTCAATAAGCTTGTCTATGTCGGGCAGGCCGTGCTGGACCTATCAAAACTCCACATGTATGACTTATGGTACAACGAGGTCAAAAGACAATATGGAGAAAAAGCTCAACTCCTCTACACGGACACGAATAGCCTTCTCATGCAGGTGGAAACAGAGGACATATACTTACTTACTTACTTAGTCGTTCCCCTTCTACCGTGAGGTGTAGAGGTTTGGAAGAGAGAGCGCCAGACTATCCTATCGGCTGTCTTCCTCCTGGCCTGGTTCCATTCTAGTCCTCCGTCCTTCAAAGATTGTCTAATGTTGTCCTCCCAGCGGACTCTGGGTCGTCTTGGGGGTCTGGATCCCTGGCTCTTTGTTTCCCATGCTTGTCGTGGTAGCCGATCTTCTCCCATTCTGCAGACATGGCCAAACTATCTTAGTTGGGACTGTTCTACATGGGTCTGCAGGGGGTGGGATTTAAGGCCTTGACGTATCGTCTGGTTGCGGACCATGTCTCTTCTTGTTACTTCAACCACCTTCCTCAGATACCTCATTTCTGAGGTTTGGATCTGGCTTTTGTGGGTTGTAGTCATTGCCCATGAATCGCATCCATATGTCAAGACTGGGACATAGGTGGAGCGGTATACAGCCATCTTCGTTTTCTTACCAACCTCTCTCTTGCTGAGGAATCCTCGATTTATGACCTGCAAAAGTCTCCCAGCTGCTGCTTTACGAGTGGCCAACTCTTCTTTGATGCCTCCCTTTCGGTCTATAATAACTCAGAGATATTTAAAGTGGTCGACCTGCTCCAGGACCTGTTCTCCCAGCTTAATCTGATGTCTTCTTTCTTCTCGTGATATCACCATGGATTTTGTTTTCGAGCTGCTTATGACCATCCCTCTCTTCTCCAGCTCTTCCTTCCAGACTTGCAGGTTGGATTGGAGATGTGCCTCTGATTTAGTAATCAGGGCAACATCATCAGCAAATGCCAGCTCTGAAATACAGACCTGACTCATCTGCCAGTACCCCACTGAATACTTTTTTTTTGTTCTCGTCTTGCATGACTTTATGACATCGTCCATGAGGAGTATGAAAAAATAAGGTGACAGGATATCACCTTGTCTTACACCAGTGGTGGTCCTGAACTCTTCTGACTTATGGTTTGCTGTCCTCACATAATTTCTGCAAGACTTGTAGAAAGCTCTGTATAGCATGAATCAGAGGTGCTGGAATGTTCTTCCTTGCCAAACAGTCCCAAAGTTTGCTCCAGGGGACCCTGTCAAACGCCTTTTCCAGATCTATGAAACAAAGATGGATCTCACTCTTATACTCAAGGGCCTTTTCACTCAGCTGTCTGAGTGTGAAGATTAGGTCTTGAGTACTTCGGTTTGCTCGGAATCCGCACTGGACCTCATCCAATTGTGGCTCAGCTAGGCGTCGGAGTCTCTGCTCTAGGATTCTAGAGTAGATTTTACCAGGGACACTGAGAAGGGATATGGCTCTATGGTTTCCACATTGTCGATTGTCACCCTTTTTGAAAATTGGTGTTATGATGGCAATCTCCCAATCCTTTGGTATGGTCTTGTTGCACCATGCTGCCTGTAGGACCCTTAAGAGTAATAGGTCGCCTGATGCTCCCATGTACTTAACCATTTCTGGTGTTATACCATCATGCCCTGCTGCTTTGCCCATCTTGATTTTTCTCCAGTGCTGCCTTCAGTTCTTCCATCTTTATGTCATCTTCATCACCATTTGTTTCATCTTCTGTGCTAGTGGTTATCATTTCTGATGCTTGACATTGCTCACCATCAAGGAGTTCTGAGAAATATTCTTTCCATCATTCCATTACTTCCTTCGGGGCAGTAAGCAATTTGCCTTGCTTGTCCTTTATAAATTTGAGAGGGCATTGTTTTTCCTTCCTCATGTTCTTTAGGGTCTTATAGAACAATTTCTGGTTTTCTTGCGCATCTGTTTCTAGCTTTTCTCCAAATTCTTCCCAGGACTTCTGTTTTGCTGCTAGCACCTTGTTCTTTGCTTCTGTTCTGAGTATCACATATTCTCTATATTTCTCTATTTGTCCTGCTGTGTTTTTAGCTCCTAAGTATTGTTTCCATGCCATTTTCTTCTCTCTTATTTTCTCTTTGACTTCCTCTGTCCACCAAGGTGTCCTCTTTCTCTTGTTCCCAAGTCGGACTTCACGACATGCTTCTGCAGCAGCTGTCTTTATGATGTCCTTGAATTTAAGCCACAGGGTTTCCAAGTCATCAGTAGTTCTTCTGTGTTTCTCACTGCTGTAGCAATAAGCCCCTGATATCTGGTCTTAATTTCTGGCTCTCTCAGCGTGTAGGTCTTAATGCTCATTTCTTCAGTTCGTTTACTTGGTTTCTTGCGTGATGCTGGGCAGTTCTTAGGCTGAGCAACTCTTTCAGTTGTTCTTTTAATTGTAAGCAGGTAGTGATCACTTCCAATCTCTGGCCCCCTCCAGACTCTAGCATCCCGGACATATTTGAATGAGCTCCTCCTAACAATGGCATAGTCGATCACTGACTTCTCATTCTTTGTTGGTTTACACCTAGTGTATGCATGTATGCGCTTATGGGGGAACTTTGTGTTTGTAATGATCAGATTCTGCTCACTGCAGAATCTGAGGAGTCGCTTTCCATTGTCATTGAGAATATCTTCTCCATATCTTCCGTAACTCCACCCTATCTAGCATGGTCATTTCCAACTCTGGCATTGAAATCTCCGAGCATGATAATTTCATCAAGGCAGTCATCCACTGTCCTTTGAAGCAGCTCGAAGAATTCCTCCTTGACCTCTGCTCTCTCATCCTCATTTGGCCCATACACTATGACCAGGTTGACTATGGTTTCTCCTCCTTTTAGTTTTACAACCATAATGCGCTCCGAGACAAAGTTCCATCCCTTGATACTATCTTTCTGGTTTTTGGCCACAATGCAACCCACGCCCCCTTTAGCTCTTTCAGACGTGGGTACACCACTGTAGAGCAGCGTGTTGCCATCGAGATCCATGACTCCTTGTCCCTTTTTCTTTGTTTCCGTTATAGCCAGGATTTCTAATTTTGCTTTCCTCATCTCTTCCACCAGCTCCTCTTCTTTCCCATTTATACTTCTTGTGTTCCATGTTCCATAAGTCGTAGTCCGTAGTCCGTTCCAGTTCGTCGCCTTTAGAATCAGTCCGGTTTTCTCTCTTGTATTTCGTGTAATCATGATTTAAAGCAAACAGGTGATTGGCCTGTTGTGCCTTTGCATGGTGGAGGGGCTGCCTCCTTACGGCCTCCATGCAGGCCGCCCTCCTCCTTTTTCATCCGGGCTTGGGACCGGCATAGGCGGAGTTAAGACATATACGCAGACATGAAAGCCAATGCATCAGCCTACGACTTCTCAGACTACCCGAAAGACCACAAATGCTATAACACAGAAAACAAGAAGATTCCCGGTAAATTCAAGGACGAATGTAACAGCCGCCCTATCGCAGAGTTCGTGGGTCTCCGCCCAAAGATGTATAGCATCCTAGAAGCCGACGGAACAGATAAAAAGAGGGCCAAGGGTGTCCAGAGGGCCGTAGTGAAAAAGGATCTGCGACATGACCTATACAAGCAGTGCCTGGACGAGCGCAATGAGATGAAGCACAAGCAGATAGCCATCCGAAGTCACAGCCACCAGATTAAGGTTTAGGAGCAGATCAAGACCTCGCTCTCGCCCATGGACACGAAAAAAAATGGATTGCAGAAGATGGTGTTACAACTCGGGCGTATGGCCATTACAAGATCGAGCGCGAAGCCGCCGATGTCATGGAAGACTTCATCAACGAGCTCTTAGGGGCCGAGTGAGAACCCGATCAGGAGGCAGCTCTGTACCAGAAGGCACAATCATCAGCTCTTCCCGCACAAAGCCGCGATCGGGGCCATCAACGAGATAGTACACCGCCGGCTGGCCTGTTTTCCTGACAACGTGGCTCACACGGTGTGTACTTAGCGACCAGTTAGGGTCAGTAGCCCGTCGGCGGCCCCCTTCTAGCTCACCAGGCAGATAAAGGTAACGAAGGAGAGCCTCAGAGGGGATCAAGGGCTCCTTAAGACCCACTGGACGCCCTGGGATCTCAGAGGAAGGCTTTTGTGTCACCCTCTGTAGTTTAATGGCGTCCACGGGTTTTTGAGAGTCGGTTGATAACAAACGCGTCGGCTCGCTGTTCAGTGCCTCAATAACTCTGGGGAGCCGAGCCACCCACTCCGCCGAGCGTTCTGTAGACCCCCGGGCAGCGTATAGCATTTCTTGGGCGTACTGATGGCCGAACAGCCTTTCTGCCAAGGTTCGATTAAATCGCTCCACGATGCCTTGCTCTCTGTGCAGATTGACCCGACCGCGGCGTCGTGAGTCCCATGTTTTGCTAGCAATTGAGAAACCTCGCCAAAAAATTCGCGTCCTGGATCAACCATCAACAGTTTAGGCCAAGTGAGAGGCCCCCGCTTGTAAATGCGTGTCAGGGCATCTGATACTTCTGCACTGTTTTTTGTGAGCAGAGGCTCTGCTTCCTTGAAACGACTGGCGACGTCCACAATGGTCAGCGCGTATTTGTAGATCTTGCGTCCCACTTTGTCGTGCGGTAGAAAAAGAAGGTCAGCCTGGTGCGCCTCATTCGGCTCCGATATATCAAACTTCGGTCTTGGTATGTGACGAGGGGGCGGCAAGGTAACCTGGGATAACGACTGGGCTTCCATTGTAAAAGAATACGTTATTTCCGACATCATGGATCGTATTATTATTATTATTATTATATTATTATTCCCTTGGCCATCGACCGCCCAAGCAGTCTCTGGCCATCACACCTTGCGGCGTCATAGGGCAACAAGAAATCGTCCGTTGTTCCGTTACACCTAAAGGCGTTTCTTGGTACAACAGACTTTTAATTGTTGTTTCCGTGATCAATGTGACAAGCAAGCGGTTGATCAATCCGCTGTGCCCCGAACTTGCCCTCGTGTGTACTCTTCGTTTGCTGCTATAAAACCATTTCACTATGCCCCCCAGACGTCCGTCCAGCCAGAATCTAGTCGGGACCGAAGGTCCTCGAAAAAGGGCAATCTGGCAGAGGCACAGCACCCATTCGCTGCCTCCACTGTGCTGGGAGGACCCGGCGACCGGGACCACACACAGCCTGGGGAGGACAAAGATCGCCTTTAAGGTTTCGATAGGTTGCGGGCAGAATTTCTAGAAAGAAAGAGTGCCCCGGGGTCAGAACGGAGTTTTCCTATCTCTTAGGACCGACTGACCCATGTTCAACTGATGGATCGTATTGCCAGAATATATATATTCGTCCATGCCGAATAGTAGAGAATCTCAGACAGGGCTATTTCAAAGTTCTCTCCCCCCCCCCCCCCCCCCCCCCGGTTGTCAATAACCGGATTCACAGGGACATACTCCCCATTCTGAATATTGGACAAAGTGATAAACATATTGCGTAGCCAATACTATGGCCACCCAAGCTTACGAGTTCAACAAGGACGCAAAATACCAGGCGGGCGGGATATATCCGGTAGGGAGGTTAACAGCCCAGCAACTGCAACAGCCAAAAATACAGGTCAACAGCCAAGGAGCCTTTCAAACCGAATTTCCCAACGTGTTTGAAAAGTACCGGCTGCCATATGTCACGTCTGACCTAGTGGTGCGGGCGTGGAATAGCCACCCCATCCAATTCTGGCAAAACCAAGTCAACTTTGCGGTTTGGTGCGCAACGGCAGGCTGCAGGGTCTCCTCAGAGCACCTGTCAGACCCTGACCCTCTAACGCAGTCCGTCTTTCGGTTCCACGTCTATTATCAGATTCGAAGGATTCTTAGTGAAATACGTGCTCCACTGCCCCAGGATCGGGTCTGGTCCGCATTTGAAAACACCTACGACGAAAGAGCCTATGAGCGTATTTGCGCTGAATTTGGGGTCTCTCCAAACTCTGACTGGAGACGGCATGGGGTCAACCAAGGGCTTGGGAAGGTTTACAACTACTGGACTAACAACGGCCACCATCTTTTCGCAGATGGAACCTACAACCCTAACAGCATGTCATTTACTCAAAGAACAAAGAACGAGGTCTTACACATTGATTAAATCGCACAAGACCAGGTGGCGGACAGCGCGTGGACCACGTTCATCCTCGACAAGTCTCAGGGATTCACGCGGCCGGGTGTTGAGAGACTAAACGACAGCATCAGAACCTATGTCTGGGCGATCCTGGGGGCCCAGGCCGATACGAGAACACGCATTCTGGGGACCGGCACAGCCTTTGACGCCCAGAAGCAGTATCTGGAGCTTGTGGAGGATGCCGTCGCGTCCCCAGTGGACCTCGCAGCCGCCATCAAGGGTTATCAGGATGTTTTACAAAACGCTGCCTCCAAGGTAGACTTTGTCTTCGGAACCGGGCTCTACATGTGTCCAAGCGATATGTTGCTACGCATTGGCCAGGTGGCGGGGTACAACAACATGATCGTCATAGCGCCCGAAGGACTAAAGCGCGGCATGAATGGTAGTATTAACGTCTCAGATGCCCCTCCACCCCTACCACCAGTCCAAGGGCCGATATCTGCACACCACGAGCCAGGGCCCAAACCTATCTCCATGCCACCACCCACCGTCAATGCAAGTGAACGGGCAGCATCAGATCAGCACGAAAATGAAAAGACCGCGCTCATTGTGGGAGGCATTGCGGTCGGTCTACTCACTCTTTGGCTTCTTCGCTAGCCATTCTCGAGCAGCTACAAGCAGCAGGCCACCGACCGCAACTATCAGCGCCCAGAGATTTCCTGCGAGCCACCCCACCGTCTTTCCCAGAAAACTAAGGAGCCAGGATACAATGCTGCCAATGACCCCGGGAAGCGCGGCAGCGGCCTTCCCAGCCAGCTTGGCCAGGAGTCTTCCGAGATCTTGCAGGCGCTGCTTCACCCACTCTTTCAACCCTGGCTTGTCGGGAGGAGGCGGGGGAGGTGCAGGAGAGCCTCCGCCACCTGTGATGGCTAGCACCAAGGTCGAGATTGCCATACCAATAGCTGTTATGATACTCACAATGGTGATGCTCTGCTCCCGGAACAGAGTCCGCAACTTCTCCCCCAGTGTAATGTTTTCATTTAACATCTCTTGAAGTGTCTCACAGATCTGCTGTACCTGATTGCGCAAGGGTTTGAGGATTTTAGCTTCGGCTTTCAAGTGCCCCGCCCTCCCCGATACTAAGTCTTCCCTCGCCGATTCCAATTTTCGCAGCGCCTGTTCCTGCTCTCTCTGGACATCGGGGTCTAGGTTCCGCGACTCTTCAACTTTCTGCTTTCGGTGGACTATAGCTTTATCAAGCTCTGAAATCTGTAGATCAAGCGCTGTAATTTCAGCACGAACATTACTGATTATGCCTCGTGTCCTCAGCAACGCTGTGTAGTGCCCCTTGATCTCTCTCCAAGGTATGCTTAAGCCCCGAGCTTCACATTCCCGCTGAAATTCCACATCCGACAGGAGGGCTTCTACAGCATGGATAGTACTGGACGCGGCATTATGATCTGATGAACGCGAAGCGTCTAGGAGTGGTTGGACTTTTGCTCTAGATTTTCCAGATAAGGGGGTTGCTAGCCGCACAGGATTCCCCAATGCTGCGCGTATATCGCTAGTGAACCCCCTGCCATCCGGGTACAAAGGCCGTGCGACCTTGTATTTCTTGTTGTACAGGTCTACATTAGGGTGTTTGTGTAGATATAAAGTAGTCCCATCCTGGCGGAGGTCGAAATCTCCGTAACGGGGTGCTGCGGAGGTGTAGAACCCTTGTTCACGGAAAGCTTTGTAATAGTCATCAACCTTGTCCCTCAAAGTCTCATCGCGGATGGCATCGTGGATGCCATCGTGCTGCTGCGCGCCCTCGCTAGTAGGAGGTGCTAACCAGGTGCCTTCCATTAGTGAGGATGTGGTGAAGCTTGTCTCATCAAAGCCCTCCGCGCGGACCTCAGGGCGGCTACCTGCCCCCTCCAATTCAAACTCAACTGGACGGCCGGCCATGTCTGTATTAGAGATAACCTTGTTACTTCCTATCAACCATGTCCAATTCTCAATACGGCCGCAAGCTCGACCCCTACCGCAGACTGCGAGAGCCCCACGCTGTCAAAGGTGAGCGGAAGTCTGTAGTATTTACGCACGACCCCTCAACGATCGGGCCGAATCAGAAGCTGTTAGTGCGGTTTCAGAACATAGGTGAGGACGAAGTCCTTGTGCCTGGGACGGTGCGATTAGCTTTCACAATCACTTTAAAGTCGACCGATCCCAACAGGACGGTTGTCCCCAACCTAGGGCGTGCTATAGTGAAGACAATGTCAATTCTAATCAACAATGTCGACATCCTGTCACTCAGTGAGTGTGATGTGTTCAGCTGCTATGCTGATCTCTGGAAGACTCCCGAGGAGAGGCGCAACGCAATATATCAGGGCCTCGACCCCTCTGTTGACTGGAATGTTACCAAGCTACGGATTGGCGCTGCCGATGGTGATGATACTGTGCTTGGTGACAAGGCTATCGCTGATGTGTATACCAACCGTTTCTTCATACCACTCGATTTTGAAATACTCGAAAGTCACATGCCTTTTTATCAGAGCGGCCTCGGTGACCGCCTCGCATACGTGCTACACTTTAGCGAGAACTCCCGGGTTATCCAAGCCAAAGATGACCCCACCGCTAGCTACGCAATCGAGGACATCAGCCTTGAGTACGAAAAAGTAAAGCAACCAGACCTGATTAGCCTGATCAAAAACCAATACCTCCACGGCCTCGTCATCCACTACGACCGAATCCAATATCAAAATGAGACCCCGAAAGACAAGAGCGAAGCTGAACAATGCTCAACAATGCTCAACACAATGCTGAACAATGCTGAACAATGCTCAACACAATGCTGAACACCCTATATGAATTATTATCGTTTGGTACCCAGATCTTTTCGTTGCTTGCAACATGCCTACATGTAAGTCTCCTTGGGTGGGTTGTGTACACAGGATTTGAATTTAGAGCCGTGCTGAGGCGATGCAAGAAGACTTACATGGACGTTGATGAGCTCATCGATAAGCTTGTTTCAGATGAAGCAGCAGCCCGAAACGGGCAGCAGCAGTCCGGACCGGCTACCGGCGCAGCAGAAAATTCTTGTTCCGTCGGGAGGACTTCTGAAGTCGCGCAGAAGTTGGAACGCCTCGCGGCGGTGATTGCCAGTGGTCAGGAGGAGCGCTATCTCGGGCGAGCCATCTCTCTAGACCAGCTCGATAAATTAACAGCGTCCGAAATCGAGAAGCTTTGCGCGAGGTATGATATGCGCTTGGGCGCCTCCATAACCAAGACCCTAGGGCATGCGGCCCTTACTATGTACAGTGCGCTCGCTGCCCTCTATCGGCCGAAAATAAACCCAAGCAGTTTGTCAGTGGACCTCGAAGCCAACCCCCTTGTCGAGCTCGGCCTCAGCACCTATTCGGGCAGTCTTTACCACAAGTTTGGTATCTATCTAGCGCCACTTGCTCTCTTGTTGATTACTATTAAACACAGCAAGTTTGGAGAAGAAGAAGCGCGGGATGGAGATACCGGTGGAACCGGCTGTGAATCAGGAGACCAAACCAGCGGAGCCCCAAATGCCTAAGAACCCAAAAAGAGTTGCAGCGGGTTTAAAATCAGCTGAGGCTCGAAAGGCGAAAGCAGCAGATGCGACTGAGCTAAAGGCGCAGCTGGAGAAGCTTGGGCAATTGAAAACGAATATGCGCGACGAGCTGCAAGTCGCGCCGACAGCAGAACCCCCCATCTCAGTGACTCAGGAGCTAGTTTTAAAGAAATATCGTTGACGAGGTTGACAAATACCAGGCCATGAAGGAGGAAATCCGCTCTAAGGCTCGCGCCGCCTCTGCTACCGCGGCAAAAAACGAATGGATGGCGAAGGGGCGAGAACAAGCCTGCGCAGAGTTCGCCAAATATATGGCCACTTTCAATGCGAAATGAGTTGTAGCTGGAGCTCCGCTGCTCCTGACGACCCCCCTCTCGCACCAACAGCGCCGCCTTTGTATAGCGAAATATAGCTGTCCTGGATCAGGACCTACACCGCGCTCCTCTGCTTTTTTCCTGTAGTCGGCACGGCAGGTAGCGCAGTTGACACATTTTCATTTGAAATATATGTCACGCCGCCGAAATCTATGTCACACTGCTGAAAATATATGTCACACAGCCCGTGCCCAAAAAAGTTGTTACAAGCCAACAAGTTATTTTTAGAACAACGGGTTTTGCGGTAATACCCACTTAAGGATGCTCCTGGTGAGCGAAGCCCTGTTCGTCGTGCCGAAAATAACTCGGTGATGAGCTCATGTCATGTCGGCACGACACACACGACAAGTGGGAAACTCCCTTTAGGATGCGTGTGCCGCTCTTATTCCTGGATGGAAGCTCAGTTTATTTTAGAACAACGGGTTCCCCACTTAATTGCTTGCAAAAAACAAATACTCCTGGGGAGCTAAGACAGGTCGATAGCCGCTTAAATTCGCCCTGAAATATCTTCTCATGTGTGCGGTATATTCGCATATAAACGGTATGTGTGCCCAGAGCCGGATTAACGTAGTAGCACAAGTAGCATATGCTACGGGCCCCGCGCTTTTAGGGGCCCCGCGCCCATAAATATGTACATAATTTTTTGGCCATCTTCTAATACGAGCGTTGATGGGAAGGAGCGAAGCTCCTGACCGGGTTGGAAGGAAAGTCCACTGACCTCCCGGACTCGCAATGACATGTCATTGGGCCAAAAGAGCTGGAAAGCTCGAGTGCCGCTGGTTAGAAAGAAGAAACAAAAAATACGAGCGTTAAACCAATGATCTTGTGATTTATGCCATCTTTAGCGCCTTTTCATTTGGTGTCACGAAATTGTGAGAGAAAGAGCATAAGAGGGTGATTTAGTGTGACTCTTCATTATTTTAATCTTAACTGTTTGCGGACGGAAGCCATTTAAGTGGCGTTGAAAATGTGGTCACGTTTGGACGGAAGCCACTTTTTTGGCTCTAGGCGACTGCCCCTCTAATTTTGTTTCGTTCTTTGTGAAATGAATTTGCATTAACAATAAAAACTAGAATTTAGGAAACGGAAATTTCCTGTTTAATTGAGGTATACGGCGTGCTCGCACTCTCTTTCGATCTTGATTAAAATGTCTTGATTTGTAAGGTTAGAAAACTCAAAAAATGAGCAGTAGACACAGAGATATTGGACGTAATTATGCTTCTGGAAGTGAAAAAACGTAAAGCGAAGGAAGAAAAAGAAAGAAGAGATCAACTTGTGATATCAAAAACACGTAAGCTGACAGAATATTTTGATGTTCATGGTGGTGGTACTCTAACCGCTGAAGCTGGAAGTACAGGAACAACTAGTACTAGTGCAGGCTGTGCAGCAGAAAACATAAGCAAAACCCAGTATACACTGAGTCTGAATGTGAAAGAATAAGTGAAACGAAGAAGTACTCTAATGATATTGGTGACTGGCCGAACAATATAGATGACTGTGAGCGTGAATATTGCATATCCAAGGGAAGGGGAAAATGTCAACATGTTGATAGTGCCTTCTCTTCATCCGTGCGATTGTATGACACTGAAAAGAAAACTCGATACTGTCAGAAGTCTTATTTTACACATATTCATAAACTTACAAACAAGCAACATGCAAGAAAATGGTTATGCTATTCAGAAAGTAAAGGGCGCCTATTCTGTTTCCCATGCAAACTTATGAGTTCAGAATGTTCATCAAAGTTTACTGTGGAAGGGTTTAATGACTGGAAAGATGCAAGCAATCTATTGCGTCGACATGAAGAAAGCTCTTCACATAGACAAGCTTTAATTTCACTGTTGATGCGTAAAAACAAAGGTGAGTGTGTAGATTCCCATCTTGTGAAACAAATGGACATTCAAGAAAAGTATTGGCACAAACTTCTAGAGCGAATAATTGAAGTTGTGAAGTTTTTAGCAGAACGAGGCCTTTCATTTCGTGGCAGTGATGAAATTGTTGGGTACCCTTATAACGGGAATTACTTAGGGTTGTTAGAATTACTGGCCAAGTTTGACCCTTTTCTGGCAGAGCATATAAGTACTCATGCAATCAAAGGATTTGGACATACATCATATCTATCTAAAACAACGTGTGAGGAATTCATCAATCTGATTGGATCCAGCATACTGGATCACATTCTCTGTGAAGTGAAGAAATACAAGTATTATTCCGTTTCATTGAATTCTACTCCAGATATATCTAATATGGACCAGCTGACTTTGACTCTGCGCTATATTTTGCCATCTGGACCAGTTGAAAGATTTGTGACATTTTTGGATATGGAAGGTTATAGTGCTGAACAGCTTACTAAAAGTCTACTTAATTTTTTAAAGGCAAATGACATTGATATTAAAGACTGCCATGGTCAAAGTTATGACAACGCCAGCAACATGAGTGGCAAGTTTATAGGATTACAAGCACGAATTAATTGATAATGATAATTACTATTTTAAAAAAAAGGTAAAGGAACCCGTTACACGCCCATTTAGGCATATTGGGAATATGGTGTTAGGCCCATATTATCTTGACCGTCGGCACACTAGGGGTGATGTGGTCGGCATCACGCCGGCCGCCTTAACCTTCCCAGAGTAGCTCTGGTACCCATTTGGGGCTGGGTCGACCCAGGAGCCGTTTGTGGCCTAAAAATTTTTCCGCCTCATCTGGGGATCGAACCATAGACCACTGCGCTAGGAAGCCAGTGCACTAACCACTATGCTACCGCGGCTCCGATAATTACTATGCAAATTAAAAATGTACGTGTTCAAATATGTTTGTGTTGTTTTATTGTTTTTTTTTTTAAATATAGGGCCCCTTTCTTAACATATGCTACAGACCCCGCACTAGCTTAATCCGGCCCTGTGTGCGCCACAGCCCTTGCAAAGAGAGAGAGAGAGGTCCTAACCCCCTTTCCACAGCCCCCACATTTCCAGGTTCTCCCACCCCGCCGCAGAAGTGCAAGGTGAACTTTGCAGTAGGCACCCATGCACCGTGTCCCACAGGTCTCTGTCAAGCCCTGCTTTAGCCATGCACAGTGATTTCGTCCTACAACCATTGTGAGACAAAAGACAAAGAAAATAGCCAGCGAAAATAGCGCTAATGGCATTAGTAAACAAATTGTCCAACGGATTGTATGTAGTTTTTAAGTCATGAAATCGTCAATCAGGCAATACCCTTTAGCTCCCCAAGGAGCATAAGCCTTCAACAAACACATGCCAAGTTCTCTTGTCACGTGCCATCCGCTTAAGTTCTTTCCATTTCTTCCTCGTCATTTTTATTTCTGTCTCCAGTTCTCTTACCCATGTTTTTTTTTTTTTTTGTCTACCTCTGCCATGTAATGCTATCAGCATGTTTCTTCAATGTGTGTCATATCCATGACCAGTATCTTCTTCTCATCTCTTGTCCCACACTGCACTTGTCTGATTCTTGTCATCATTTCCACTGGCACTGGTCTGATTCTTGTCATCAGTTCCACTGGCACTTGTCTGATTCTTGTCATCATTTCCACTGGCACTTGTCTGATTCTTGTCATCAGTTCCACTGGCACTTACCTGATTCTTGTCATCAGTTCCACTGGCACTTACCTGATTCTTGTCATCAGTTCCACTGGCACTTACCTGATTCTTGTCATCAGTTCCACTGGCACTTACCTGATTCTTGTCATCAGTTCCACTGGCACTTACCTGATTCTTGTCATCAGTTCCACTGGCACTTACCTGATTCTTGTCATCAGTTCCACTGGCACTTACCTGATTCTTGTCATCAGTTCCACTGGCACTTACCTGATTCTTGTCATCAGTTCCACTGGCACTTACCTGATTCTTGTCATCAGTTCCACTGGCACTTGTCTGATTCTTGTCATCAGTTTCACTGGCACTTGTCTGATTCTTGTCATCTTTTTCCACTGGCACTTGTCTGATTCTTGTCATCTTTTCCACTTGCACTTGTCTGATTCTTGTCATCAGTTCCACTGGCATTTTTCTGATTCTTGTCATCAGTTCCACTGGAATTTTTCTGATTTTCTTCATCAGTTCAACATTGGTAACCTTCGGCTTTCTCTGGATTATGTCATGAGTCTGCATACCAGAGGACTTTCTTTCATGGGTGGCTGAACTGAATTATTTTCTTCAGTTCACCTGTCTATATTGTGTTTTGAAATGTTTTTTATTTGTTTTTTTTTTATTTTATTCGTTCTTTTCACTTTACAAAAACAGGTACATTTTACATATAATACAAGAAAAATACATTGTATATTACATATGAAGCCTCATGCGCACTCTTACTTGTATTGTGTACTTGAACAAATTAAAAACAAATAAAAGAAAAATGTAATAAACAAAATACATAACTGGTAACATACACACACTCTCACACGTGTGCTTAAAATAAAAGAAATATTAGGTGATAGAGTACCTCACATTCAGCGCTGTGTGAGTAGCAAATATTTTGAAACGATCCTTAACACACACATATATTTAAATATATACATAC
Organism: Oreohelix idahoensis; assembly: GCA_024509875.1. Classification (NCBI taxonomy): domain Eukaryota; kingdom Metazoa; phylum Mollusca; class Gastropoda; order Stylommatophora; family Oreohelicidae; genus Oreohelix; species Oreohelix idahoensis. Next base: position 156,432 of record JAMPIV010010201.1, read on the forward strand.
ACCCGCATACATATGCATACATACACATACACACATACATACCCACTTCTACCAAAAGTCTACTCTCATTAAACTAAACAATAAAACAACCAACGTGTGATATCTACATTCATAATAAAAAAAGTCAAAGTTAAGCCTTGCTGTGCGATTCTCCCGTTTGCAGTAAAAAAAAAAAAAAAGGTTCTCTGTAGACCATATCTTCTTCCGTTGTAATACGATCCAATCAACAATTGAAGAGCTGAAACAAGTTTTTAGTAGACACATAAATGGAAAAATTGACATATGCAAAGCAATTAAGCTAAACATAATTCCAAAAATTGACCCGCCATTGCGGGAAAAAATATTACGCACTTTAGCAGAATAGAGGGACACCGTTTGGAAATGCAGAAACAAAGCAGTTTATGAGAGGAAATATTTCAGTCAAAATTAGTTTTTCCACATATTTTCAAAAAAATGGAGCATATGTTAGGAACTTAGAACCAACAAGGAAGAACTTAAAATAATAACTATTTCCTTTTTCTTTTTATGTTTTTTTATTATTTTATTTTATGTTATTTTTTTTTTTAACTTATCAATTTTTTTATTTCACTTCGGTTAAGTATGTAATGGAAGTGTGAGTCATACATGCCACACCTCGGAGATGAAAAACCTGTACAAAAAATTCAAAAACCCTGTACAAAGACCGCAAAACCTGTACAAAACAAAAAAAAAAAAACAGAAAAAAATATATCAAAAGAGTTAATTCGTGTAAAATAAATTTCAATTACAGCTGCATCATAGAGGCATGGGGACTTTGTCTTTTAAAACAGGTCTTCATTTATTTTAAAACTCAAACAATATTTGTCTGAGTTTATTTTGCACTGTAAAAATGATGTGATCGTGTCATCATTTAGTCTATTTCTGCGCTTAATTATCACTAACAGACCAGGAAATCCTGTGTTTGATAGGACCTTATCCTTTAGCACGCTGCATTGTTTTTCCGAAAATGTGCCCTGCAGCTGCATTCTTTTTCACAACACCCCCTTTTTTATAGTGGATGACTTGTAAATTCAATAGTTTTTTGGTCAATTGCTCTAAGTTTTGGACTGTATAGAAATAAATGAATGATGAATCTGATGATATAAAATTTGTTTGTGTACATGTTAGATGTGATAGGAAGAGAGGTATGGAAAGATGAAAAAAAAACGATAAAAAAATTTTAAAAAAAAACCTAAAAAAACCAACAAACGAAGAGTCCTTTTCCTTTGCATCTCAATGAAAGTCATTTGACCAATACAAATCAAATGACGATCTTTTCGTTACACCCATCATCAAAGCAACAAACGCCCTCATCGTTTTGAACCTTTCCGATAAACCTAATCCTAACCCCTAAAATTATACATACTAGCAATGACATTCTACTTTCGTTTCCATCTTTGCCATCACCCATATTCTGAGAACCGATATTAGCGCTAATAAAGACAAAGATCTCCTTGTCATCGCATCGGAGTCAGAATCCATTGAAATTAGAGCAAAAATGGCCGCGTGTTCGATGCCGATTGATTGCGATTTAAAAAATTCACAGAAAATAAACGCGGATACTCCCATTACTAAATAAAGATCGGAAACGGAAGCTAAATCTCTTGCAAATAACATTAAAAATGACGAAAATTACGGCTACGGTAGTGGCACAAGACGATCGATTTATATGTATGTTTAATAATTAGGCGAAAAAACCCGTACAGACGTTTGTACGGGCCGTACACATCTGAAATCGCAAACACCCCGTACAGATTATGGGTAAACCATAGCGTGTGGCATGTATGGCACTGAGTACACGCGAATGTTAATGAAATATTAAATGTTTAAAAAAAGGGGGGAGGGGGCAAGGAGGCAGGAAAAAAAAATTTTCAACCCAGAATTGACTATACACATGTTAAATAATTATAGCCATGTTTTGGCTTTATGGGTGCAAGTTCAAATACGTGTGTGGAGAATTTTATAGGAAAACTTTCTTTTAAGTGTGCCAGTGAGTGCGAGTACGCGTGAATGTTTAAATGTATTACACAATGTACTGGTTTCTTTGTAAAAGGGAAGGGAAAAAAAAAACAGTGTGGTCTTCGGTCAGAATACGTGGATGTCCACAAGGGGAAAAAAAAGGAACCTAAGTCTGACCTTCTAAACAACTCCTGTATTCACGGGAGGTCATGTTTTGGCTACTTTTCTGGACGCCTTTAAAGTATCAAGGTCTGCATTGTCCACTGATCCCTGAGTGACGCGGTTTTTTTTTTTTTTTTTTTAAATGTTTACAGTTTAAAGTTTCTACAGGACGGGGTAACTGGCCCCACGCTCAACCCTCCTTAGTTGTTTTATCTACATGTATGATAGGCTACAGAGTTATTATTCTTTGCTAATCTATCGGGTCCCGGAACACACGGGTGAAATCGTATTATCACTTTAATTTTGCTGACCAATACAAGCCCGAGAAATCACTCATTGCACGGAGGTCACGAAGTTTACAAAATATTGTCATCTGTTCAAATCGTGGTGATAGATCGTGAATTTGGATGTGAGCTCTGCCTCAGCTATTTTTCCTGCAACTTCATGCTCCAGTAAATTTGAAAGTCAAATTACGGTCATTGACTGAAGGACAAGCTGGATACCTCAGACTTCAAGAGACATACATTACGAATGGAATTCTTAAATGTAAGCAAGCAACTTTGGAGGATCACCAAATATTTTGTAAGTGCTGATCTGTTGTTTTTTGTCTATTTCAAATGTGAGAAATGTTATTTCTGTTGTCTTTAATCTGTGTCAGATGAGGGGAAAATTGCTACTGTTGTCTTTAGCCTTGTGTCAGATGTGGAAAATGTTGCTACTGTTGTCTTTTGTGAGATGTGGAAAATGTTGCTTTTGTTGTCTTTTGTCCTGTGGCAGATGTGGAAAATGTTGCTACTGTTGTCTTGTGTCAGATGTGGAAAATGTTGCTACTGTTGTCTTGTGTCAGATGTGGAAAATTTTGCTGCTGTTGTCTTGTGTCAGATGTGGAAAATGTTGTCACTGTTGTCTGTTGTCTTGTGTCAGATGTGGAAAATGTTGCTACTGTCGTCTGTTGTCTTGTGTCAGATGTGGAAAATGTTGCTACTGTTGTCTTTTGACTTGTGTCAGATGTGGAAAATGTTGCTACTGTTGTCTTTTGTCTTGTGTCAGATGAGGAAAATGATGCTACTGTTGTCTTTTGTCTTTTGTCTTGTGTCAGATGTGGAAAATGTTGCTACTGTTGTCTTGTGTCATATGTGGAAAATGTTGCTACTGTTGTCTTGTGTCAGATGTGGAAAATGTTGCTACTGTTGTATTTTGTCTTGTGTCAGCTGTGGAAATGTTGCTGCTGTTGTCTTTTGTCTTGTGTCAGATGTGGAAAATGTTGCTACTGTTGTATTTATTCTTGTGTCAGCTGTGGAAAATGTTGCTGCTGTTGTCGTTTGTCTGCCAAATGTTGATCATGTTGCTGCTGTTGTCTTGAGTTTGTGCGGTGAAGAAAATGTTGTTGATGTGTCAGATGTAGAAAATGTTACTGATAGCTTTATGTGCATGTTTATTTTCGTAGCTGTCATGTTCAAAATGTTCAATTCTGGGAGCTGATACAGAGCACGTTTTGATTGTGAATTAAGAGGAGGTTTGACCTATATTTTGGCATTCGTTTTAAAAATTATCATTTTAACAATATTGATGTTACAGTTTAGTGTCACCATTTTTCCACCCAATGCTATGTTTTTTTATTGCAGTTTTCAGCTTTAAAATATTTTAAATTAATTTTTCAAATACGTATGTTCAGCCACAAATCAGCTAATTATATATGCAAAAAAAATTATTTTGTTATAACTTTTTTTATTTATTAACATATTTTAATAATTTTTTTTCGGTATTTAGCCCAACCAGGGCATTAGATTTACATTTTTGACAGTTATGAACCTTAACATAAAATAAAATTTCATTGGCTCAAACTTCTCATGAGGGTCAAAAAATCGCCAGCTTCAATCAGAATGAAGCTTACATTGGACTAGGCTAGGGTTCCGATTCGTCCCGTTTTTCCCGGGACAGTCCCGTTTTTTTATAAAATGTCCCGGTGTCCCGAATTTATTCCAAATGTCCCGCTTTTTAAGGGTCCTTCCTAAAAAAAAAAATCTTTGGGTAACAGATTTTATTCCGTGTTTTAGTAGTGTTACTTTATCAATTTCCGGTTACAGTGGACCCTCTGTTTGAATCTCGAACAAAAATTCGAAAGTCGACCAAAACAGTGTTCAGTGAGCATCTACCAAATGATTTAACTACAGGAAGGCAGAAAAGTTTCTTACTACTACTGTGAGAAATCTGTTGCAAGAATTAGAAAAAGGACACATAACATTTCTTACGCCTCTTCAGTCTATGGATTGGATCAATTTGAAGGGAAAAAGGAGTCTGTGACTTGGAAGAACATCCAAGAAAGCTACATATTCACGAAGACAGTGTCACCAAATTTTACTGTGAATGAAGAGGACTTATTTGATGAGTTTGCATGTGTGAAAAAATATTGTGAAAGCAAATTTGATGTGTGGAGTGAACTGAAGGGTCAAAGTGTCAGTGAAAAATGGTGTGAGATGTTCGCTCATTTTACAAAGCAGGATATAAATGCTGAGAACCTGAAATGCCTAGTTAGTTTTTGTTTGGCACTGCCAGGATCCAATGCAGCTGTTGAACGTATTTTTTCATTAATAAATGCGCTTTGGACAGACGAAAAAAACCAGACTTAAAATTGAGACAGTGAAAGCTTGCCATTATAAAGGCCAATTTTAAGGATTTCTCTTGTGCTGAGTTCTATGTCCAAATATCAGAAGAAAAAAAAAACTTCTTGAACAGGCACATAAATCTGATAAATATTCTGATGAATCTGAAATATAAACTTGACTATTGTGTATTTTTTAAAGGTGCGATTTTTCTAATTAAGTATGTAATTTAGAATTCTTTTTTAAAGTGGAAGTTGTGTTAGTTAATGTGTGTATTTTTATACCAGTATCTTATTTTAAGTGCAACATATAATATATAATAGATTTATTTGTGCTTTACCTTAATTTTTAACATGTCCCGTTTTTTTTACAAAATGTCCCGGGTTTTTTAGGTAAAAATTTGGAAATGTCCCGGTTTTTGAACAAAACATTATGGGAACCCTAGACTACGAGCAGTGAGCAGAACCAGATTACAGAGTCTTTATACACAGTGAATGAGACCCACTATGGCCTGTCAAGTTCATTTACTTTCACTTGTATATTTTGTTGTGAAAGTTTTCAACTATCTTCATCTGCTGAAAATATAAATTTAAGGTTCCAGATGTTAATGTTTAGCATAGGAATAAACAAAGAAAAAAGTTAACGTTTTCTGACATGAATATGCCTCCACCAGTAGCATCAGCAACACACAGTGAGTTGAAAAGGAAAAATTGCATGCTAGAAAAAGATGTGCAGAAGAAAGTTTTTAATCTGTTGCCGAGGCAAAGCCACAAATGTATCCTGGACTTCAAATTGAAAAATTAGAATGATGCGCCCATGTTCAGAAATGAATGGGACGACGTCTCCTTGATAAAGTTGCAGAATGTAAAGGCAAGCAGAATGTAGAAGATGGGAAAAAGTATAAGGGTATTGGAAATTTTTGGAAGATTAACAAAGAGTGCTATTATGAGAATACAAGGTCATTACAGTGCCGCAATAAGAGGAAATATTGGTTCAATTTCCAATATGAAAAAAAGCATAATGGCCATTCTCAAGCATCGTGCTGCAGATTGTGGAGATTGGTGCCCAAAGGATATAAACAAGGCTAACAAAAACAGGCTGCCTAAATTTGTCATTAAAGAAATTCAGCCTGTCTTTGATGAATTGTCTTCAGACTTCTTGTTGTTAAAATGTCTTCATGGAGGAACACAGAACTGTAATGAGTCTTTCCACAATCTGATCTGGAACAGATGTCCCAAAGCAGCATTTGTAGGAAGAGACAGATTAGAACTTTCAGTTTATGGTGCTTTGATAGTTTTCAATGATGGAGAACTTGGGAGAAGAGGAATTTTTGAAAATGTTGGTCTATCTTTTGGGAAATACTGCTTCAAAGGATTTTCTGGTTTTGACTTGGCTCGAGTCTCTGCTTCCCTAAGATCATATGATATGAAAAAAGCAGAATAGTCACAGAAAATCTTTCCTGAATCATAAGAATACCAACAAAGAGAATGGATATGCAGGTGGTGGATTCTGTGAGTATGACAGTTTTATTGCATGTTTTCCCTGTATTTTGCAATTTTCTACTATATTATTTTTCAGCAATTTTGATGACATTATGTCAGGATTACTCAAAATATTTTAAAGCTAAAGTCTTTAAACTTTGCATACTGTGATCTCATACTTCTAATTTTAAAAGTACCGTATAAACCTGTAACTTTTTGATCAGTGAATTTTTAAAGTATCTCTACCCTGTATTTTTATCAAGAAAAATGGGTCTAATTTTTGAAAATTCATAAAAAAATCACTTGGACAGTTTATAAAGATGAAACTAGAAGGGAGTCTTGAGAATGCTGTGATCTATGTGCATGCCAAATTCCAATGTTCTATCTTTGCAAATAAAGTGCGCATCTTGACACAAAAAAAGTTTCTATTTTTAGTAACAATATGCAAATTAGTACCCAATATAATTATTTTTCAATGATTCAGCATTTTTTATTAGATGCTTTGATGTCCTAAACATGCCCAAAAAAATTGGAGCTTGTAAAGTCAAAAATAAGAAAAATATAATTTTAGGTGAAACCTCCCCTTAAGTATATGCTGCTATGGATACCTGACAAGGGCGAGTTCTGAATTCTTATCCTATAGTAGTGCAAACATAGAAACTTCAGGACGGAAGCGACTTGAAAGGATTGTCCTCGAAGAAGGATTAAAAAAAAGTGGTGACAAACATGTAAACAAAAGAATACATCAACGCGCCAGGTCGTATTACGTTCACAGGATTAAAAAACAAAAATTGACTCTACCTGCCACACCCTAACAGAACAGACTGCAAAAAAGGAAGTGTTGCTTTGGGTATTTTGTTACTTTCAGAATAGACACAACAACGCTTCGATGTATCTTCAATAGAAAGTTGATGGCTATTCAAAATCAACCAAGGAAGCGGAAACTCTGTAAAAACTTGAAATTTCCTTTGCTTCTTGTTCACGTCACTTAAAAAAGTACATACCAGTGAGGAAAACCTAGCAGACTCTGATACTCGCTTTATCATGTATTACCTACTTGAGATACATGACATATTCTGTTTAATATTGCTCCACGTATATGGTAGATGGTTGAAAGGGACGTGCTACAAAGATGAGTAGTAAACACCTTAATAAAAATAAATATTCTGTTTAATAGTAATACCTTTTTTGTTTGTAAATAGAGTATGTATGTAGTGGCATTCCCCTTAACCGCTGGACTGTACCTGTGGATTTGGACTCTAGCAAGGACTAATAAACAATGGAAAATTGCACGAAATAAAAAACAAAATGCTATTAGGACAACAGATGAGGAGAAAATGCTGGCATTGGATCGGACGTGCATTGAGAAAATCAGTTGATAGCATTACAGGACAGTCCTTATTAAGCATCTGATTGACAGAGTGGTTAGAGCGCTGGTCTCTCGGGGCAAAGGTGCCAGGTTCAAATCACATACCAACATGGTGCAGTCTACCCAGCTGTAAATGGATACCTGACTGAGTTAGGGAAGGAAAAGGCAGCGAGGAAGGGAACTGGTCACCCCACCTCAATGCAGGACCTGGTACAGCAAAGTCTCTAACGCTTCACCCCCTACGGCAGTATCTGCAATGAGACAACCTTGACCTTTTACCTTATGTCCAGGATACGAGAAAAATAAGTCGGGGGCGGCATAAGACACATGAAGAGCATTTGGACATAGATCTTGGGGATAGGTAGGATTTTGAGAGATAAGAGACCTTGGGTGAATGGTGTGGGACAGGAAAACTTTTGCTGAAACCACAAGCTGAAAGAAAACGAATGAATATATTCCTTGGTCTCCACCCACTTTTTTCTCTGAGGTTCCAGTAGATTGGCTAGCTATGTCTTCATGTGCCTTCCTGTAAACCAGGATGTCTTAGCCTGTGGTCCATGTACCATGAATGGATTTTAGGATGTCCCTATACATAACCTAACGTTTAAAACGTATAGTTATTTTTATTATGCTATGTTTTCCAAGAAAGGACCCATAGCCTTCATCAAAAAATAAATGAGGTCCTTGGCCAAAAAAAAAAAAAAAGGCTAAGAAACCCTGATGTAAACCTATGCTCATCTGATATAGAAGGATATTCTGGTAGGTTCTGATATTGGAACAAAATGCTAGATTATGCCACATTTCACCTTCATTTTAATTTCATAGTTTGTGATCTGTGATTAAACCAAAAATTACCTTCTAGCTGTCAGATGTAATCATAAGTTCTAAGCCAGACCAGAGTGACAGGCAAACAGTTGATGACTGGAGTTTTAAATCAGCCTTGGAGAGCAATGTTTTGCAGTTTTCATTCCAAGATGGGCAAGTTGAAGATCTGTGTCCTTCAGGAAAAGAGGAAACAATGTCTCTGAACTTCAAGCGTGGTGTCCAGTCAGCATTTCAGAACAGCATGAACCAACACGAGAGAGATGAGAGTTTGAAGGAGGTGAACACAATGCTCCTAGTTTTTGTATTTAAATACGTTTTTTATTAGCTTGTGGCTGTTTCTTCAGATTGTACCGGGGTATGTGAAACTGAAAAAGTGTGCTGTGGTAGCTAAAAATATTTATAAATGTATAGATTTGGATTGGATGACAGTGTGATGAGATGCTGATTTGTGCTTGGTGTTTTTATATTTATGGGTTTGTGTGCATTTTGGTGCAACCATTTCTATGTACGTGTGTCGCAGCATATGGAAGACCATCAGCATAACGTAACTGGCGACGGCGACATCTCAACTCTTCCTTACAGGGTACAACGTCTTTGAATATGTCTCCGTCACCTTCTTGGGCCTTGGACGGCAGTAATCGTATAGTGGAGTTTATTTGTTTTTGTGGGTGACAGTGGTGGGTGAATGGAGGGTTCAATTTCAACACGTCATCAGGTTGAACCAATAGAGCAATAATCAAGACCCCAAAACAGAGTCACAATAATGAAGACACAGTCTCTCTAAAATTTACAGTTCTTTATTTAATCACAATGCAGGGTTTAGGTTGCCTCACATGATCTGACCTGTTCTTACACACCATTAAACATCATTCATTTTGTTAGGTGCCCCCTTTCCGAGATCCTTTGGATGGGCGTTCGTCTTAACCATTGTCTGACATACAAGTCACTCCTATGTCCTTCTTCTGCCCTTACTTTAACGGTCTTCGTCAATGACAGACTTACCCCGTTCTATTCGGTTCTTCATGATGTTGACTTCATGTTGTGGAACAGGCAGCCATAACAATTTTAATTGTTATCTGGTTTGCCCCTCAGTTCTTTTATTATTCTTGCTCCTTCCTCCTTGAAAATAATGGAGCGTCCTTCTGGTTCGGGGGACATCTTGTAACTTCTGACGTCATCACCGTTGTTCTGTATGACGTCGTGTTTCTCTCGAATCTTTTCCCGTAAACTGCATCGAGATTATTCTCTTCTCTTCCTAGTCGGTCCATTATTCTTTATTATTCCGTCATCTCGACCCGTATGTCACTGCTCCTGTGACACGTGTTACATATTTACGGGGGTGGTGGAGAGGGCGTCTGTGTGGTGACTTAATGATTTGTACCAGACTAGAGAAGTCTAAATACAGAATCTCAGGTGAACGTACAGATATCTATAATCCTTCAGCAATATACCTTATGCCCCATGTTATGTTGTTGCCAGGGGTCTCTCATGAAACAAAGAAAGAATAGGATCACTACTCCCTGATGTGTGTCATAAGAGGTGACTGATATGAGGTTGTGACTGACATGAGGTTGTGACTGACATGAGGTTGTGACTGATATGAGGTTGTGACTGAGGCTGACAATATCTTCATGTTAAAAAATGGCTACTAAAACTACAGCTGCAAAGGGGACCTACTGCAGTTCTGACTCCATGCTCAGTATGGAACATTAAGGGAAATAATGATAAACAGACCTTACAAAATGAGAGTGCTTAGAGAAACAAAAATGGATAGAGGACATTCACTAAACCCTTCAATAATGGGTGCTAATTCTAGCCAAGGCTACGCACTTGTACAGTTACAGAGAAAGAGGAAACTCTACTTCCCACTATGCATCAGGGTTGCCAGATGAAAATTGTGGGAAAAAAAGCCAAAAACCTTCACAACAAAAAGATAAATTGGCAACCCTGCTATGCATCATGGCACTAATTGAATTAAAAATTAGCATGATGTGTTGAAGGATTAACATTAAATGTGTTAGTATGCATGGATGTGTGTGTGTATATATCTGTGTGTGCATATGTATTAAATGAATGTATTTATGTATTTTATGTGTGTATGTATTATGTGTTTGAGCATTTTTTGTACGTGAGCATTTGTTTATGTATATATGAATGTGTGAATAAATTTATAAAACATTAGTCAAATGTTTCTGATGTGCACTGTACTTAAAGAGTTTATGTGCTTCACTTCAGGTGGATGTAACTGGCGTGTGTCCTACAGAGTACAAAGTGGCACAAAAGGGATGGGAATCATCACAGTTTGCCAAGACTAAAGATCTTTTGGGATGTTCTGATTGTCATGACTATAGAACCTCACTTCAGTCCACATCATTCCGTTTGCCAGATGTAAGTTTTAAATTCAAAAGCAGAAGTTTATTCTTACTGAACAGATATTAGAACATTTTTGTATCCTGTGTTGTTTTTCACACTGGCATATCCTGTAGTGTGTCCGATTGACAGAGTGCTTAGAGTGCTGGTCTCTCGCAGCAAAGGTCAACTCTACCCAGCTGGAGATGGGTACCTGACTCTGCTTTTTGAGTTAGGGAAGGAAAAGGCAGATGGTCACCCCACCTCTCGATGCTGGACCTAGTATGGTGAAGACTCTAACAATTCACTCCCCTACTGCAGTACCAGGTTTGGGACTACCTTGACCTTCTCTTCTTCTTCTTCTTCTTCTTCTCGTTCGCTGTTGTTTAGAAATGTCTACACAAGAAGTCCGGTTTTCTGGATGTATGTTGCTGTGGTTGAAAGTTCTTCAAGACTCCCAAACAGCTTTGTGTGGATGTGCGTCTCTGTGGGCCAATGTTCAGTTCGCAATTGACTAAGCATGTGGCAGTCTTGCAGGATGTGTTCGGCTGTCTGTGCTGCCTGTCCACACGTACATAGGGGTGATGGGACCAATCTCAGTCTGTATAAGTGACTGTTCAGTCTGTTGTGTCCTGTTCTCATACGGAACAGGATCACCTGTTTTGCTCGATCAAGATATTGATAGTTGTCTCTTTGTTGATCAATTTTCCTGATGGCCTTGATAAGGGTCTTCTTTTCCTGGAATGTGATTGTTTGTTCTTTTTGTTCCTGTGTTGCTCCCTCTTTTGCTAACATATCTGCTCTCTCATTTCCTGGTATGCCACAGTGTGATGGTATCCACTGTAGCACTACCCTTCTTTTGATATTTACTTCGCATAGGACTTTGTTTAATTCTGGCAGTTTATCACTGTTGAGGGCTTGCAGAACTGACATTGCATCGGTAAGGAATACAACCTGCTGACATTGGCTTATTGTGTTATTTATTATTCCTGCAGCAATGCTTATGGCCTGTACTTCAGCAGCATAGTTTGAACAGAATATTCCAGTAGGTGAACAGGTGGATTCATTTTCTTTGTCTGGATAGACCACATAAACTCCTGCGCCTCCGTTCTTCACTGCTCTGGTTGCAGATCCATCAGTATATACTTGGATCCATGCTTCTCTGGGGTATAGTTCTTCAATCATGTCACATGCTGCTATTTTCCTTTGGAGAGTATTTAGCTCTCCCATGGGGCAGGTGGTAGTTATGGAGGTCTTAATACTGAAATTTTGATGTTGTTCCCATGGGGTTGGGAGGAGTGTGGGAGTTATTTCCTTAGTGATGTCTGGTAGTTCATCCTTGTATGTTCTAATTAGTTTTTTGGACCGATGCACAAAACTGCTTCTCTTCAACCTCCCACTGGCTAAATCTCCAAATCTAGTTTTCATTGGATGTGCGGGCATGTTCTTGTACTTTTCTGCTTGGATCAGGGTCTTAGTGTCTCGTCTGTATAATAAAGGTGGAATGCCTGTGATTTTTTCCATTTCATTTATTGGTGTGGTCTTCATGGCACCCGTGATCAACCTAAGCGCTTGATTTTGTACTTTATCTAAGGCTTGTAGGTGTGATTTGGCTGCTGTAGACCATGCTGCTGATCCGTACTCTAATATAGGTCTTATTGCACCTGTATACACTTTCTTTAGTGTTGTTTCGTTAGCTCCCCAACTTGATCCAGCTAGCTATTTTCCTCAGTATGGAAAGTTTTTCTTCTCGCTTTAGCCTCTGTTCTCTCGATGTGGTGCCTCCATGTCATTCTCTTATCTAATGTAATGCCCAAGTACACCGGTTCCTCATCTGTTTGGACATGTATATTTCCAAGTCGTATCTCTCCTGCTTTGTCTTTGTTGGAGAGCGTGAAAAGTGTTGTTGATGATTTTTCAGCGTTGATCTGCACCATCCATTTCTCTGCCCATGCTGCTATGTTGTCTGCTGCCCTTTGTATTCGCTTATTAGCGATAGTTAGATGTTCTTCTACACACCACACCACCAAGTCGTCAGCGTATAGGGCAGCTCTCACACCTTGTGGCAGATCGTGGATGAGGTCATTGATGAATACAAGGAACAGGGTGGGAGACAATACTGAGCCTTGAGGAACTCCATGTTTTAGGAGGATTTTCTTGCTGTTGTGACCTTCCATAGTGACTCTTGCTTTCCGATTGTGTAGGAACGACTGGATCCATTTTCTCATATTACCCTTGATTCCGTTCCTTTGCAGTTTTTACTATTAACCCGTCTTTCCATACTTTGTCAAAAGCTTTTTGGAGATCTATCCATAGGGTAAAGACTTTTCTCTTTTCTTGGAAGGCATCTTCAACGATCTGTGACAGGTATGTGATTTGGTCTTCTGTGCTGCTGCACTCTCTAAACCCTGCTTGTTCTGGCACTAAAATTTTCTCGGATTCCAAGTACCATTTCAATCTTCTGTTGATCATCCTCTCCATTGTCTTACATACACAGCTTGTTAGGCTTATTGGTCTGTAGCTGGTGGCCTTCCTGTTGTCTTTTCCTTTCTTTATGATGGGACACATGAGCGCCTCTCTCCATATCTGTGGCACACTGCCTGTCATCCAACTGTAGTTGTATATTTGCAACAGTTTGCTCATTGCTGTATATCCTAGGTGTTTTAGCATTTCGTTGGTTATACCATCCGGGCCTGGTGATTTCCTGTCTTTAAGTTTCCACACGGCTGTTTTTAACTCGTCCATATTGAAAGGTTTGGACATAACGTCCGGACTGTTTCCATTAGTTCTAGTGTGGATTATTTCTTGACGAATGTCTCGTTGTCTGCGTAAATTGACGGAGATGTTACTTTCATTTCTGTAGGATTCCGCAAATATGTCTGCTGCTTGTTTGCCGGTATATAGTTTCCCTGCATCGTCTAGTGTAATGGTTTGTCGTTGAGAATTGTTATCGTCATTCAATTGTTTAGTGAGTTTCCACAACTTTCTCCCTTCCTTTTCAAGGTTTAGTTTAGGAGAAAGTAACTGGCCAACCAGATAAGACGACGGCCCCTCTGAATGTCATGCATTGGAATGCAGAGGGAGTCAACAACAAAAAGACTGAACTAGAGAATACCCTATTTCGGAAAGAAATTAGCATATGCTGCATACAAGAAACCCACTTACAGGAAGGAAAACATTTTAAGATACGGGGCTATCAATGCTTCAGAGTTGACAGAAAAGATCGGAAGAAGGGTGGCATACTAACACTGATAAGGAATAACCTCAACGCTATAGAATCCAAGACATATAAAGAAGGTGCAGAATACCAAGTAATCCATCTAAAACATAACACTCTGGAACTGGATCTCCTAAACTTCTACTGCCCCAATGACATACCACTGAACATGACTAGCATAGATGTCCCCATTGGCAACTTCATAGCGGTGGGAGACTTCAACAGCCATTCCCAAAGCTGGGGATACAACCAGCTAGATAGAAGGGGCGAAGAGATAGAAAACTGGCAAGACGACAATAACCTAACCCTTCTAAACAACCCTAATGATCCTCCAACCTTTTACTCCAGAAGATGGCATAGCACCTCTACTCCAGACCTGGCATTCTGCACACCTGATTTGGCTGGGATAGTGGAAAGGGAAATAGGAGAACAACTCGGTGGAAGTGATCATCGTCCTGTATTCATCAAAATTAATAGAACAATTAATACAAGTCCAAGTCAGCCAAGATGGAATTATAAAAAAAGCAAATTGGTCCATTTATCAACACAGAGCAAATCTGCTTACAAAAGATATTAAGGTACTAGACAGAGACATTAACAGAGTCATCTGGGATTTTAATAATGGAGTACTCAAGGCAGCAAAGGAGACAATACCGAGAGGAGCGAGGAAGAACTATGTACCATATTGGTCCAACACACTACAAAACCTACATGAAGATATGAATGAAGCAAGGCACACTGCAGAGGTACAACCATCCCAACAGAACCATATCATGCTACAAAAGGCAAAAGCAAAATTCATTAAAGGAAAGCTAGAAGCCCAGAGGAGAAGCTGGAGAGAAAAAACCTTGACCTTCTATATCCTGTATTATAATAACAGAATAAGCACAGCTAGTGAAGGATTTGAATTGCTTTATGATCCTCTGATGACATATGAATAACATATTTCTAGTTGTATAAATACCAAACATTTTAATCATCATCAGTACCTTTTAGCTCCCCATGGAGCACAGGCTAAAAATAACATACCAAGCCCTCCTGCCCTGTGCCATCCATTGAAAGTCTTTCCATGTCTTCTACGAGTCCTTTCTATTTTGCTCCGGAAGGTTCAAAGTGGTTGGTTGCGGCATGAATGGAAAACATTCATAGAAGCTTCCAGTCTACAAGAGCTGGTGTGGATATACTGTCCTGATCATGCTGGGGTATGTGGTAATGAAAGAGCTGACAGACTAGCATCTAGAGCACCCATAGTGGGGAACACTATTTATCGATAAGGGAGATATACTGAGAACAATTAATGATCGCCTGTTAGAGAATGACACTGCAATAGATGAATCATCAAGGTTAAGACTGTTGGAATTTGGCATCAAACGTAAGGCTAGTAGATATGGACATATGAAGGGATGCATCTGTCGTGTTTACAACCAGCGAGCTACAGGAAGAATTAGCATTCACACTCTTTGACATATACTCAGGGAGACTGAGCACCTATGGGTTTGCCCGGAGTGCAATGATGTAAATTCTGTATAACAATAACAATATATCCCTTTCATGTCTGTCTTCACTTCTCTTCTCCATGTGTTTTTTGAGTCTTCCTCTACTTACCCTGGAGACTTCAGAACAGAGACTGCCATGTAATACTACCAGCTAATTTTCATAATGTGTGTCCTGTTTAACTTCAGTGTCTTCTCCTCACCTCCTGTTTCATTGGTGTTTTTTTTTTTTCCATCATTTCCACACTATGTGATCTTGTCGTACCAGTTCAGTCCTTCTATTCGGAGCAATCACTCTTTTATGAAAGTCATTTCTTATTTACGTAAGAATGTGTTTTTAAATTTTAAGCACTGATTCATTGTATAAAACCAACTTTTAATCCAAAATACAAACAGACAATTCAGTCCTTGCCCTTGCTGAAGGGAAGCCACAAGTGTGTTCAGATGGTAGCTAGAGAAGGTTATGTTCAGTCATCAACTTGCACTGAGTCACTTGTGTTCAGACCTTTCTCCAGGCAGGAGGCAGGAGCAAGAACTGAAAGCACACAAAGGTTAATCTTTACCAGTGCAACAGCTAGCCCACTGACAAGAAAAGGTAGTTTGTTCTGGAATTGTTTATGCTGCTCTAATGAACTCAGTTAACTTGATCTATACAGAATTAGACAATGAGGGCAGTTTTATGACAATCCAAGAGGAACATAGCAAATGTTAAAAGGTCATTATCAAGGATGGTATATGCATGGAAATTGTAGAGAATGGAAAAGGTACAGTAATGTAAATACATAAACTAAGATACAGAATTGTCCTCTGTGGATTCTGGAGATCTCCGAGGACTCAAGGAAGGAAGACGACAACTGTTTCTTAGACATATTATAAGAGGTGACTAAAATGATTTGTAGACAAGATTTCTCTCTCTTCTTTTTCATATCTTATAGCAGACGACATGTAACCATGTGATTGATTTGGAGATGCACACGCAGGTCTACACTATTTTTTATGTTATTTTTTTTTCTTTCATTCTTTTTGTGCTGTACAAGTAATGGATTTCTGTTCTGGCTGCTGCCACTGTTTTCATCAACTCTGTTCGTGGGCTTTTCATCTTATATTATTTATGATATTAAAGTGTTCTTTTACTTATTACTTGCGTTTAGTTCTCAGAGTCTGTTCAAAACCCCTTCCAGTTTTTAATAGACCATCAACAGCAAAAGTCTGACTTTTGGGCAAGGGTATGTCACTGAAGAATTTGACTGACAATTATTAATGAAGTCCCAAAGAAGCTTAGTCTAAAATTAGGCAGCACTCCTGAAAGATTTATCTTTCTGGCCTTTTTATTGATCTTTCAATTTCATATCAGGTCTCTTGGAACCTTCTTTACCTGGTAAATCTTCTCACTTTTTTGTGTTTCTTTTTTTATTTTTATGAAATATCAGATGGGAAACTTTGCATTAGTAGGCAGTAATGATATGCTGTATGTAATAATATTGAGAAGGTTTTTGTTATCATTAATACATAAAAACAAAGTTGTCATAATTTCTTTTTCACCACAGAGGTTTTCTTCCAATTTGTTTTTTCAAATTCAGCATTTATGTCATAAATGTTATGTCTGTACATAGAAGCTCTAGGACAATATGTATATATATATATTTTTTTTTTTTTGCAGAACTTGTAACTAGCAGAAGTACACTTCTGTTTGAGCACAAGCAGGCATTGGGAAGCAATGACCGGACTCTGTGGTCTGCCAGCGAAAAACTGACAGAATTATGTCGCATCACACTGCAGGACATACCTTCAGATGTACCTGGCCTTTTTGCTGAATTGGTAAAGTACCTGGTGTTGTGTTTTTGTATTCTGATTACTTCAGTTAGAGGGAGAGAGATAAAGAGTGAGAAGGAGAGTGTGTGTGGGAGGGTATGAATATACACATACAAGATGTAAATGGCACAGCATCATTGTCAATACTTGTTAGTTACCTGTGGAGCACAAGTTCTAAACAAAAACATATCAAGTCCCTCCTGTCCTGTGCTATTCATTCAAGGTCTTCCTGTGTCTTTTTGATTCCTTTCATGTCTTTCTCCAGTTCTCTTCCCCAATATGTTTCTTGGTCTGTCTTATTTAATAACGTATAGCAAATATTAATTGCCCTGTGTAGTTCCCATGAGTCTGTGATGTGGGTCTCTGATGTGCCAAACAAAGAACAGGACTACTGCACCCTCATGCATGTCTTATATGGTGACTAATACGAGGCTGTGTAAGGGGCTGATGACTTCATCGTGTAAAACACATTGCTGCAGTAAACATCACTGCAAGAGGATGAGTATGCATGGTGCAGGCTTTTTGCAATAGGACTAACTGATTTACTATGCCTGTTAAAATGGATGAATGAAATATTAATCATGTGAATTCCTTATCACACAGTGTGTGAGTTACTATGCCAGTTAAAATGGATGAATGAAATATTAATCATGTGAATTCCTTATCACACAGTGTAATTTACTATGCCAGTTAAAATGGATCCATGTATGCCCGAGAAGAGTAAGTAGCTAGTGTGATTTTTTAAAAGTAGATTACCCAGTATTTTGTTGATCCACAGGTTTATCTTATGCAAGGCCTAGAAAGTAAAGAATTATTGGATATTGCAGATCGAGTGCAAAGAAAAAATATCTGTGAAGACAAGAAAAAAGCTGAGTGAGTTGTTTATTTTATTTATTTATTTTAATTTTTTTATTACAAGAGCTAGTATATATATAAATTCAGTGCTAACTTCCTTGTCAGACTATAAATAAGTCAGCCATGTCTTATTTCATTAAATGACATTTGAATTGCTGTATTTTACTTTTCTAATAGTTTTCTAAAACATTTTTCTGTGTCATTTTTTTTAATTTAAGTGAGTCACAAATAGAAAGAACCATATTTAATTTATGGTGAAAGTTAGACGAAAGAGAATGTGCTTTGTGCCTTTGTTATATTTTATGTTTCAGCACATACACCTCATTACAAATGAAATTGTATCACTAAATGAACCTTTTGTAAGATGAGTATTTATCTGCTATCATAAATGACCGCTGTAATGTCATAATTACGTTATCCAAAAATTATCTCTTCTCAGAAAATTCTTTCAAGATGCCCTTCCTATGGTGGGCACATCATCTTCCATTGAGGTGATGACTAAGATGCTGCTGTCACAGGAAGTAACTGGCACACAAGCAGACATATGGATTACCTCTCTTCACTTTGTACAGCATCCAACAGTAGATATGTTGAGCCACCTCAAGGTGAGCTGAAAGTTTGAGTTTGGTTTGGTTTTAAGGACTTTCTTCATTGCACATGGACAACTCCATCAGTGTTCCAATCTCCTCCCTTAGATCACACAAGAAGGATCTCAGCACAGTGAATGAACTCCATAGCACCGGCAAGAATCCCAATGTCTTTGTTTCTTCTTTCTTCTTCGTCGTTCGTCCTGAAAAGGACATTGGTTGCGTTGTGTCTGTTTACGCCGGAGCTGCGATATCTGCGCCTTTCGGCCGACACATCCGACTTCAGCACGGCATTTTTTGGGACTGGGTTTGCCTTCGCTCTTCGATCCCTACTCTCTCAGCCAGACTGCAATGATGCAGCCTGTTTCCAAGACCACCACGTGGAGGTGGAGTAGGGTCTTGGTCAGCTCTGGTTCGCTGACCCTGACGCAAGCAGTCAAGCTATGGGTCGCTGACTGCATTCTCTATTGCTGCATCTTTGGGTCCCATGTCTTTGTTTAATGTGTAAATAGGAATCACACATTCTATAATATTTTTGTGGTCGGTAGGTTTCCAATTTTTAAATTTTGCCAGGGCAGTGGCCCGATAGTCCTATTCTTTACGATTTCCAACTGCCATGGGTTTTTAACGTTCGCAACTTACACATGAGACCTCCTATTATTTCACCCTTATCCGAGAAGGTTAGGCATCCGATCTCATTACCCAGGAGATCAGGGGGAGTATGACTTCATTAGAACCACTGGATCTGAAAAAAAAATTTCCACTAACTATATTTCCTCAACTGGGAATCTCTAGAATTTGAGGTGGATGCCATACCTCTTAGCCACTCCAACCCCTGAAAGTTATATACCAATAGCTTTCTAAACAATGGGCAAAGATAAGTTGAGTGCATCACAGTAGCCCTAGAATTCTGATAGGCTTATTTATTATTATTTTAGATTGACAGCTGTAAATCTAGAAATATAACACATCACTTTTTTTTTTAATGTACGCCTGCTATTACTCGAGGCGAAATCTCTGGTTAATGTGTCTAACCTGAGACTGATTTTACGTGAATATCCCTTTTTTTCCTTATACTATGACAGGTGTCTTCTTGCCATTCAGGCAGATACTCACTGATTTCGGAGGTACCCATAAGAGCTGGGTCGGCTCAGGAGCCATTCAGGTTATTCCAGTCCCTGGTCGATGACATCCCTTCACATGTCTTCGCCAGGGCTCGAATTATTCCAGTCCAAGTCCTGGTCAACGACACTGCTTCACATGTCCTCGCCAGGGCTCGAACCTGGATCATCCGATTGCCAGCGCAGTGTGGTAACCATTACACCAGCGCGGCTCCCACATCTTGTTTTTAAAATTTTTAAAATACAGAATTTCAAGTATCAGCTATGATTAGCTGTGAAATCATTAAAAAACAGATAAACAGCAAAATAAGTACACAAATTTAGGTTAATCCATGCCTGTGGAACAAGAAAAGCATTTTCTTTCACTAAAAAGATGTGTGAAAGTAGTGTACCTCTCTTTCTTACTGACTATAAAAAGTCAAATGAAAATACAAACTTGGAATACTAAATGAAGTTCTGGAAGAGTAAGAGGCAGGCAGAACATACAGTTCATTCATACATTTTTTTACTGAGCTGAAATAAAACATTAAAACTGGGGATGAGCTAACATGTTGCAACAGTATGTTATGATCATACACTGAAGGATAAAAGTTAGTGGGAAAAAGTTAATAAAAATAGTTAAATTTTTTTACTTTGCAACATAACTAAAAGCAGTATTTTATATACATACTAGATGAAAAATATACAGAGGTTCTATAAAGTATTTAAGTCCATTTCACACACTACATGAAATTTTGTTGACAGAATTCATCCCGAGAAGCTAATTGAGTAACTTAAAGAAATAGGTTCAGATGCCATTGCCATGAGATTAGTTAATTAATTTATATTCAGAGCAAACTACAAGAATAAGATTGGAAAATATTATTCACCATATATTGATATAACAAGAGGAGTGAGACATGCCTTCTTCTTGCTGTACAACATCTACATATTTGAAAAAAATGAACGAAGGAATACAATACCAATCAATGAAAGAATAATAGTAAATTTTAGATGCGTGGATAATACAATGTTTATGGCAGACAATGGCAAATATTGCAAGAGCTAGAGGAATAGTTCTGCAAACAAGTTGTGAATGTGGATTACATTAATACTTAATAATTACTTGTAATTAATAAAACAAAAGAATCCAAATAGTATTTAAAAAAACCATTTGAGTAAAGAATATTTTAAAGATTAGTTTAAAAAACAAAACTTAGTCAAAAGCGACAACAATAAACATATTCAATCACAGAGAAGTGAGAAATATTGGAACAAGTCAGCTGTTTGTTTTAGCCTGCAGACATAATAATGAAGATTTAGAGACGCGAAACGGAAGTGACCAAAAAATAGTTTGAGAGTCGTTAAGTTTTATATACATCATCAGAAGAATTAATTTAAGCCCTTAAAATTTAGATATGCAGAAAAAGGTGTTGCACTTCATGGTAATAAGAGCAAGCCAATGAAGAAGTCATACATCAAAAGATAAGGAATTAAAATAATCAGAATTGGACAAATAAAAATGTTTTACACATAATAAAACAGAATGTAGTTTATTATCAGAGCTCTGTCAAGACAAGAGAGTCAAAATATTAAAGATCCATTGTAGCTAGTCTTTGATATGGAGATTATATCTGATCTGAATTCAAGATTTAAAGCAAATGCTTTTGGAACAGTTAGTAGCAGAATTTCTATAGCAGTTTAAATTATCACTTGAAGTTTATTGGCTTTAGTAAAGCAGCCCATTAATTGTTGAGGTATGTCCAAAATACATAATTACAAATGTGTTCCTTTGTCAGAAACTGCTGTTATCAGAACCCCATCGCATGGCATCTCTCCTGCCAGTGACAACACTGGTGAACAATTTTTGCCGGAGCCAGTCTAGCTGTTTGGCCATCCCTGAAGTTGGAGACATTTTGAATGACATACAAGGGAGCAACTGTCAGTCTGTGGAGCAGAATTTAGTAAGTGCATTTATATCTGCCCCTTCATATACAAACTCATATACTTTCATTCTTTTCCTTCTTGTGTTCTTGTTTTATTTTCAAAATTAAAAGATCTGCTCAACATTTTTTTTTGTTGTAATTTTAACTTTTTTGGCAAACAAAACTTTTGAATTGTTTAGGCTTTAAAGTTTTGCTGTGCTTTTTAAATACTCTTTTGCCTTGTTCTGTGAATGGTTTAATTATTAATAATAAGAAGATGTGGCATTCGTGAGCATTACATACAGCATATGTTACATCCTCTGATTCCAAACATCTCTAGCATCACTTGGTCAGTCTTTATCTTTTTTGTACATTACTTTCTGTTGATCTAGCAAGGTAGAATTAAGGTAGTGGTTGGTCTGTTTTTGTTCCATGATATTTATTGCATGTGTCCTCGCACAATTTCTCTTTTTTGTTTGTCATTAAAAAAAAATGATATCTGTTGTATTTTTGTTAATATTTCTCAGTTTTTAAGTTCAACAAGCAGATTCATGTTCATATATTTTGCTTTTCAGCCCATATTGAAGAGACATTTCTTTAATCATGTGACTAGATTAAATGAAAATATTAAATCTCATTTGTTTTTTCACTCTTCTTTAATAGTTACACTATTAATAATAGTTTTTATAATTATGCAGATTTTAATGACCTTGAGAGCTGTCAGAAATCTGGGATATTCTGATGCTCTGGCACCCACTCTGGAGAAATGTGTGAAGACCAATGCTAACTCCATTAATACAAGAGTCACTGCAGTTCAAGCTTATAGAGGGCTTTCTTGTCGTGCTGATGTAAGTTAACAGTTTCCTTGACAACAATATGTTTATTGACAGAATTTCAACAACAAATGTTCCTTGGCAAATAAAGACACTTATGATTTACATTGTTCTTGTAGCTGAAGAGAAAAGCACTAATGAATATATTTTTGTAACTTAACATAGAAGAACACTAACGATTATACATTGTTATTGTAAGTATTTGGAGAAAAAATCACAAAACAATACATTTATTATTTGTAATTTGACAGGAAAAAAACCATTAATGAATACATATTATTTTTGTAACTTGACAGAGAAAAACATGCATGATGGATTCACACACACACACATATCCAGCACATCTATTACTCTTACAACAACAACAACTGCTTCTACAACAATACTATTACAACCATTCCAGCAACAAACATCTGTTACAGCAACTACTACTTCATTTAATATTTTCAATGAATGAGCTACCCATTTGTCTTGTGAGTGCCAGCTAAAGCTCATTTACTGTGAAGGCGACAATATTAGGATTTCCTTGATTTTTTAAATTTATTGTTTTTTATTTTGTGTACTATTAAAAGATTTGATTTTCCTCTAGGTATTCTTCTTCTTCTTCGTTCGTCCTGAAAAGGACGGTGATTTTCCTCTAGGTATAAAAATTATGGTAACAAGAATTATCAGCCATGCATATTTTCATGGAGAATAAAACGTATTCATTGATTTAACTAAGTTTTCTTTTTCTTTTTTTGGTCTCATATAACCACATCTTCTCCTATAAAGTTGTCTCAGGCTTCTGCCATTTGCAGTACTGGTTCTCCTCAAAGTGCAAGGGCGAAGGTCATGCTGTCTATCTTTTCCTGTCTCTTGGAGGTCATATTCTAGTGTATTCTAATCTTCTTCACATGGACATGCAACTGCTTGATTTTTAATTTAACAAATGGTACTTGTGTCCACAGTGGCTGGTTCTCAGTCTAAAAATTATCAGTTGATCTTTCGTGTCGTGGAGTAGTATGATTCTATTATATCTGGCTCTGAGTATTCTGTGTACCATTTTTTTCCCTTTAAAACTGTTTTTCTGATTATTATTTTATTTCTTCATGTGTTATCCTGTCCTCAGTTTGAAATTTTCTTCCCCATTCTTTTGCAAATCTATTTGCCTTTTCATCGCCATACATTTTGCATTGATCAGAATCTACAGTAATTTCACTTTGTTGAATTTGTAACTGGTTTCCATTAGTGCTTCTGAGAGGTTGTCTAATTACTTGTTTTTATTGTTTCTTAGGACATTTATGAGCAACACAGAGTCTGTGAGGAACACAATCTTGGTTTAGCATTATCCGATTTCATAACATTGTTGCAGCTGTTTTAAGCATGTATATGAATCAGTTCTATAGTTGTGTATAGATTTTTAATGCATTCATAGCTATTTGCTTCTAAAAAATGATAAACTGAATCGTAGACTAATTTTTTCATACAATCTGGTCGATAGTCAACCAACTCTGGGAATCCTGTTCTTCCTCATAGGGAAATGTGCTGATTATCATTCTGCCTTTGAGTATGCAAGGTTTAGATAATGGGGGCGAGTTCTTTGGCCTTATGTGTGAAGCAGTTTTCTGGAATCAACTTTGGACACATCCTTTCTAATAATTTCTATGTTATCCCTAATCTCCCTTTCCTTTTTATTCATAAACTCATTGCTCTAGTGACATCAATTTTCATTGCAGATTAAGAAATCCCTGGAAAAGGAGCAGGTTAACCAAGTAGGATCATTTGTGTGGACCCATCTGACCAACCTCATGGAAACATCCAGTCTTCACAAGCATGCTTTGAAAGACATACTAAAAGATGAAAATCTTCAAAAAGCATTCAACTCAAGAAATTATGAGGTGTTATTCTTTTCTGAAAAGTTTGGAACAGGAGCTGTGGCAGAGAGCAACTTGATTTGGTCTTCAAAGTCATTCTTGCCAAGGTTTGTAAAGCCCAAGAAATAAAATGAAATAAAATTATGCTTTTTTAAAATAAAATTTTGCCACATTTTGGTGAGCCATGTCCTGTTCAACCTAGATGGTTATATTAGGGCGCATGTCCAAACATAAAAGACCTTAAGGTCTAATTGGTATATAGCAGCATCACTAAATCTGTGCTCTTTATCTGCTTTCAAAGCATACATATTAATTGTTACTATCTAGTAATTCCTGCCTTGGTCACAGCATTGTTTCTCTTCTTTATGTTTCTGTAAGTAATACTCTGTTCACTGCTTCCCCATAAAACACTATTTACTATAGCACTCTTCCATCCCACAGCCTTTTTTTTCCAAAAAATTAGTCTGTAAAAGTGGTTACAGTTATCAAGTTAGAATTATTTTCAGAGAGTGGCCTTCTTTAAATACATTACTACTCTTCACTGCTTCTCTGAAGCGCACACACAGTGCTCAAACTGCTGATAAAGTTTTACAGGAGATACAAAATCATGGCATCCTAGGCTGGCCAACATACACTGAAACCAAGACTGACTTATTCTACAATATTTCATTCATTTATTCTGGGTGTCCAGCTGAACAGTACATTTCCTAATTCTGAAACTTTTATTTCATCACATAATAGAATCAGATTTTGTAAACTATTTGGAAATTTGGTTTTTTTTTTGTTTGGTTTTTTTTAAAAGATATTTTATTTTATTATTTTAAAAAAATTTGTTTTTATTTGGTCATTCAGTTTCAAGTAAAGCATAGGTTAACACATTAACTACCAAATTAACCCACCGAATTAAATTTTGTTCCCATTTTTATTCTGTAGGTGTATGAAGGATTTAATCTGTATTTTTCTTAATTTTAAACAGATTTTTATGAATTATATGTCATTTTGATGATAAATGCATGTACTATTGCCTAAAGCTGATAAAAGGAAAGTTTACTTAATATGGTAGATATTATTAGTAATGTAAAATGATTGACATACAAAAATCAATTCAAATTTGTTTCCAAATTATCAACTTATGTTCAAATTTCTTGTTTCTGTGGTAGGTAATATCTTTCTTAAGGTGATTATTATGTAGTATA
The DNA here is from genome assembly GCA_024509875.1 of Oreohelix idahoensis. NCBI lineage: Eukaryota > Metazoa > Mollusca > Gastropoda > Stylommatophora > Oreohelicidae > Oreohelix > Oreohelix idahoensis. The sequence goes on from JAMPIV010010201.1 coordinate 182,069, forward strand.
TCCAATAACAAGAAAAACAATCCCAAGAACACACACACTGACTAATATTTACACTATTGGTAACATACATTATCACACCTATGCCACTTCCCAAAAAATGTCTGAAATTGTTTCCTCATTTTCTCCCTGTAAGTGTTTGGAGAACTTAAGCTGCAGATTTATTAATTTTAAACAGATTTTTATTAATTATTTGTCATTTTGATGATAAATGAATGTACTATTGCCAAAAGCTGAAAAATATGTTTATTTAGAATGGTAGATATTATCAATAATATAAAATGATTGAAAGAAAGAAAAAGCCTGCAACATTTTTTTTTAATTTTCAACATGTTCAAATTTCTTGTTTCTATGGTAGGTAATACCTTTCTCTGGGTGATATCATGTAGTATATCCAATAACACGAAAAACAAGCCCAAGAATACACACTGACTAATATTTACACTATTGGTAGCTTACATTATCACACCTGTGCCACTTCCCAAAAAATGTCTGAAATTTTTTCCTCATTTTCTCTAAGTGTTTGGAGAACTTAAGCTGCAGATTTATTAATTTTAAACAGATTTTAATTACTGATATGTCAACAGATAGTGTAGACGTAGAAATATCTATATAAATTCCTTCTTAGATTATCACAAACCTTCTCGCTTAATTCTGATTCATCATGAATAATTGGTGGCGGCCTTTGAAACATTCATGCCACTTGAAGCTCTTCTCTACAAATATCTCCGGAGCTAGAGAAATACGTCTTATCACAAAGACTACAATACACAAAGGCCCAGAATCATAACCGTTTGCATAAATTGGCGCAGAACACATTATATCATAAACTACAGATGACGTATTAAATATATCGCGTTTAATATCAGTGAAAACCCGTGCAACCACATGAAGAACCACAGATAGACATATTACCGCGTAGATTAGCTGCTAATAGCCCATTGTGTGGCCAACATGCAAAATACATTAATAATCTTACTTAACAGTGTCATCATTTAGTCTATTTCTGTGCTTAATTATCACTAACAGACTGGGAAATCCTGTGTTCAATAGGACCTTATAAAAGAACTCTGAGGCACAGTAATTAGTGGAATGGGTTAGAAAACCTGTACAGAAATTATGTACAGGGTTTACACATCTGAAAACGCAAACACCTTGTACAGATTATAGGTAAACAATAGCATGTGGCATGTATGTTATGTAAATTTCTCAGTTTTCTGTTATCAGAATGGGGCAGATGAAGTTACATAAGCACCAGAAGGTATATTTCGTGAAACACCCCACATAATAGACAAACTCCATGTATCTATTGTAGAGACGTTTTTAATAAGAGGATTTATCTGAACAGATAATTCACTATTTCTCCCTGCACTTTTTAAAATGAAATTCTTTAATATTTATTACCTATTTCTCACATAAACTGAAGGTGTTAGAGAATAAGTGATATAAATAAATGTATAAATTGGTGAATTAAGAAAACCATAGCTTTCATATTTTGTCAGTTATAGGGATTTAATAATTTAAAAAAAAACTGTTTTAAATCGTCCCATTTCAGTGGAGCAGTCCAGCTGTCTGGTCTCAGAGGACTGGCAACTTGGATCTTACCAATGGTCAAGTACTCATCGTAGATTTGGATACACCTAATAGGAATATGGAAATTGTGGATGTCAAGTAAGTCTTACAAATGTAATTTTATATTTTTGCAGCTTCTATCCAGTGAATGAAGTTTAAATGCTAATGACTTTTAATTGTACCTAGAGCTTCATTTGTACATAAGACACTGTAATGTTTAGTTTCCTGTCACTAACTGCCACATTCTGCTAGGGGTTAATTTTTAAGTGATTATTTTCGACACAAACAATGGCCAAACAATACATTGTAAGAAATATGCCAACTCATGGTGTACAGATAAAGTACACATTTATTTTAATCCACTTTTGACTTTTTCATGAACGTCCAAAGGCCAACAACAATGGGCCAATACAATAATTTTGACCATTATACGTTTGTGATCACTAGATACTGAACACATTCTGTTTTAAGTCCATCACAGTCCATTATCGTCCGTGTGATCCAATAAGATATAAATACTCTTAACATATCCATGACTAACCTCTATAAAATATATAAATGGAGGTTAACTACAAATTCTGGAAACACAGCTATCTCGGCCGGCTACACCACAGAGAACTCACAACACAGCCATCACGGCCGGCTACACCAAATGGACTCCTCGTTGTTGTGCATGAGCACTCGCATCATAATTATTATGCTAAGCAACGTCCTTTTGAGCACTACAAAGTTACAAAGATAATGGACGCTTTGTGGTGTGAAAAAAGAGGTGTAACAGACACTTAAGAAAAAAATATTTACTGTGATGCTTAAGAAAATCTGCTAACATTGCTATCAGAAACAATGATTAAAAATGAAATCGGAAAGCTGGAGACTACAGCATCATGCTTTTTTTTTTTTAGTCTCTTCAGAATACTCCAGATATACGTAATAATGAGCAAAATTGCCTTGAGGAGGTAGAACATTTGAAATAACACATCCTGATGCTAGACAAGGTAAAACACCTTGCTCAGTTTGTAGTAGCTGTTGGTGTTCGAGATATTTTTTATGGCACATCATCGTCAACAATATATAAGGAAAGCAGCAAATCATGCTTGGGATTCCAGGATAAAGCAAGATTGGATAACACCAGAAACATTAAACACCATAGCGATGAGAAAGGAAATGATAAGAAAGAAAACAGAAGCGAAGTCCCCCAGGTTAAAGCAATTATATAGCGAACAGTACAGTCAGCTGGACAAGGAAGTTAAATGCCAAACCTGAGCCAACATAAGGAAATTCCTAGACGATCTTGCAAGACAGGCAGAAGAGGCAGCACTGAGAAATGAACAAAGCACAGTATATGAAATAACTAAAACCATCAACGGAAAACAAGGTGCAAACAATATTACACTAGTAAGAGATAAGCAAGGAAATCTCGTCACCACATCAGAGGGACAGGAAACAAGATGGGCAGAGCATTTCAGAGAAACTCTGAACAAGGAACCACCAGAGACACAGTTGAATGTTCCTGAGGCTGAAAATGATTTATATGTTAATACAGACATTCCACGAAAAGAAGAAATCATCACGGCAATCACAGGGTTAACAAATGGAAAAGCTCCTGGCCACGATAACTTAAATGCAGAGCTATATAAGACAGACCTTGAACTAGCAGCAGAACTTTTAGAACCACTTGCACAAGTCTGGGAAACAGGGACCACACCGAGTGGAACAAAGGAATAATTGTCAAATTGCCTAAGAAGGCAACCTTGCAGACTGCAACAGTTGGAGAGGAGTCACTCTTCTCTCAGTTCCCAGCAAAATACTAGGCAGGATAATTATACAGAGAATTTCAAAAGTAGTAGACCACAAACTGAGGAAAGAACAAGCAGGATTTAGAAAGAACAGAAGATGTGCAGATCATATATTTACCCTCAGGAACATTATAGAGCAGTGCTCAGAATAGCAGAGACAGCTGTACATTAATTCCGTTGATTTTGAAAAGGCTTTTTACAGTAGACATAGTGACAGTCTATGGAAAATACTGAGGGCTTATGAAGTTCCAAGCTGCATAGTGTCCATCATAAAAAGCCTCCATGCCAACTTTACATGTAGTGTTGGCCTGAGCAACCTAATTTTTGAGGTGAAGACAGTACAACAGGGATGCCCCTTATCAACCACTCTATTTTTAACAGTCATAGACTGGGTGATGCATCAGACTACAGAGGGCAGTCTAAGAGGAATAAGATGGACAGTTTCTACATTGGAAGATCTGGAATATGAAGATGACATTGCACTACTAGCACATTCTCATCAACACATACAGGAAAAAAACGGATAGACTTAATAAATATAGCCATCAGGTGGGTCTAAAAATCAATCTAAAGAAGACAGAGGTCATGACACTCAATGTAAGCAACCCTGAGCTCATAACAGTAAGGAATCAGAAACTGGAACAGACAGACACCTTCACATACCTAGGATGCATGGTAACACCAGATGGTGGAGCAAGCAAAGAAATCAGTAACAGAATGAACAAAGCAAGAACAGCCTTTGTTAGTCTAAACAACCTCTGGAAGTCCTCTCAGTACAGCACAAACACAAAATAAAGATTATATGAGAGCTGTGTACTTTCTGTGCTTCTCTATGGTGCGGAATGCTGGAGAGTAACAGAGAAGGAAATGTTGAAATTGTCCTCTTTCCACACAATCTGCCTAAGAAAAATTCTCCGAATCTTTTGGCCGAAACCATCACCAACAAAGATCTGCTTACTCGGAGCAAGCAAGAGGACATGCACACAATCATAACTGGCAGACGCTGGAGTTTGGTTTGCCATGTCCTCAGAAGAGACTCCGACGGCATCATAAAAATAGCTATGGTATGGACCCCGGAAGGAAAATGAAACAGAGGCCTACCAAAAATAACTTGGCAGAGAACTGTGGAGGCTGAGATGCAAAGAGTGAATCAGAGCTGGGGCACTGCATGAAGGATGGCTGCCGAGCAAAATGGAAGCAGTTTGTTGCCACCCTACAAGACACCATCAGGCGTGATGGCCACTAACTGCTTTGACGGTCGGCGGCTAAGGATCAAAGAAGAAGAAGAGCATAAACCTTTAATAAACTTTTGACAAGACTTCCTGTCCCATGCCATCTGCTCCAGGTCTTCCCATGTCTTCCTCATTCTTTTCATGTCTGTCTCCAGTTCTCTTCTCCATGTGTTTTTTGGTCTTCCTGTACGTCTGTTTCCCTAAGTATTCCAAAACATGGACTGAATGGTAATACTATCAACAGGTTTTAAAGAGACAAAGAAAGATTAGGAAAGAGTGCTTCCTCAGACATGTCGAAAGAAGTGACTAATTTGAGGTTGTGATGGGGCTGGGAAACTCATATTGTAAACAGTTGCTGCAGAAAGCACTGCCACTAAACCACATGAAGTGCTTTGTTTCAAGTTTCCAGCAACAGGCCAAGTCTTGGCTTAATACATAAGGAGAAAGAGGAAAAAGATCATGCAGGTGTACAATAAATGTAGACTGTTACCAAGAAAACGTTAAATTATAATTAGAGTGTCGAGTTGCAGAGTTGGATAGAGAACATAATTAGAGTGTCGAGTTGCAGAGTTGGATAGAGATAAATAATTAGAGTGTCGAGTTACAGAGTTGGTTAGAGAGCTTGCTTCTTGCGGCAAAGTTACATGGTTTGAAACCGTGCAGCTTCACAATCCAGTCTACCCAATTGTACATGAATATCTTGACTCTGCTGTTGCATTAGAGAAGGCAAAGGCAGTTAGGAAAGAAACTGGTCACACCATCTTATAAAGCTGAGACCTAGTACAGTGAAGTCTAATGCTTCACTGCCCTGTGGAAGTACCTACTATGGGACTACCTTGACCTTTTATGTATTTAGTCACGCTTTAGTGATTAAATATTTAGTTTTCAAGTGTTTGTTAGAACAGTAGAAAGGATTTGTATATGCAGTTGCAAGACTGTTATAAAGGTTATCTTTCAGTTAGCAAAACAAGTCTCTCAAGGTAAAAAAGTAAAGAAAATATTAGGGGATGTTGGACATAAGGGGTAAACACTGACCTGAGCATAACTTAAGCTGTGACAAGAGACCCGTAGGAAAAGCATTAGAAACACATGAAGACAATATGGCAGAACTGAAAGACAGGATAAATATTAAGAAAAGTTTGTCATTAAGCATTACGAGAAGCAGATTTTGTTCTTAAATCGAGTATGCTGTTTTGGATTTTGTCATAGCATGTTTCCTTATGGTTTACTGAACTCTGTCTATCCATTGGCATCTCATCTCCAATTTTGTGATCTTCCTCTCCTATGATTTAAATAGTGACAGTAACATATCAAAAATTTGAAATGAATGTGCTATTTATCAGCTGTCACTGTGTTTCCATTGAGATGTGTGGCTGCTTTTTTGCGAATGTTAAAATTAAAGTCTGTAATGTGTCAAACTCTGGCTTTTCTGACATAAAATGTGGAAGATTTTTATGTATGATGTCACAAAACTATAATAATAATGAGATGTTAGCATTCATTTCATCACTTGTTTTTTTTTTTTTTTTTAAAGGTGGCTCTGAACATTAATTTTCAAGGGCGAATTCTTAGAAGCCTGGATGTTTTAATTTCTGTGTTTTAACTTCATTGCCTCGTTTACTGTCATAAATTCTGTCAAATCGTCCTGTTAACTGTAACCATTTGGTTGAGGAGAAATCTCTGTTACAAATATTTCTTTCATATTCTATGTCATTAGGTAGGTAAAATAATTAGATGCTGTAAATTGTTAGGGGACAATTTTCTTTTATCGAGCATTCAAGAAATTATATTTAATATTTCAGTCATTGCTGATGAGCATACCAATTTATATACCTGAAGAGTGACCATTAGGGCTAAGAGCGCATCAAAGTCCACACTCAGCATAATTTTAAGAATTATTATACTTGCATCACTGTGCACTTAAAAAATATGTATTTTGTTTTTTTTAATTGCACTTTGTGAACTATTTTCTTGCCTTTTCTTATCTTCAGGGGTGACATGAAATTGTACATAAAGGAGGTGCTACCAGTTGATGCAAACATCAAGGGAACAGAAAGCGGATGCTATTCTTCAATGCTGCATCATACTGAACTTCTATTCAGACAAAATTGTTCTACTGCTGAAGATTGCAAGCAAGATAGGAAAAAAATGTGTATCATAAATAAATATGAATGTCAGACACCTGAAATCTCTCTTAAATATGATTTTGTAATCAGAATCTTTGATAAAGCTGAAAATTGTTTTAAAAATCAAGATATAATTGTTACAGATACCCAGCTGGCCATATGTGTCCCAGATATCCAACTGGTCCTATGAATAAGTGGTATAACTTCACTCTCACCATTAAGCATAAAGATGACCAGGTCGCTGAAAAAAAGTTAATTAGAATGATAAACGTTTCCCCACCGAATGGGCATGGCCAAAAACTCGTTGATGAATTAGTGAAAACACTAAGGGAATCTAAACATGAACAACTTCTTTTCCATGGGACGAATCACATGAGTGCGATGTCGATTATAACCAATGGAATTTGTCTAAGTGAAGGACAATTAGGACTGGATTTCTCCAATGGTAATGCCTTTTATCTGACAGAAAATTTCCAGACTGCACGATTATGGAAGGACGACGACAAAGAAGGGTGTGCAGTCATTGTTTTGAGAATCTCAGATAACCTTCTAGATGTCAAAAGTAAAAACGGATTGGACTTAAGACAAAACAAGTCAAGGTGGGAGCAAGTGGTCACCTGTTGCCGCTGCCACAACAAGGATCGCGGAACAGCAAAATGGTTAAATAATTTTGATTTCATAATAGGACCGATGTGCACAAGTAGAAATAAAGATCACCTACAAGGTTTTGAAAAAAGTGACAACATTCAAGTGTGTGTCCGTACCAATGAATATGCTAAACAAATTGGCAAGATTGAAAACATTGCCTGTGTGATATTTTATTGAATGGCTGTTCTTGCTTTCTTCATTTTGTTGTTGTTGTCTTTGCTTGCTCCGCCATCAGGTGTTACTATGTTATAGTAAGTAAGTAAGAATGTCTGGAGTTTAGACATGATACCCCTGGTGTAATGATACTTAGAGGAAAAGAAACACTTCTCTTGTGACAGTTTATTATTCCCCCCATTTTTTTATCTCGGAGTTGTCAAAATGTTATTTTACTGTTCTACCAGCAGCATTAATACATGCACATGCCTCGTGCAGTGATGGTCTTTATTAAGGTCAAGGTAGTTCCATAGCAGATACTGCTGTAGGGGAGCGAAATGTTAGAGACTTCTAGATACTAGGTTCAGCATTGAGGGGCGTGGTGACCAGTTCCCTTCCTCGCTGCCTTTTCTCTCCCTAACTCAAAGAGCAGAGAGGTGCCCATTTACAGCTAGGTAGACTGGATTTGTAGTTACAGTGATTTGAACCTGGCATCTTTGTCACGAGAGACCAGCGCTGTAATCACTCTATCAATTGGACGCTCGATGTTAATTACTTTATTAAATTAACTCAATGTGAATAAAAATAATTCATTATTATTAGTTTAATTATAAAGCAATGTTCAGAAGTCTTACAAGTGTTGTCAGCATATCATGTTTGTAATATATTTCTCAGTTTATACAAACTATTATATATCATGTTTATTGATATATTTCTCAATTTATGATAACTATTGTAATTAAAACTCATCAATAAAAGTAATTCGAGCTAAGTTGCATGTTTATTGATTAATTAATTAAATGAATATTAAAAAGTGAAGTCCGTAAATGAAAAACATGTTAGTAGCATTTCAAACACTTCAGGTGTTATTTTGATACAACATTAGATATGGGTGAACAAACCAGGCGGGTATTACCAAAGGTTTTTTATTTTTTTTTTTAACTTTATCTTCAATTTTGTGTTTTATTCACATCAAAATGCCATTTACCACCCATTCTTTTATACGAGTACCGTAAAATCTCGTGTATAATACGCACAATTTTTACTCATTTTTGCCCGCTAAAACTCGGGTGCGTATTATACGCGAGTACTAAAAAATACGTAATTTTCGATATCGAAAGTAACCTACATTGGAAAGTCTGTCAAGTTTTTGTCACAATTTGACAGTGAAAATGGCGCAAAATTGAATGTGCCATGTGTTTTCTTATGTGTCAGACATTGTTGCAAAACACATTTCGCACTCTTGGTCTTCAATCTGTTTTGATATTAAGCTTGGTTGTAAAGTTTGTCATTTTATTATATTGAGCCCTAAAAATGAATTCGAGAAAATGTTGTACTGCAGCAGAAAAGCTCTTAGTGGTAAAATATGCAGAATCTAACGGCAATCAGGCAGCAAGTCGACATTTTTCCATTAACGAGTGCAACATTCGATTGTGGCGAAAAAACAGAGGCGCTGCAAGTGTTGCCTAGTAAGAAAAAGGCGAATTGTGGGTCACCACCAGATCTTCCAGACCTAGAAAAAAACATTATTGGAGTGGGTAGTGGATAGAAGGCAACAAGGCATCGGTGTTTCATGCATTGGAATCCGACTTAAAGCTCTGGAACTTAAAAAATCTCGAACAGGCACAACAGCATTTAAAGTGTCATATGGATGGGCAGTTCGTTTTATGAAGCGACATGGTCTTTCAGTTCGTTGAAGAACTACTATCGCGCAGCATCTTCCATCTTCTTTCAGTTTTTTAACAAATGTTTCATAAAATAAAATCTTGAAAAATTATGGTGCGTATTATACACGAATTTCCATTTTACCAGAAAATTTTGGGCTAAATCAAGCATGCGTATTATACACGAGTGCGTATTATACGCGAGATTTTACGGTATATGACATCTCATGAGCCTCAGTTCTTTTTTTTCTTCAATTGCTTGTCGATTTTCCACGTTTCTACACTCTACAGTAATGAAGAATATATATATATATAACATTTGAAGATTCTCAATTTGAATTTGTGAGTTAATTGTTTAGATATCAGTATTTGTCTCTTGTTAAATGTTGCCTTGGGCAATTTCTATTCTATTCCTGATATCAGTTTTACATCTGCCATTTTCTGTTGTTATATGACCAATCAATCAATCATTACCCTCTAGCTCCCCAAGGAGCATAGGCCTTCAACTAACACATGCCAAGTCTTCCTGTCCTGTGCCATCCGCTCAAGTTCTTTCCATGTTTTCCTCATCATTTTCATCTCTGTACCCAGTTCTCTTCTCCATGTGTTTTATGGTCTACCTCTGCCTCTCTTTCCCTGTGGATTCCAGAAAAAGGACTGCCTTGTAATGCTATCAACAGGTTTCCTCAATGTGTGTCCTATCCATCGCCAGCGTCTTCTTCTCAGCTCTTGTTCCAATGGCACTTGTCTGGTTCTTGTTATCAATTCCACATTTGTGACTTTGTCATACCAGGGTTTTCCCATTTATTATCTTTAATGTTGTCTGTTTTGCTGATTATCATAGTTTTCATTTTCCCAGAGTTAATGCACCAATCCATATTCATGACATAGCTGAAGCAGTGTTAGTCTCTTGATTATTTACAGTATAACAATTTTGTTGTTGGGAGTTTTCACGTATAGATATTTAAAAATCCTACTTTTCTTTTGTTTTTCTTAACATTAATATAACATTGTAATAGTCCTTGTTTTTAATTTTCTTGTGATCTTTTTCTTTCATTCTATGGTATGTCTTCGTTTTTGTTTATTAAATATTATTTATTTTTGAAACTATATTTGCATATATTAAACAATAGCCTACATTTATTTTTCCCTTTTTATTACTTATTTGTTCTTAACTGTATTACTGGTATTGTTAGTATTATTACCATTATTGTTACTAATTAATGAGATTTTGTCAAATGTGCACACAAATTTACCGGAAATGCAAAATAAAGTGAGAGAATTTTCTAAATTGGTATATATACAGGGTGTTCCACGAAAAAGCAGCCCCATTCACAAAGTGAAAATAGCCAGATTTTTCAGCATTTTTCAATGTTTACAAATACGTCGATTATAAAAGGTTCTAAGTAGTACTAGATTGAACTAAATTATTTTCCGTGATTGGACCGTGAGTATTTGAAAACCATCGTGTGTGTTTAAATAAACTGTCTATCACAATGCCGTTTTCACTGCAAGAAAGGATAGCTATTGTTGAGAATTATATTTGTACGGGATCATTCAAATAAACATCTGAAATTTTTGCATCAACGTTTTCTGGTTCTAAAATTCCTGCAAAGAGTAGCATACAGAAGTTGATCTCAAAATGGCGTACAACAGGGTCGGTCGTTAATGCCAAAAAATGTAGAGTGCCAACTGTTAGGACGTCACATTTCTACAATGCTAGGATTACTTGGCCATTCACACTACTTCCGACACAATACGTCAGCATTCCATGACGTCACGAGCCGCTTTTTTCGTGGAACACCCTGTATAATATAATAGCCCCTTCAGTCATAACTGACTATGGGAATCCGCCCCTGAAGTGACTGCCCTCACCTGCTTATTTTCCTGGTACTCCTTTCCATGTTTTCTCCTCTCTTCTGCTTGTTGTGTGAGTTTATTTTCGCTCAATCTGAGGTGGCGCCGTAGATAGCATCGCCACTTGGTGCGATTGGCAGCTTCATCCTCCCACGTTGCTTTATTTATGTCCAGTGCCCTCATGTCTCTCTTGCACACATCTTTGACCCTCGGCTGCGGTCGCCTAACTGTTCATACGCAATATATATATATAAATATATTGCATCCCAAAAGATATCTTCAATGGCCAACTATATACAGTATATAATGACATTCTATACCTGCTACAGCTGCTTGCTGGGAACAAAGATAAAATCTGACTGATTGCTGGTCTGTACTTAAATGCTGCAGTTAGCAGTGTATGTTGTAAGTTGCATACTATGTTGTGAAATACACACCTGGAGACAAAAAAGTGAGTAATTTTGGAATGTGAAAGAAATGTATACTGTAAGCTGTGCCATGTTGTTCAGTTCTGTGTACACTTTTTTTTTGTATTGAGTTATTTCCTAAATGAATATCACGTCATATTATACAGTATCTATTTGTGTGACATCATAATGCTATTTATAAATGAAAACAGTGATTTATTTACATCAGCATTTTGCTGCTTAATTTACTTTTCATTAAGTATGTACAGTATATATGATTTTGTATTTCCAAGTGATAACATTGTACATCTTTTTTCTGTGGTTTTTATTTTCCTGATATGATTTATTTTATATTGGTTTTTAATCTTTGTATGCATTTTTTATTTTGGTTATATATTTCCTTGTACTATTGTTTATAATGTTAATATTTTTTTGGGAGTTTATTTTCCAATATAATAAAGACAAAGTTGTTTTTGTTTCGTTCCTTTATCTGCGCTGATGTTTATTTCTTCCACTCAAGCATTGCCACCTAATGAATGCACATATTTTATGCAAGATCACTTGTGATATTTTGTGTATGTGTGAATATACACACGTACATACACACACACCTGAGCCATTCCCAAAAGTCTAAGTGTAAAATGTAACAACAAATATTGATGAACTTGAATTTTTTTTTTAACACCTACGTTTTTGGTCATCTATCTTCCTTTTCAGTGATTTCTAACTGTAGGAGCGTACCCCCGAAACATAGTCTCGGAGGCACGAGGTTGGATATTTGAATAGAGAGGTCAAGCTGTTGCACATGCAACATGCCTCTGTCATATGGTCATATTGTTTTCATTTACATCAGCTTAATAACAGCAGAAAACACTATTATATGTTTTCTTTATTAATATCATATTGTAATGTCTAAATTGATCAGTATGTTTTTGTAATAATGTCAAAAAAAAAAGATCAGTGTGGCTTATGCATAACCTGTGAAATGTTGTCAATAACTGAAATATGTGATGATTTTTTTATTTTAACATTTCTTATTGAATAGCTTAATTGAAATTAAATGTGTGCTTTGTAGAATGAAAAATGTCAGATAAGTTTACATATTTTAATGGGCTTATTACCTTTACTATGTTAAGCAACAGTAGTACAAATTTCATAAACAAAGAAGAATATTGAAGGCAAACTTGGAAATAGGCTATTTAAACATGCCCTGAAAGAACAGTTGGCCTCGGACTCCTTAAAATCACCCTGAGGAAAGTGTTATCTATCCTTATTCATACCCATAGAGGAAAGATACAAAGAAAGAAAGGTGCAAGAGAGCCATTGTATTAATGATACTTTCTTATAATGGATGTTAGTGTTTCTGATTTTAATGCTTGCAGTGTTAAACCACAAGATGTATTAATGATTATATTAATGATGGCAGCAGTGTGTTTATGCTTTCTCCAAAGTGCCTATCTTCATGTAATTCTTGGAGAAATAAATTTAATAAATTATATATTGCTTCTTCATAGTACTTCTAAAAGTTGGAAGGAAATTGTTTTCGTGCATAATATAAGTTCATGTAAATAATTGCATGTAAATGAAATGTAAATAATTGACTAGGTGTCTTAACAGATATAATCATGAATTTCATCTTAGTAGCAATTGCAGACCTCACCCATATATTTCTTGTTTTTTACTTTTGGAAGTTCATGAATAGTAATTTTACTTCCTATGTGAGGACATGAGCACCATCAAAGATTTTGTTTTGTTTCATTGTAACTACATGTGCGTATACTTTTATCTGAACTGTGACTGTTGAGGAAATCTGTCTCTGTTCACAGATTTGTATCATATTATAACATTTAAAAAAAGGTAATTTGATATTTTTGAATTTTTGTTGCTTATTTGTAAAGCCAATTTTCATATAGAAGATGGCATTTTTGTTTGTTTGTTTTTAGTTTAAAACAGTGTAAAACTAATGCTTTTTATTATATGAAATAGAATACCATGCCATATGTTCACATAGTGCAGTCCATGACAGTCCGACAAACTGTTGCAAGGCTATTTTTAAAAAAAAAAGCAAATTTAGTTATTACCATTGTTCAGAAAACCAATGGATTTTAAGACTAGAAAGCAATGACTTTAGCAAAAGAAGAGCCATTTCTATGCTTTGAAAAAGCTAATCATTGACAAATATATGTCTCTTGATATCTCTGCTGATAGCTTAGTGAGCTGAAATAGTAATGAGGCTGTCTTGTGCCAATATAAACCTTGCTGAAACCCTTCTTTTAAGCATTTGGTGTAAAATTAAATGGATTGGTATGATATTATACCCTTCTGTACCTGCTAAATTTATTAGCATTTACTCGAATGTAGTCAAGACCCTTTTATTATGATCCTTCCAAAGTACCTGATACCTTTGCTAAATTTATTAGCATTTATTTTGCTCTATTCCATATGTAGGCTAATCAGATTTCTTTTCACTCTCTTTCTTTTTGTCATTACCATTGCTAGTTTCTTTCCTTTTTTTTAAGAAAAGAAATAGGAAGACAGCAGAACAGCATCACGTGGTTTCATTTGCTTCTGCTCATCCACCATCTCGTTAGAGAGTCAACCTAATTTTTGGTTATAATTAGGGTGTCAAGTATAACTTTATTTTTGACTGTGTTTTATTTACTTTAGAATGTTTTATTTTACAATTGGTTGTTTTTGGTGTTAGTTATTTACAGCAGAATTTTGTGTTGGTTTCATTCTTGACTATTTACAATATATTCTTTCTGTTTTTGCGAGTTTCATGTGTTGATATTTTTTAACACTCTGTTTTGTGTTTGCTTTCCTTAATAAAATTAGATTAAAATTGTCCATGCGTTCAACTTTCTTGTTTTTTTTTTTTTTTTTTGGCTTATGATTTTTGTTTGTTTTAGTTTTTACATTTATTTTTTTTATTAATTTGGTAACTATATTTGTTTATAATAAATATTTATTTATTACTTTTTTTTATCTTACATAAATTTATAGCTAGCGTTACTTTTATTACTTGTTCGTGGAGAGGGTGTTTGGGTATCCTGCAACCTGTATACATGGGGTAAGGTGCCATCATGATAGAAAGATTTCAAGACACCTTGAATCCCATGTATTGGAGGTGGGAATATTTAGATGCTGGGATTTAGCAGCATCTTGAATGCGATGTGTGACCATGGAGACCACTGGTTGTGATTCTTGTCAACCCTCATGTCGGTTCCCAAGCCTTGTAGTGTCGACCCTTTCATCACCTAGTGACTCTCCTTCACTTTGTCCTTTGATACTTTAATTATTTTATTTTTCATGCCATTTGTGCCTCTTTGGTTTTAATGCAGGAGTCACATTAATGGAGTTTGGAGGATTACCCTTCTTATGAAGGTACAAAAGCACTATGTGCTTGTTCTTCTCTGATTTATCCTTCCCCATCAGTGGGATCTGAAAATTAACCATTTATGTTAATGTGCTTTAGCACTTTGCTATTTTTTTACCTTTAGCTTTTCTGTATATTTTGTGTGTGTTCTCTGTCTTACCCATTTTTCTCAAGGGAAGCCTGATACAGTGGAACTCAGGGTTAGCAAGCAAATGAACCTGTGAAGCTCTGAGGCTCAACGCAGAAGTAACGCAAAAAAATTATAGATTAACTTTTATATCATCCGTCAGCTCATACGCCCTCAACAAATTCATGCCAAGTCTCCCTGTCACAGGGATCAAAAGCCAGTCCTCTAATGAGGTTTTTTATACGATCCACAGACAGCCAGTTTGTGAACCTCTGACACAACCTTTCTTCTCCTGGGAAAATCTCTAGATTTAGGACCTTGATTGTTTGAAAACTACACGAAGTAGGGAAAACTGTACATCTAGGACCGGTTGAAACAAGGTGGAAGGGATTAGATAAGAAGAAACTGAACACAAGAGAAAAGGTGCAGTACTTGGGATATGAGGAAGAAAGTGCACTCCATAATGTAAGTGTGGTTCTAATGCTGTCAAAGAAAGTGAAGAAAGCACTAATTAAATGGGAAGTTCTGTGGCTGGGACAAATATCCGCAAATTTCAAAAGTTGCAAAAGGTAAACATCATCGAATGTTACGCATCAACTAATGACAGAGGATTCCAGGGGAAAAGATGTGTACACCAGATTACAACATATAGATAACAGATGAAGAAAATGCATTACGGGTTTCATGAGTGACCTAAATTCAAAAATAGGTACAAGCATACATGCCACACCTCGGAGATGAAAAACCTGTACAACAAATCCAAAACCCTGTACAGACCCGTAAAGCCTGTACAAAGACTGAAAAAAACATATCAAACGAGTTAATTCCTGTAAAAATATTTTCAGTTACAGTGGGCTGCATTATAAATGAAGCACGGGGACTTTGCCTTTTAAAGCATGTCTTCACTTATTTTAAAACCCAAACAATAAATGTATGAGTTTATTTTACACTGTAAAAATAATGTGATGGTATCATCATTTGGTCTATTTCTGTGTTTAATTATCACTAACAGACTGGGAAATCCTGTGTTCAATAGGACCTTATAAAAGAACTCTGAGACACAGTAATAAGGGGAATGGGTTAGAAAACCTGTACAGAAATTATGTACAGGGTGTACACATCTGAAAAAGCAAACACCTTGTACAGATTATGGGTAAACCATAGCATGTGGCGTGTATGTACAAGCAACAGCGTATAAGAAGTCATGACAAAGCGTAGACTTCAGAACGTGAACGAAAGTGGAGATATATTCATAAACCGCTGTCTTTCACGAGAAAATATACAAATGTGTGAACGAAATTAAAGAATTATTGATTAATAATAAATGGCCATCAATACAATATTTACAAAGTTTGAAAATCTAGTTGAATCATACCCTGTTGACTGTCAGTGGAAGGTTATGAACCCTGAGTCTGGCGTCTTATTCCACCCGACCACCCTGAATAAATATTACAGTACAAAAAACAAGAAATAATATAAAACTACCAGACGAAATGACAATTATGAAGGAAAAACAAATCACTAAAAAATATATCATCAGCGTGAGAAGTTTAAAAAAAAATAACCAATATTAAAAACTCAACAAATGTCCAGTAGATATATTTAAGATAATGTCAAATGCAGTAAAAAATATAGGAAGATACAGTAGAACAAAAATTTCAAAGCCCTCAAAACCTCAAAAAACAACAGTGTATAGAGAGATTAGCCTAGGAACACTGAAGGGGATACACCATAACCAGTACAGACATTAAGCAACGTCCAAACAAACCGCACATAAATTGCAGCCTGGAAGAACAAACACACACACACATCCAATGTAATTACGTTATAGAGAATAAAGAACACTATGTTCCCAAATTATAACCAACATGGGGTTGAACCGGGTATCCAATGCATAATAATAATAATTTTTCCTGTGCATGGACCAAGTTGACTTTATTACCGATCTTTCGGGTGAACTACGACAATTTCACTGTTATAAACGTGCACAATATACTAATACTGAATAACTTTCGAGGACCTCAGCCACGGATTTCACAATCACTAAGACATCATTTTTAAACCAAACATTTCAAATGATTGCTATTTCAAGCTCCCCCCAAAAAATAAGTTGGGGGGGGGGGGGGGGTGAGGTGGGGCACTCATATTTTTAGTTCTTTGGGCCGAAGAAGATCTTAATTAATCCAGCACTGAGCGTACCGGTATGTCAAAATATAATAGAGCTTTTGGTCTTGAGGAATACGACTTTTCAGTAACTGGAACAAAATACGTCTGGGCGATACTGAAGACAGTACTAACAAATAGTTTGCTTTGTTTATAAAATAAAATAATCTCCAGATGAAATTAAACATTATAACTTGAAGTATAAGATATACACGTGCAAACGCTTGAAATGACGAGAAACTGGGCACGAAAATGCAAGAAGATAAAGGTGAAAGGCATGTGAGAATAGATTATATCCCCTTTCAAATACACCATTTTCAGTTAACTGTATTATTTTAGTTGTTTCCCTTACACTGCAATAAGCTTCCCAAGGAGCCATGGAAATGATGTGACTCTCGTGTGAAGTAATGTCTTAATAATTGCTATTGCTCTTACTCTTTTTATTACAGTGCCTACTCTCACCTTCCCACCAACATTTTCACATCTTTAATAATTCTGTTTAAACATAAGATTTGCGCGATTTTCAGGTTTTCTTGTCTTATCTCCCCTGACTGAAAAAGAAATTAAAAAAAAAAAGTATGGTTCTACAGACTTCTGAATATGAATTTTGTATGATACGGTTCCAAACTGTATTACTGAGCATTATTAAATTATGTATGATCTTTTAGTTTCTTAGTTCGATAACACTTGGTCACTAGGACATCATAGACAATGAGACCTTGACCAGTAATGAAATTAAAGAAAATTTATCGATTGATTGTCAATTTCAGTGTCAAATAGGTCCTATTGTATGGCTGTGAAACATGGATAAGAACAACAACAGCAACCACAAATGTGTTTGCGTAGAATAGAAGGAATTAAATGACGTGACAAGGTTCCCAATGTGGAACTGATGACAAGAATCTGGAGTCCCCATGGTAACAGCTAGAGGGAGATAAAAGAATACACAGAAAAGAGAGATGGAGAAAGATAAGAAAAGGATGAAGAAGATAAAGAAAGAAACTCGAGCTTATGGCACAGGACAGGAAGACTTGGCATTAGAAGGTCTATGCTCCTTGGGGAGCACAAGTGGGGTAACAGGAGTCTAAGTATAATTCAAAGAGCGATAATTTTCAAATTTTATACTGATATATGTTTAGTTAGAGCGTCGGATTGACAGAGGGGTTAGAGCGTCGGATTGACAGAGTGGTTAGAGCGTCGGATTGACAGAGTGGTTAAAGCGTCGGATTGACAGAGTGGTTAGAGCGCTGGTCTCTCGCGGCAATGGTACCGGGTTCGATTGGCGGTATCGCCACACTCCTGTCCACCGAACTTTAAATGGTTACTTGACTTTGCTCTTGAGTTAGGGAATGAAAAGGCAGCGAGGAAGGGTACTGGTCACACTACCTATCAATGTTGGATCTAGTATTGGTGTCAATGGATTTGCTTCCCCTTTGCTCTGCAGTAGTGGTCCACCAGTGGCCAAAGCTCAAGAGTATCTAAAATTGGTCGTCAAAGGTGTCTACCTTCGCACAATATTATTCTTGGCAGAGTTGTAGATAGAAGGATAATAACGCTTCTATATCAAGGGAGTTTCACAGCTGGTTTAATCGAGCGAAATTCCTTTTATAATTAATTTTGGCTTTATGGCTTTATATATATATATATAAATATATATATATATATAATTATATATATATATATATATATATATATATATATATATATATATATATATATATATATATATATATATATATATATATATACGATTTTCGATCATACATGCTGTTAAGGACCAAATATTGATATGTTTTGTATTATTGCCAGACATAGGCTTTTTGCCATTACTTTTGAAGAAATATGACTCTGTGGTAACTCATGTTTTTGCACTGTTTTTAACTGATATTGAATGCTGCATATTTAATACGTCACCAGTTGTCAATGACGTAACGCGTTTGCGCTAATTTATTCTAACGGCTAATATTCGTGGCCTTTCGTTACTTCAAGTCGTCCTAGACAGACATGTTTTTTTCAACTCCAAGAATTGCGGAGGAAGATATCTATTTAAGTGGCATAACTAACTTCGAAGGCCGCTACTATGTTTTCTAAGATGGTCCTGAACTTATAAAGAAGTTCCACCTCTTATAGAGAAGTATAAATCAAGTATTTTTATATTCACGTCGTCTGGTCCACATTACTTGGGTGTCGTGGTTATGCGCACACTTCTAGTACAGCAGCCAGGACTGAATGATTGAGACGAGACGGACTGAAGACTGACTAATATACATGTCTTGTATATGCATTGACCATGCCAATGTTCCTGATATAAATAAATGTTAAGAAGATATTGTGGACCCTCTACCAGATGCCTTGTGTTCTTTGGTCAGTGATGTCCTGTGATGACCATACCCGTATCCATTCGTGTTTGTCAGTATGATGCATGAACGTTTATATACATTACATTACAGTTACTAAACCACAACCCAAGAAGAAAGAAAACCACGATGTAACAACGATAATTTGGTGGCCAGTATGGGGAGGTTCGACTTCGCAGGACATTTCCATTCGTGATATTTCCAGTAAAGCGACACTTGCTGATTATTTGACATTTGCTGCACCATAAATACTGATGTGTATTCACACACCATTATTGACAGTTATCTTCGCTATACCTAGGATATATTTGGGAACGTGATTTCATCCTTTGACATTAACTTTTTCATTTAGTTTAATTTAATTTAATTCTTTTGATATATGATCTGACTTGTGATTTTTTTTAAACAAGTAAAAATAAAAAGAATTTTTTTTTTCACCGAGTTCTCTCAGGGAGGTAACAACTTATAATTTTTTTTTTTTTTACATACTGCTTCACAGTTACTTTTCTTTTCTTCTGCCATTAATTGTCTCTTTTGCAACACCAACGCATATTTTCAATTAATTGAATTTTGTCTCATTTCCTGCTGCATAATTGATATGATTGACTTTCTATTTCTTTTCTTGACTTATGACTGACGTCTTTCTGTTTTGCATCATTACTTCAATTAGTACAAATGCATGCAGACTGTGACTCAGATTGTTTAAACTGATTGACTATTGACACTGTTATGTGATCAATTCTAGCCTTATTTCCAGTTCCAAAAGTTTTTTTTTTTTTAAATGTCGGGTATCAAATATATATATATTTTAATCTAATTATTTGAATCTCCCCTTTCCCCCCCCCCCCTTCCCACAGACCGGGGTATTGTTAAAGAACAAATATTGATATGTATTGTATTGTTGCCCACACATAGGCTTATTCCATTACTTTTAATATTCGTGGCCTTTCGTTACTTCAAGTCGTCTTAGTCAGACGTGTTTTTTTTTTTTTTTTCAAGCTCCAAGAATTGTGGAGGAAGATATCTATTTAAGTGGCATAACTAACTTCGAATGCCACCACTATGGTTTCTAAGGTGGTCCTGAACTTATAAAGAAGTTCCACCTCTTATAGAGAACTATAAACCAAGTATTTTATATTCAGGTCGCCAGGTCCTCATTACTTGGGTGTCGTGGTTACGCACACACCTCTAGTACAGCGGCCAGGACTGAATGATTGAGACGAGACGGACTGAAAACTGACTAATATACATGTCTTGTATATGCATTGACTATGCCAATGTTCCTGATGTAAACAAGTGTTAAAGAAAATATTGTGAACCAGATGCCTTGTGTTCTTCGGCCAGTGATGTCCTGTGATGACCATACCCGTATCCATTCGTGTTTGTCAGTATGATGCATGAACGTTTATATACATTACATTGAAAGTACTAAACCACAACCCAAGAAGAAAGAAAACCACGTTGTAACACATGCGCTGTCTTATCTATAAGAACAGAATCAACTATGAATTTGTAAAATAACATGTAACAAATTTAATAATCAATTAGTCTTTAACAATTTTAAATAAATGTGGATGAAGACGATTTTAGGAGGTTTTAAAATTTGTCTTCATTGAGACTTAATTGGGGACTGGTGGTTATTAGTGTAAGTTGCTTGCCTGTTACAAAAGACTTAACTTGCTGAGTACTGCTGTAGGCCGTTGTCAGGTTTTTTTGTGATGAGGACTCTTCTCTAGAGGCATCTAGATGAACTTCACTCCTAATGTCAAGGTGGGTGTCTTCACAACGTGCCCACTGTAGGTAGTTGGTGTTGAACACAGCTCTTGAATCACAAAGATAGTGGCTAAGATTCTTACGTCAGACTGGTCTGGTACTAAGAACCGTCTTGTCGCTTCGAAGTAAGAACCCAAATTACTTGAGAACAGAATCTCCCGGCACAGTAGAATGGACATAGCAACTTTGTTTAGATGCTTTAAACACTTGGTCTGGGAAATTTTAGTATTCCTCTTATGACGGTGCTCTGATTTCTTAAGTTTCCAGTCTTGGTATTTGAAAAATGCAGGTTCTCTTTCAAATTATAAAGACGCTCGAACACTTTGTTCTGTCACTATTACTTCTGGAATACTTTGTCCGATTCTTCTCTCTGGCTACTGGGAGTTGCTAATTTGACTTTGCGATGCAATCTGATTTGTGTCTCCGATTTTGCTAGATTATATATCCATTTCTCAGTTCAAGTCCCAGATTGGTGTTTTAGACCAACTTGCCAATGAAATCCAAAGTCTATTCCGGCTCTCAAATTAAACCAATGGTAAGCTCTTTAGAACTATGTGGGTCGGGGTGTTAAATCCTTACAATCCCCCGCTTGTTTTAAAATATCCATTTTAAAATTTAAACTCGTGACCTCTTTCAAATATGGCAGTAATACTTCCGATTGTATTTGTACAAACTCACAAACACATTGGTGAACTTATTTCCTGGCTAATAACTTCCGCCCATATTGTCTCATCTGACAGGTTATCTTTAATATTGATACAGAGATAGTCCAGCGGAAGCAATTACATATTATCACCTGTGTTTACGCGTACTTCCCAGACGGATTTCATTCCGTCGATCCGGCGAGACCACTTGTGTCAACAATGACCGTTTCTATCAAAGGTGGTTAGACGACTTAAGTGATAAAAGTATTAACCGCTGACCTGTCTAATTAACCTTGAATTTATGCGATTCACCTGGCGAAACGCAAACAAGTCTAGTGAGTGTTCAGAGCAAAATATTTTAGTGCATAAAATATGCCAAATAATAGGACGATAAGTGTGAGAAAACCGAAGAAATAAGTTGATAATGCAGGAGAGAACGAAAAGGATGTAAAAGGACGCAACAGATTAACTGATTTCGTCACATATGGTGACGTCTCTAACATTTCACTCTCCTGTGGTAGTATCTGCTATGTGAATACCTTTACCATGTTTAGTGTTTATCTAGTGCCCCGTTGTTTGAGCTGCTCTTGCTAGTGTATTAGTTATGGACCCTTTATCAGTTATGATTGACTTTAGGTATTTAAATTAGTATACAGCTTCATTTGATTGTATTCCTTGCTGATTACTGGTCATCACTTTACTTTTACGGCACTGATCTCCATGATGTATCTTTTGGTAGCGGTGTCAAGATTGATGATACAAGTTAGCAGGCTCCTGTTTTTCTCAGGTTAGACCACACCGCAAACCGCAAATTTAAAAAAAATAAAAAAATTTGGGGGGTCTGCAATAATCATTGTGTATCTGGTTTTCAAGTGCGCCCAACAAAGAAGATGATTTGTAACATCCTTATCGAACTCCACTGGTTATACGGAATCTTTCTCCTAGTCTTCTATTAATAAAAACCAAAATCACAAGAAAATGAGGATGACTGTAGTACGACCTTGGGTTTAAAAAATGGCAATATATTTTACTAGGGCGCTACGGCCACAAGGCCTTCGTCAGTTACACACAAACATATATAGAAAGGAATGAAACGAGAGCCAAACAAGAAACATGAAAAATAAATGAAGATAATACAACCTGTTTATCTGCCGGATAGTGCAGCAACGTAGGCAATTTTCATTGCCGTGGTGGGCGTATTACCATTAAAAAAGAAAACCCCTAGTGTCTTTAGCATAGAGTTGTTCAATGGTTAGAATAAGTTTCCGATTTATGTTATATGTGTTCACCGTTGCCCATCCTGGCATACTTTGTGTAGGAAAAATTGAACGCAGAAAAAAGACGATGAAGTTCCGCGTAGAACATATTCCTTCATTCAGCGTTATTCTAGTCTTCTTGTATTGTGCCATTCACTCCAATTCTTGTCTTGTCTTTTTTTATCCTTCTTATGTCTGTCTCCATCAATCTTTTTTATTCTTTCTTTTTCAGGTTTATGTCTACCTTCCTTTATTACCTATACCACGATGATTCAATAACAAGACAGCTTTTGATACTAATAGCTGCTGTATTCAGTAACTATTTGTTCTTGAAATGTATTTTTCAGAAGAGTTAACTTGTAATAAATTGCAGAAGCGACCACACAGTTTTAGAAGTAAGAAATTAAACTCCTAACACGTGCCTCTGTTGAATAACGGGAAACTTCTCAAATAACGAGAAGAAGAAAAATAAAGAGTCACATAAAAACTAGGAATAACACAAATACAGTATTTTATCAAAGCTATTGCAGTTAGACATACGCAATATTGTGGGCAAATAAAGAAACATAACTTCTCGCCGAAAACCAAAATAGAAGGAAGAGATGAAGGAAAACGTGCAAGAGGAAGACCATACTAGACGTTGGAAGATGACACCAAAAGATGGACAAAAAATAATCTATTATAGTGTACCATGAATGTAAGAAATAACAGCTGATTTTCGATGTCGATATGGAAGATGATATGATCAAGACATGCGCAACACACCAGGTCGATATGGAAGTTGACCTGATCAAGACATGCGCAACACACCAGGTCGATATGGAAGATGATCTGATCAAGACATGCGCAACACACCAGGTCGATATGGAAGATGATCTGATCAAGACATGCGCAACACACCAGGTCGATATGGAAGATGACCTGATCAAGACATGCGCAACACACCAGGTCGATATGGAAGATGATCTGATCAAGACATGCGCAACACACCAGGTCGATATGGAAGATGATATGATCAAGACATGCGCAACACACCAGGTCGATATGGAAGATGATATGATCAAGACATGCGCAACACACCAGGTCGATATGGAAGATGATATGATCAAGACATGCGCAACACACCAGGTCGATATGGAAGATGATATGATCAAGACATGCGCAACACACCAGGTCGATATGGAAGATGATATGATCAAGACATGCGCAACACACCAGGTCGATATGGAAGATGATATGATCAAGACATGCGCAACACACCAGGCCTTTACACCCCTCGTCCTTTTGTTTATGTTTGGTTGGTGTTTTTTGTTAGCTTTTTTGTCTTGTTTTGTTTCCTCACTCTTTTGTTTGTTTAGTTTCTTTTTAATTTAATGATGACAAATATATCTTTCAATTTCTGATGGGTTATAATTAGGAAAGATATTGTTTTCAATTCCAAATAATTTTGGAACAACTGCCGTGTGACAAAACGTCTGAACATGCTCTTTTGTGTAATCTCTCACACCTTCAGCCCTCCGGCAGTATCATTTCTTTTTCTTCATTTTTCTCACTCATCGCTTTTATGTGGCATAAATCATGCCTTTTCATTCGTTATTTTCACTATTTTGTTCTATGCTGGACATAGCTTGGCGAATTGTCTAACACGCCACTCCCCTATGGCAGTTTTTGCTATGGGAGTAATGCGGATCTTATTGTTTCACACTTCACTTCCAGACTATTAATACGCTTTACCAGGTTTGGTGACCCGACCAGCGATAATATTTTATAGCCTAATATATCTGACCACCTGTGGAAACGTGGCCGTCAAACATTTGACAGCATGGGGAAGCGGCTGATCGTGTTGATATAAGCCGGTATGATGATCAGATGAAAGAAGACCACAAAGTCTGTCCGGACATCTGTCTGACGGAGGCACGCAGATAAAGGGGATAAACAGAGGTGCGCCGGAAGTCTTAGGTAACGACATGACATCACTGCTGTAAGAGGTCACGCAAAGATATTAAAATTAATATTTTAAAAATGCGTTGGATGAGTAATGATATACTTCCCCACCCAAACAGTACTAGATGGATTGGATTGGTTCGCCAGAATCTACTATGATTTGATTGGAACTTACGGCTGAAACACAGCTGGGATTTGAAACTAAGGATTGTGAGACATAATCTAACAAACTCGGAGTCACAGCACACAGACAGACTGCATCGCAGCGGCAACTAAACACCGCCTACAAGCCAGAGGAAAGAGGATAGGACTTATCGATCCACAACTATAAGTACCAGATCGAGAATTGGGCAACTTTGGAAGTACAAGTAAACCCACAATTTTAATACAAGACTGGAAACGTGGGAATTTTATCACAAGGATTCATAAGAGGAATTATAGATTTCCAGACCAAGTGCCTCACCCGTCATAAGAGGAATTATAGATTTCCAGACCAAGTGTGTCACCCATCATAAGAGGAATTTTTCAGACTTAAGTGACTCGAACAGCATCTAAATACAGGGTTGTGGGTTCATTCTAATCTGCACCAGGAGAAGTGTATATTCCCAAACAATTGGGGTAAGTGTAAATAATTTATTTACTAATGTAAATTTTACAGGTTTCTTGCTAAGTGGTTTTATATATATATATATATATATGTGTGTGTGAGGCTGGCAACCTCAACATTTGAAAATAGTATATTCATGACCCACTACTGCAAGAGCTGGTGATTGTTTCTGACAGCAGAGATGACCTAGACCCCGACGGGAGTTGGGACGAGTAATGAGTGATGATTACATCACATATGCCTAAAGTGTATAGAATCATTTTGTGAGATTTATATACCTTTTTTAATTGTAATTCAGGCAAATCATTATCCATGCACTCCAGACGCAATTTCCTAGTTAATACCCAGAAGGATAATGGAGAATTTTCATCACATTCCCTGAGTTACATTGTGTGCTCGGGAATTTAATTGTTCTGATGGGTTAACATTCGTGGGTAAAGCGCATGAAAATGGGCCTGTTAGTTTGCGGAGAACAAATGTACTGAGGCATTTGTTTCTTTCTAATTTGTCACAGTTCGTGGTTACAAGACATCAGACTTAAGTACTGAAGTTCCGATGCCACTAGTGTGAGAGAAGAGTATTAACCGACCGCCTTCACCTTCACCTAAATTGTTCTCGCTAGTAAAAACGAGTGAAATAAAGTAACGCGTAGCGATTGCAGACCAGAGATTTATTTAAAATGTTAAATAACGTCGTTAGCTATACATTAGACGGCTTAGCTGACTAGACTTAAAGCATTGCGACTGATAGTGGGAGAATAGAATTCACGCAAAATTTCATTGGATATAAAGTTTTATTATAATGTCTATTAGTTATGATACCATACGACAAATAAGCTATTAGTGACAGGCGTTCATTGTTTAGATAGCGCGTATGTAGACCTTAAGTAATAATTTACATTGTAAGAGATTAGCCGGCGATGAGGCGAGGGCGGGCGAGATGCATAACTGTGGTAAAGTGGGATGATATAAATATTTATAGGGGACTTAGTGTACTGGCTGAGATCAGCTGTGAAGGTATCTGTATCTAATAAGTGTGGTGTATTACAGATGACCTTACTTTGCTACCACATTTAGACCTCAGTCAGAATTATTCTGGAATATTGTGATGACTACGTTGAATGTCTAGGGTTATGATAGTGCTGAAGTGTATGTTCACAACAACCAACAGACAGATAAACAATTTAATTTAATCCACAATACTTTACAACACTGTGACACTCACATACATAGAACACTCTATAAGACTATCTCAATAAGTCAAGTGTTAACTTTTAAAAAATATGTATTAATTCCTGTCAATAATAGATATCCTGATTCAACTACAAAGTGAACCAAGAATCACAATTAAATGTAATCACAAGTTGTATGTACACAATTTATAGATATGATCTTTGTATTGACATATATTATTATTATTATTATATGTGTGTAAGTTGTGATGTAATACTATGAGGTAATACTGGCTTTTCAAGCTATGTTGTTGATTGTCATCACGACTTCAAGTGTTTGTTTCTGGTGGAAATAGTATTGGAAATGTTTACAGTTCCTGTCATTGAAACAATTAATTGTCCCTCTTTATTTAATACACAGTCAATTTTAGAAGGGGAGGGGGTACATAAGATTGAGCTGCTCTGGTCAACGACTCTTATCTTCTGTGAGGGCGGCAGGAAACAGTCTCCTCTGCTCGCTTGCTTCACCGTATTCTTGAGAAACAACACTGGTCGCTATCTGGACCAAGGAGTATGCTATCAGCCTCTGGATTCCGCAAAACTCAGACCAGGTGCTGCTTTTATAGTTTAGTACCACGGTCCCTGAAACAAGAAGGTCGTACCTCCTACTTAAGAACTAATTTATAATCTATTTCCACACTGAAGCACAATACATAACAAACACCGAGTTCAGCGCTGTAGTCCAACTGCTAGCTTCTCATAAAACAATTTACACCAGTATTCCTCTCCCTAATGGTTACAACGCTTCTGCAATTCCAGCATTATTTCCTTCTATTCAATAAGATAGGTGTCATAGTACTATTTGGCCATCCCATGCAGTTTCACTTCTCTTCGACAAGAGTTAGTAATGGTGGAGCAATATCTAGGTTTTGCCTCTTGTGTATTACTGAACCACACACAAACAGACATACATTATCAATTCACATTCAATTTTCATCAAAAAGATATCAAATAGGTCTAGCTTACCACAATTCATGGAAATAATAAACAAATACGTTGACTGGCGATGAATATGGCACAATTCCGATCTGCCTCTGTCCCAGGCTTTTATTTAGAAAAAAATATGAGCTGGATCTCAACGCACTTGCTTTTACAAATTGAATTTTCAAAAAGTGGCACTGAACTGACGCTCCTAATTGACTATATCAAATGGCCTAACCAATGGGACCATGTTTACAAAAGCATTTGAAAAAAAGTACCCTTCCTACCGTTTCCCTTAACAACCAAAAATAGTATTTGCATTCGACTAATCATGTTTCGCCTTACATATTATTCTAGCCAATCAAATCGGATTTAACGTGGTGGCCTCATTTTTTCTAAAGCAGTGTCCAAACACGCCATTATGAGCAAAATTGATCCTGTGTTGTCTGACAACACCACTCTAGTATTATGGCTATAATTTGTTAATTATTAGACTAATTGCTTAACACCTAACATATTCTTTGTCAGCAAGTCCTAAGGAACCCAAATATATAAGTTTTAAGGGAGCTAAGTGGCTGCGTTCAAAATATGTATTTTCTTCTAGGATAGTCGTGCTGTTACCACCTCCTCACTTCCATACTATGGGGTGTCTTCTTACTGTCAGACTAATGTCAGGATTTTAGCCATAAAACAGTAGAATGTCATGTTTCCTAATAAGCATTAAACATGTTTTCAAAACCTAACCGTGTATTGGTAGTGTTTTTTGTCACTGTTTATTTGAAAAAAATTAGTGCTTCATGCCTTTCGCTTGGGGGGTGGCATTAATTTCATATCGCGAGACGGTGGTAGTATTGCATGCGTTCCCCCGTTCAGCCCTCTCTCTCTTTCTCTCTCTCTCTCTCTCTCTCTCTCTCTAAGTTCGTCTGTCCTTTCGGTTACGCAGTGTATATAATGACATTAATGCTAGTATTTGTGTATCTAGGTCATTAAGCAGCTTGCGTATCTCAAGGTTTTCCAAGAAACACAGTACTAGTTGTATCTTTAGAAACGCGTGTAGTTTTATGCAGACGGAGTAGAAAAAGGGGGATTTCTTGTTTAATTAGCATGACGTTGTGACCGCACTGTTCTTTACCAGTCTTCTTTCCTTTTATTGAATTAATTCGTTAGGCTTTACATTTACTTTCTAATTTATATATGTGGATTTAGAATGTCTCACGACAATAACTTTTCCCGACCATAACTAAGGGCCAGCAAAATCTGTAAGCGAGTAGACGTAGGGAAACAACGTGTGCCTTTTAGACTTAGTCAGGACTGACGTAGTGGATAAGAGATCGTCTTATCCCGTCCGTGTGTATATATAGTAGTAGCATTTTTCCATAAATGTTTTTATATTCTTTACAGCCGTGATCACAAGAGCGTCCAGCGGTCTTTTCTTATCTTGTTGCTATTTTATTGTGGGCATTTGTTGGTCTTCACTTTGTGCGTTACCAATAGTTCATTTATAGAAGGGTACATATAAGAACAATAAATTTAACGCTGGAGTTACCCATCCAGATTTTTCTGTTCTTTTCCAGCCAGATTGGCGGATAAAATTAACATTATTATTGTTCCTGACTCCTGACAGTCGTAATCAAAGGGAAGTATATCTCTCAGAATCTATACTGGAAGGATCGGCGCTCTGACACAAAGTTGGCCGATAGAAGAACCATCATTAAGTTACAATTTTGTTAGCAAACCAGATGTTTCCCAATACTGGAATTATTTCACCGTGAAAGGGCAAATCTCAAGAACTCTCACAGTTCCACTAGTGGTAGTAACACTTGTAACCAGGAAGAAGCACCATAATTAGGCGTTCACCTCACTATTTAGTTCGGGGATGAACTGGGGCCAATTTGGATCAGCAACCACTGGGGTTACATAATATTAAGTGATAATACGAGTATATAATATATTCATGGACTAATTCTTTACCACCAGGAGTCTAACTACTATACCAGGAATTAGGTAAGCATGCGTGAGTGTCCACTGTTGAGAGAGAGTATGAGAGTATTTTTCTTGGTTATTGGAAACTATAATTATATTATATATATATATATGATTGTTTAAAATTTGTTTACTATTACTGGGTCTCATAGAGTACCAATACTGTTCATTCTGAACCTTGTGCTACCTTCACTCTTTGGGTTAATAATACTTTGGGTTGTTTTCTCCAGTCGGGGAGGGTGCACATCCATCTGCTTATTTCATATGCATGTAAATGACTCTGATCTTTTCTTTTACTTTAGATATTTTTGCTGTTGTGAAGTTTAATGATAATAAACTATAAAGAAACTTACCTTCATGTGTTGGTCAGACCCATACCCAATTAATCCATAGTTTTCACGTTTGTGTGTCTTGTTGTCACAGAGTTTTGTGTGTGTGTGTATGTGTGTGTGTGTGTGTGTGTGTGTGTGTGTGTGTGTGTGTGTGTGTGTGTGTGTGTGTGTAGAGTAACTTATCTATATTGGAGAAGGAGGTTAAGGCTGTCTAAAACTAAATATTACAGTCGTGTGGATAGGCTGGAGTGATACCATAAATTGCTCCAGAGACATATCTTTTCCCTCACTCTACCACCTGTGAAATTTATCTTCTATACCTTTACTCACATATCAGTCAACATCTAACTCTACTTAGACGACCAAAAGAAAATAATTAACCTTCCGTACTACCGAATGGTGGCCGGTCCGGGATTTTTCTTAGTCTAATTCTAGCTAGAGTGTGTTGTACGCCCTGTTGGTGTAATAGGAAAGAAAAGAAAAAAATAATAATTTATCCCCTAGACAACGTTCTTAATTCTTTCTAGGTTCTGACCACACAAGTAGTGACATAATTTGTTTTCTTTCCACAGCATCTTATAATAGACTTAAAGTTAAATTTTGATGGTGGTTTTTGTTGGTGGAATGATATATAATAATGTTTATACAAGAAGACCGCTGGTACGCGTGATTGTTTAACAATCACATTCTTCTTGGAGAGTTTAACGTGAGCTCCGCGAAGGAAGTGCGTTGGGCAGTCGCCAAGTTAATCGTCTTCCCTAGTTCATACTAACTCCAAGTGTGTGAAAGTGTGGTGAAAAAAAATAAAAATTATATATATATATATATATATATATATATATATATATATATATATATATATATATATATATATATATATATATATATATATATATATATATATATATATATATATATATATATATATATATATATATTTGAGCTAAGCAATGGAGTGCATTCTGATCTACATCGGTCAAGTTAATTGCCTCCCTTACCCTAACTGACTTCAGGTGTGAACTTGTAGGTGGACTTAAAATATTAAGGGATTTTTTTTCCTCCTTAAATTTTTGAAATAATTTTTTGTTTCCACTGTAGTAACATAGTTTTATTGTCAATTGTAAAGTCTGATCTACCATTTATTTGGCTAGTCGTCTGTATTAGGAGCCTTAATTGCCAAATAATAACAGCGATAGATTAGATAACTGATAATAAGGAGGTATCTCAAGTAAATTACAAAAATTTTTTTTTTTTTTGGGGGGGGGGGGAGAGTTTCTCTCGTAATTGGTTAAGGATAAGTATATCTGTTCTTTTCTTCTTCTTTCTCAAGTAAGTAGCAGTCACTAATTTGCCATGGCTGAGCGTGCTAAACTGAGAGCAATGCTGAGAGAGGAAGCAAGGGAAGAGGGATTGGAAGGAGAAGAAGCGAAAGCTTTTGTCAGGGAAGAGCTGGAAAGGCATGACGCGATGGAAGCTCATGATAGAAAGAAGCGGAAGAGCGTCAATTACAGCGGAAGAAGTTTGAGGAGGAAATGGAAATTCCCAGGGCGAACGAAAGAGAGAAGGAGAAACAGCATGATGAAAGAGAGAAGGAGAGACAGCATGAATTGGCTCTTAAGACACTAGAGGTACAAAGCCGTGGGGTTGCCTCTACTTTCAGCAATGAAGAGTCTCCACCTCAGTCGCAGGTAACTGATCTCTCCAGCACTCAATCTCCCCAACTCGCAGCTATGTCTTTTCCCGTGGAATCCTTCCCAAGCCCCAATGAGAAAATTGACTGTTATCTAGAAAAATTTGAGAGAGCAAATCTGTACGGTTTGGAGAAGTCACGGTGGTGTTTGAAGCTTGCTCAGGCTTTAAAAGACTCTGCGTATGATGCGTACGCCAAACTGGAAAGCAGCCACCAAGACGATTACGACATGTTGAAGAATGCACTACTTGAGCGTTTCGAAATGAACGCTCGAAAATTTTTGCAACAGTTCCGCAACAGCAGAAAAGAGAGCATTGAACTTTTCGCCATTTCTCTTCTCGTCTGAAGGGATACTTGACAAAGGGCCTACAGCTTTCACAGCTTCCCTCTACCTATGAAAGACTTGAGGAGTTCGTGGTAAGAGAACAAACAAAGAACACTTTGTCAAGTAACACCCGTAGATTTCTGGCTGAACAAGGCGCAGAAAAACTAGAAGATATTTTGAGCAACGCGGAACGATATGTAGATGCGATGGCTGAACTGCCAGGAGCAAAACGCAAACTGATAGAAGAACCTTCTCTGAAAAATAACCTAGAACAGTCTTCCCATTCTTCTCACCACCATAACCCCAGATAAACTGTACCTCAGAACCATCACCAGGAGAAATCTAAATACTATAAAAACAAGTACCCCACCAACAACAAAAAGGACAGGATGACAAAGGGAAAGCCGCTGCGCAAGGGACATCTGATCAGAGCAAGCACACTGCGCCGAATCGCATCGGTTGCTTGCAAACAGCTTCGCAAGGAAGAATTAGTGTCAGGGATTCTCAACCTGAGGGGGAGAGGCCCTCAACGCGAGGTACTGTTATTTTGAACGGGACTTCAACAGACTGTTTGGTTGTTACAGGGTTGTCCTTTGATTGCATTGTAGCAAGACATTTGGTCAAGCCCGGTCAAGAAACAGAAGAAACCGTCAAACTTTGTGGAGTTTTCAAAAGAGATACACCCATGACGCTTCCCATCGCATTGGTGGAAATACACTCTGATTTTGTCAGAGGTGTGATAAAAGCGGCTATTATGGATGACCCGATCTACCCAGTCATACTTGGCTGTAGATATGTGTTTATTGGGAGACCAAAAGAGCCAATATTGGCAGCAGTAACCACAAGAGGGCAAACCAAGAAGGAATGGGAGCCTGCGCCAAATTTGTTACCTATTGAACTAAAAGAGGCGAAACAAAAGGACCCTACTTTGGAGCCCTGCTTTAGGAAACTGCACATGGCCAAGGACCCCAGACACAACGGGGACATTTTTTCTAAGGATGGAGTATTGTATCGTAGAACGGGCAACCCTGAACAAGGGCATAATCAGCTCCTAGTACCGAAACAGTACAGAGACCAAATCTTAGAAATGGGGCACTCTCTTCCCTTTAGCGGACATATGGGACAAAACGTCACACATCAGCAAATATCGACTCACTATTGGTGGCCAGGGATAAACTCTGATATTATCAGGTACGTGAAATCCTGCGCCAAGTGCCAACGGGTGGGACTCAAGCATTGGACACCCTCAGTTCCCATGGGTGAAATGCCAGTAGTGGGGACACCATTTGAACGGGTTGAAGTCGACATTATAGGACCCATGGAAAGGACTATAAGAAGGAACAGATTTATCCTGACCTTAATCGACACATGCACTATGTGGGCCGAAGCTATACCGCTAACATGCACGGATTCCAAGCATGTCGCAGAAGCCCTAGTGCAGATTTTTACACGGTTGGGATTCCCTCAACAAGTTTTGACGGATAACAGATCCCAATTCCGTAGCCTGTTAATGGAGGAGATCTTTAAGATCTTGAGAGCCAAGCACATCCACACAAGCCCCTACCATCCGGCCGGAAATGGGCTCGTGGAACGCTTCAACGGTAGCTTCACCATGATGTTACGTAAGCTGGGACAAGAGAAACATGAAGATTGGGAACTTTTCATTCCTGCAGTCTTATTCGCTTACAGGGAAGTCCCACAGGCCTCTACAGGTTTTCCCCCAGCTACTCTTTTATTCGGCAGACCTATTAAGGGGCCGCTAGAAGCCTTACTTCGGTCCCTGACAGACCAGAAGGCTGATGAGACAGTCGTTTCAGCGAGTAAATATGTATCGGAATTAAAGGAAAGGTTACAACTAGGATGGGATCTAGCAGCGACCAACCTTAGGCGAGCACACGCAAAGCACGCTAAACGATACAATAAAGCAGCGAAGGAGAGAGAACTACAACCATGGGAGAAAATGTTGTTGTTACTGCCAACCGGAAGCAACAAACTACGCATCGGATGGCAAGGGCCGTTTACGTAATTATTTTCAGCTCTGGACGGAATTATTTTTAAGCCCCAAAAATTTACACATACATAATTTACGTTTACTGACAATGTGTGTCTAATCATGAGTTAAGTATAACATATTATATATCAAATTAAAGTACATTAGATGAACAATATAAATCTTAATGCCTTTCTAGCTAATTTTATGTTATGTTTATGTTATAACAGATAACATATACACGGAAAAAAAGATAACTTGAAATTTTGAACAAAAATTTTCGACTTACGTAAGGCTTGTAACATAAATTGTTATCACAATACAGTTTCACTGCTCTCTTTGTGCAGGTAATCCATTTAGAAACACAGAAAAAGTAAGAAAGTTATGGTTGATCACACAGTTTGTTCACTGTTCACATATTAGTAACATATCCTGTGTGTTTTCGGCCATTATGGCGATACGACAAAACACGATTTTTTTTTTTTTTTTTTTTTTTTTTTTTTTTTTTTTTTTTTTTTTTTTTTTTGTTTACTTCCGTTCGAGATAAATTCCGGGCCGCTAAAATATCGAGGCGAAATCACAAATTATTATTTTTTATGTTAAAAGATTCTTTTACGTGAGTATCCCTTTATTTCTTGTATCAGATAAAGATCCCTCGCCATTCAACAAATACTCTCGATTAAAGGAAAGGAGAGGTACCATGTGCAGCTGGTTAAAGGCTCAGGAGCCGCCAGTGCCGTCTGGTCGACGACACATCCTTCAAATGTCTTCGGTCGCCATAGCTCGAAGATCCAGACGAAATCCCGATAGTCGCACGAAAATCCTCAAATGCAAACGCACGGAATCTTTTGATCCTGTATCATCTCGGTCGCCAGAGCGGTGTTGTCAAACCACTACGCTAGCAAGCGGCTAAAACACGATAAAAAGATTATGAGTCGGAATTGGATAAAACGTTGAGCACAAGGGAGGAGGCGGATGAGATTGCAGAATAACAGTCGTTGAAGCTTGTTGAAGGTAATTTGCCAATTTTTGTGTAAATATGACTTCCGTTCGAGATAAATTAAGCCGGGCAGTATAAAATCAGAATATGAAATAACAACATGAAATAAATCAGCGTCTTTTAAAAGATCTTGCGGTCACAGCGGTCGGCCATTGCGTCTTTTAAAAGATCTTGCGTATGGAATCAGTTATAAAGATCTCAAGAACTATCAGATCTCTATTAAAGGAAAGGAGAAGGTCTACCATGTAAATCTGTTAAAGAAATACTTGGAAAGACCGGTGCCGTCCTCCGAACATCCCCTGGCGGTCGCCATAGCTACCGAAGATGACGAAGATGACGATAGTTGCAGGGAATTTCCACTGCAAACACACGGAATCTTTCAACGATGTCAATCTCGGCGACACTCTTTCAAACGCACACCGTATACAAGAAGGAAAACGTAGGGGCAGACTTTATGAGTCGGAATTGGAGCACAAGGGAGGAGGCGGATGAGATTGCAGAAAACAGTCACCCGGAAGCTACGGATACAGGGCAAAGTAAGTGTATGAAATGGTTTCATTCACTTTAAGCCGGGACGTACTGTGACAGAGTATGTAAATATATTTACATGATATCTACTCGTTTTTGCTTCCACCTTTTTCCCACCTCTTTTGCTTTTTTATATTCACGTTTAATTAACGCAGAAGGCAGGCGCTTCGATATCTGTCAAAATTAAGGGTGATAAGTCAGGACGTACTTTTTGGTAGTTACATTGATCAGGGGAGATAATTACAGTTACCCACCACAGCCGTTGATCGCGGTCTCGGGGTAACGTAATTAGCTACAGTGGTGCAAGCCAGGTCAAAAGATATTGCTCGCTAGAATGGTCCATGCGGTCGGTGGAGGCGTGAAAATAAGCATTGATTCACGAAAACGGCCGCAGAATTCTCCAAAATACGAGCAAAGACGTGAAATCTAGCACTGACTAGCAAATTCCAGACGTCTGATCTAGAGCGAGTTCATACACTAGCGAAGAATCTGGCATTCGGCTTTAGTGTGAGAAATAGCTTTGATTCACGTTTCGACCGAAGAATTCCCCTACATCTGAGCGAAGGTGTTATATCTCGCAATGGCGAGCGATTTTCTAGATATTTAATATATAAACCCCAGCACTTTAACTCAGTTTATCTAGTACCCACAGAATTTTGCAGAACATCTAGCTTCGATTTCTAGATCCATTGTACCAGTGGTCCTACTTAGTTTTGTTGGAGATAGTTTTGAATTTCTGTGTTTCGGTAAATATTTATACTAGCATTTTGAGTGACTTAATTGTTAGTCTGTCATTTTATTTCACTAGGATTTACTGTGTTAAACTGGCTAGAAGATTAAAATAACGTATAGCTAATTCTTTCAGCCGTAACGAATATTTAATTAATGGCTATTAACCAGTAAGAGATATTTTCATTGACTAGTAATGCACTAGGCAATGTAAGACCGACGAGATAGATATTTATCTTTTATCCATCATGTGTAAATTTTTTTAATTGACTAGAATTTATTTCACGGGTTTATAAGAACGATAAGATAAGCGTTACGCTTGTGTTTTCTAATCATATCTTATAGCCGAGTGTAAATAAATTATACCGTTGCGCGGAATTTGATAGAATACCATATGGCGATTAAATGTTTGTGTTTTTTTCCTAAATCTAGTACAGGTCACAAACCTAAACCTACCAGCGGCCTTCACCTTAACCGGAATCTGAGAATAACGGATCTAAGTCCAACAGTAACAAAAGAACATTCTTATATATAATATTGGGTCTTTAAGGCTGACCCGTTTGGCCTCTTGTTTCACCAAGAAAGAGAGAGAGAGAGAGAGAGAGAGAGAGAGTACCAACAAAAGAATATAGAATAAATTGTAACTGGACCTATAGATATCCAGATTTCTCATTTTCATATACATTCAGCCTGCAATGGCGAATATAACAAACATTAACATTTCCCGACGAGCTACCATTGTGGTGAGACGAGGTTATTTTTTTATCCCGAGAGAGTTACATAACTGACATTTTTCTCTAGTACTGAAATTTCAAGATACTGACATGGTGAACACTATTACTTTCCTACCTGGACTAATTGATGTGAATAAACAGAATCCTGGTAACAGTAACGAAGTAAGCGTTCCTCGAATAAGAAGATTTTTAATCAGCATTTGAGGAACTGGGGCTTGTTTTGCCAAACCAACTGGATTTGCTGTTTATCCCACTGAGATATGTTCCCGATGATTGTTAATCAACAATTAGGTAAGCACGAATGAACGTGGCCACGGTTGTCTGAATAGAGAGAAAGAAGGAATGAATAATTCTTTTATCGTATAATCATTTGTACTCACTTTGGTTCCTTCATTATGTTTGATAATAATGATATTTCAGGATATATTTATTAGAAACTCTGTTCTTTATAGTATCGTCAAATTCTATACCATAGTCCTAACCTTTTGACCTTTTGGGGTTAAATAGTTCTTCTAACGGGATCTTGACTTCAGAGAGGGAATTGCACTTATGTGTTTAGTTCTTATTATTTTTCTCTGTACCCTATAATATATACATATTTTGATCTTTGATACTCGTACTTACTGTTTGTGTGAAGTTTTCTTTATGATAAATAAACTTAACTTAAAACTTAATTACCAGTGTTGGTCAGTCTTCCTCTGCCTCTCTTGCCCTGGGGGTTCCAGAACAAGGACTGCCTTGTAATGCTATCAACAGGTTTCCTCAGTGTGTGTCCTATCCATCGCCATCGTCTTCTTCTCATTTCTTGTTCCACTGGCACTTGTCTAGTTCTTGACATCAGTTCCACGTTGGTAACCTTGTCATACCATTTTAATCCCTCTATTCTACGCAAGCACCCATTTATGAAAGTCTGTAGCTTTTTGGTTGTTGTCTTTGTTGTTCTCCATGTCTCTGAGCCATACAATTGGACTGACTTCACATTTGAGTTGAAGATTCTTATTTTCGTGTTGGATCCTATTTCTCTTGATCTCCATATATTTCCCAATGCAATGAAAGCTCCTCTTGCCTTTTGTATTCTTATTTTGATATCGCTGTCTGTCCCTCTAACTTTGTCTATATTACTGCCAAGATATGTGTATGATTCTACATCTTGTATTGGTGTTTCTTCAAGTTCAACCCTGTTATCATTACCTGCATTTATTCGCATTATTTTTGTCTTTTCCCTGTGTATTTTCAGACCCAATTGCTGTGACCTCTCATCGAGTGTTTTCAATTTGTCCTGCATCTGATTACGGCTATGGGACAGAAGAGCCAAGTCATCAGCAAAATCCAGATCATCCAACTGCTTAGTCAGAGTCCACTGGATTCGATTTCTGTTGTGTGTTGCCGATGATCTCATAACCCAATCTATTGCCAGCAAGAAAAGAAATGGAGACAAGAGGCATCCCTGTCGCACTCCTGTTCTTATCCCAAACGGTTCTGTAAGCTGTCCTTCGTGAAGAACTCTGCATGTCATGTCTTCATATGTTTTCTTTATTAAATTAATGATCTTCAGGGGAACTCCATAATGCCTCAACAATTTCCAAAGTGATTCTCTGTCTACACTGTCAAATGCCTTTTCGTAGTCCACAAATCCGATGTATAGTGGTGAATTCCATTCCAGACTTTGTTCAACTATTATTCTCAAAGTGGCTATCTGGTCTGTACATGATCTGTTTTGTCGAAAACCTGCTTGTTCATCTCTCAGTTTCTTGTCTATGGACTCTTTTAATCTCTCAAGGATAATCCTGTTTAATACTTTTCCTGGCACTGATAGTAACATTATTCCTCTATAATTTGTGCACTCTTGTAAATTTCCCTTCTTAGGCAACTTAACCAGATATCCTTCCTTCCATTCTGCTGGTATCTCTTCCTTATCCCAGACTTTACCAAGTAATTTATATAACATCTCTGTAGCCGTGTCGATATCTGCTTTGATGGCCTCTGCTGGAATGCCATCAGGTCCAGACGCTTTTCCATCTCTTAGAAGCTTTATGGCTTTCTTTATTTCTTCCTTCGTTGGTCTTTCACCATTAATTTGTAGCTCTTCTTCTGCTGGCTGGATGTCCGGCGGGTTTTGTGGAGCTGGTCTATTGAGAAGGTCCCCAAAATATTCTGTCCACCTCTTCATTTGCTCTTGTATATTGCTGAGCAGTTTCCCATTCTTGTCTTTTATGAGGCAACTTGTTTGCTTGTATTTCCCTGTTAACTTCTTTGTGCTGCTATACAGTTCTCTCATATTTCCTTTGGCTGCAGCATCTTCTGCCTCTCTTGCCAACTTCTCAATATACTTCCTCTTGTCTCTTTTGATACTTCTTTTTACTTCTTTGTTTGCTTCTGTGTACACTTCTTGAGCCTTGGCTTTGGAACTTCTGGTTTTGCTTGTGTTTAACTCTGCTTTCTTGTTTTTCCTGTCTTTTATCTTATTGATGGTTTCTGTTGTTATCCATGCTTTTTGTTGTCTTTCCCTTTCCCCAGTATTTCTTCACATGTCTCCTTCCATACAGTTTTGACCTGCTGCCAATAGTCTTCTGTATTCTCTACATCTTCCAGCTGTTGGAGCACTTGGAATTTGTTGGATACTGTGACCGCAAATTTGTCTCTTGTTTCTTGATTTCTTAGCTGTCCTACATTATACTGTTGTCTATAATTTTGCATTGTTGCGTATCTCTTGAGTTTCATTTTTACTTTGGCTATCAGAAGATGGTGATCTGATGCCACATCTGCTCCTCTATATACCTTTACATCCTGCAATGATGATCTAAACTTCTTGTTTATGCATATATGATCAATCTGATTTTCTGTTCTATGGTCTGGTGATATCCATGTTGCCTTGTGTATTCTCTTATGTGGAAACATGCTTCCTCCTATAGCCAGTTGATTTGAAGCACAGAAGTTTGCGAATAGTTCTCCATTTTCATTCATTACTCCTAGCCCATGTTTTCCCATGACTTCTTCAAATCCGGTGTTGACTGTACCTATCTTTGCATTCATGTCACCCATCAAAATTGTGATGTCTCTTCTTTTTACTTTATCCATAATTTCCTGTAGTTTAGTATAAAATGCTTCTTTCACAGACTCTTCTTTGTCATTAGTTGGTGCATAACATTGGATGACATTTACATGAATTTTCTTTTTAGCTGTTTTGAAAGTAGCTGTTATTATTCTGGGTCCAACAGCTTCCCATTCAATGAGTGCTTTCTGTGCTTCTTTAGATAACATAAGAGCTACCCCTTCACTGTGGTGTGAACTTTCGTCTTCATGTCCTGAGGACAGCACCAATTCACCTGTGATGAGTTTCTTCCTGTCTACCCCCTTCCACTTTGTTTCACACATTCCCAGAACCTCGATTTTGTATTCCCTCATTTCTGCTGCTACCTGCGCCACTTTCCCTTGTTCGTTTAATGTCCGAACATTCCAGGTGCCAAATCTGGAAGTTCTCCTAGAAGAAAGAAGGTTAGTCATCAACACAGACTCCTTTCGGCTTTCTCTGTGTTGCATCATACGCCTCCCCACGAGAGGACCTTCCCCTGTCTTGGATGGCTGTGTTTTATTTTCTTTATTTGACTTGTCCATATTTGTTGAAGTTTTTTGTGGTTTAAATTTTTTACAGGATGGGGTAACCGGCCCCATGCCCAACCCTCCTTAGTCGCTTTCTACGACATGCTTGGCAGGGGACAGTGTTACTATTCTTTGCTCCCCTTTCGGGCCCCGGTAACACACGAGTGAGTGTTGGTCAGCTTGTCCCAATATCCCCACTACCATTACTATAGTTTTCACGCTTGTTTCGTGCGTTAAGTGTCGTCACTTATCTGTGTGTGTGTATGTGAGTGGTTATAGTATATATGTCAATATATATATAAAGGTATACTGTCTGATAGACAAACCTTCAGTAGTAAGATAGGCTGGACTAGAATATTTTCTAAGTCCAGGGACAGACTCTACCTTTTCACCATTTCACTCGTGAAATCTATTTCTTAACTTATCTCTCACTGAGTTACCACCCTTGTCGAGTTCTATTCAGGTGGGACCAGAAGCTATCTTAATTACCTATCAAAAATCTACGACAGAAATAAAGAAGTAGAACACTAAACAACAGAAAAACAACAGACGTGAGTGGCTTACCCAGGACTCGAACCCAGGACCTTCCATGCGACAGCCCCGCCTAGCTATGCAAGCGAATCACACTATCCTCCTTGCCATCTAGGCGTCACCAAAAATGATACTTCGATGACGGGTCATTAGTGCGACCCGCAACACATAACACCGGAAATTTGCCACGGGCAGTTCAGCCTATTAATGATGCAATCACTTCTGTTGTTGGTTGTCGCACGGAAGGTCCTGGGTTCGAGTCCTGGGTAAGCAACTCACATCTGTTGTTTTTCTGTTGTCTAGCTTTCTTACTTCTTTATTTCTTACGAGTGTCTGAAAACATACCTTTATGTTTGTCTAATATTTATTTACTGTTTACAGGCCTCAGGTTTCCCTTCCTTATGTGTTATAAATGTTGAGACCAGGAACACACCCAAATAGCAAGAATGTAAATCAGTGGTTCTCAAGCCTTGACAGCAATGACACCCCCAACAGGTTTTACAACAGAATGGGAGACTATACCCTAGTGGTTCTCAGACCATTGGTTCCAATGACCCCAAATTGATTTGACTGCTCTCATGGGCACAAGGTAGACAAGTGGTTCTCAAACTTTTGATAACCACAACCGCAAACTTCACAGTTGGTGAAGCTAACAGCCCACAGATTGGAGATTCCTGTGGTAAAAAAAGCAGGAAGCCAAATATAGATTGAGATCCACTATGTATGCTTACAACATCAGCTATTACATAGTATTTAAGATGGATAATAGATAGCATATTGTTGTTGATATTAGGATGATGTTTTAATGTTATTTATGATGGATGATTAGCATCCAGCAGATATGGGAAATGACTTCTCTGGCAAGGCCACTAATGGAGCTTAAATTGTTTGTCAATCCAGTCCTACCAGTGTTCTCGAGGGCCGACATAATCCATCCAAGTTGGTGATGAGCCCCTGTGTCAAGACAGATGAAGCAGCCCCTGCCATCCTCTAAAACCCTACTAGAGTTGCCTGCCATGCTGGTCCTGTAGTGCTGGGAAAGATTGAACCCCCTGGCAACAAGACAACATAAATCCAGCAGCATCTAAGATGAATAATTTACAATGCCAGCAGAACCATCACAGAAAAGCTATTTCAGTCCAAATGATGCTAACTTATTCTGATATTTCTTAGAACCATTAACAGATTAGTGAACATAGCTTATAGTTGTACATTTTGAACATATGCGAGAATCTATCTTCATGTTTGTAAACTTTACATAACATAATCTGTTGTTATTTTTTTCTTTTAATGTTTAATTGGGTTGTATAGTTTTAGTAATTAAAATCTACACCATGGGGGCAGAGCCATAATTGAATAAACACTATTGGGTCTAGATATTTTTTAAGTGGCTGGACACCAAATCTCTTTCTCAACTTTATGTACGCGTACTTTACATAGTCCTCTGTAGGATTTCTGAGGAAGAATTTATTGTCCAGAAAATATCCTGTTTAGTTTCACCAAAATTCTCTTTTAAGTAAGATTTCTAGTGGACTAATTCCTGAGGAGAGACAGTTCATTCATGTGGTCAGAAAGACTATCATCTAGATATTACCTTTTATTCTTCCATCAAATCAGTCACCTTCTCCTCAAATGTATCCGTCACAACTGTCCAGTACTAGACATGTTTTATTAATTTGTGCGTCATTCGACCTAACGATTACTTACATTTAAGTCCCAAAAAAGGGGAGGGGGAGGGAGGAAATACTTGAGCGGTTGATATGAAATAAAGGTTTTCAAAGTCACAAGGATGGGGCGATCGCCCTGTCGTCACCCCCTTGGATCAGCCAAAGTCCTGAGGTGATAGCCCTCATCTGTTTTTTTTTCTTTTTTCAGTGTGTTCTTTTCTCTTCTGCTTGACATGAGAACTTTTTTTCACCCTATATGACGTGGCACTGCCACTTGGTGTGATCGGCAGCTTCATCCTCCCATGTTGCTGGATTTGTTCAGTGCGTTCATGT
Organism: Oreohelix idahoensis; assembly: GCA_024509875.1. Lineage (NCBI taxonomy): Eukaryota > Metazoa > Mollusca > Gastropoda > Stylommatophora > Oreohelicidae > Oreohelix > Oreohelix idahoensis. Next base: position 225,362 of record JAMPIV010010201.1, read on the forward strand.
CTCTCTTGCACACATCTTTGAACCTCAGCTGCAGTTGCGCCGCTGTTCTTTTGCCATCTGCTAGATGTCCGAAGAAGATATATTTACATGACTGACAAATTATTTGTTCAGGGGTTACCACGGCCAGCGGTATAGAATTGCAACGTTACACGGTTACGTACGGGATGATATATGTAAAAGCTAAGATATATAGTTCTGGCATTTTGATGGCTTTTTGGAGGGAAGGGGGTGGAGGAGGATGCCTGTTAGGGTTGAAGGTGGCAGCAGCAGAGCATTGGTCCATATGTGCGCATTTTCGTTTCTGGATGGCATATTTAAAGGGAGGTGGAGGGTGCCTGCTAGGTTTTGGGGAGGTGGTGAGCAACGACGTGAGTAGGGAAGGGATTGGTGTTAGGTCTATGTCTCTATTTTTGGAAAAAAAATCATTATATATCCTAATTGTAACCTATCAGAGATTGAACAGGATAGTTTTCCTTTATTTAAAAAAAAAATGTGAACGAGTTGCCAAGTGATACAGTTACGCGTCAGTCGGCTACATATTTAAGGATCCAAGAAGAAGACAATCAATATATAAAGGTTAAAAAAAGGTAAATGATCCTGTTACATGCCTACTGAGGCATATTGGGAATATGGTGTTAGGGCCACATTTTTCTTGACCATCGGCAGACTAGGGGTGATGTGGTCAGCATCACGCCCGCCGCCTTAACCTTCTCAGAGTTATAGAACCCAATTCATGAGGCTGGGTCGACCCCAGAACCGTTTGCAATCTAAAAAATCCCACCTCAACTGGGGATCAAACCATGGACCACCAAGCTAGGAAGCCAGTGCACTAACCACTGCACTACCGCTATTCTTCTGATCTGCCCCAGAGACCCCTTGGAACTACATTGGGCATTCGTGGTAAATAAATAATGAAAATAAGTGTTCTCCGTCCTTTTTGTAAGTGCCTACCCTTAACCAGTTTTTCTTTATTACTCACTTTTCATTCACCTGTTTTGTACGAGGGGCGTTCAGAAAGTAATGCACCACATCGTTTTTATCAGGAGCTGTTTATTCAAAAAGCATGAAATTTATACACAATATATATGGATATGTCATGTAAACATCGGTATTATTCCACATAATTCCCATCAACTTGTACGGCTTTATGCCAGAGCGAAACAAGTGCATGTATTCCTAGCCCGTACCAGATTTTGTCTTGATCATGTAGCCATTTCTTCGCTGAATGAATCACTCCTTCATCTTCTTCAAAACTTGTCCCACGGAGTGCATCTTTAAGCGGACCAAATAGATGCAAATCAGAGGGTGCCAAATCGAGACTATAGGGTGGATGGGGTAGTACAGTCCAACCCAATTTGGTGATTGCTTCCCGTGTTGCCAGACTTGTGTGAGGTCGCGCATTGTCATGAAGGAGAAGCAGGTCTGCTGGATTCTTGTGCGGCCGAACTCTGCGAAAACGTTGATTGAGTTTTTTCAATGTCTTAATGTAAGCTTGCGAATTGATTGTCTCTCCTCTTGGCATAACGTCCACAAGAATCACACCTTCATTGTCCCAAAAGACAGTGATCATGACCTTTCCAGCTGAAGGAATTGTCTTGAATTTCTTTCTTCGTGGTGATTGCGGATGATGCCACTCCATTAACTGTCTTTGTGTCTCAGGTTCAAAATGATGTGCCCAGGTTTCGTCACCTGTAACGATCTTAGCCAAAAATTTCTCTCCATCAGCATTGAAACGCTCCAACAATTCAGAAGAAATTGCTTTCCTTTGCAATCGGTGGTCATTTGTGAGACTTCGAGGAACCCATCTTGCGCAAACCTTAGAAAATCCGAGAGTTTTATAACTGCATTTGCACTACCAATGCTGACTGACAGCTGTAAGGCCAATTGTTGAGTAGTGATTCGCCTATCAGTAAGAATAATGCCCTCAGCGCATTTCAACATTTCTGCATTGGTGGCTGTAGCAGGACGTCCACAGCGCGACCAATCAAGCAGCTCCGTATCTTCACTTCCTGATTCTTTGATTCTCTGAACCCAGCAACTGACTGTACTCCTGTCGACTGCAAAACTTCCATACACATCACATAGACGCTTGTGAATGTTCACAAAAGTTTCCTTCTCTGCAACGAGAAATTCTATCACAATTCGCTGCTTTTAACGAAAGTTGCTAACACGCTCCATTTCAACGGTTTAGAACAGCCGTATTATTTGGGCGGTTGCAATGCAATTTGGTGCACACAATTGGCACGTGCCATATTTGAAGTGTGCACAATTTCATGCTTCTATCATCATTATTAACAGAGAAAAACGATGTGGTGCATTACTTTCTGAACGCCCCTCGTAGAACAGTTACACATCTACGAGGGTTATTCCTAAATCAACCTCCGACTGGCTGGTAAAAATAATCAAAAATAGAGAAGAAAAAAATCTTATTACATACAAATACTTGTACATACATAACTGCATTTCTTTTCCACACAGTCGCTATCCAAATTCAGGCACTTGTCGTACCGTGCACCAGCTTTTGCAATCCCTCGTCAAGGAACGGCACCACCAGGGTACCCAGCCAGTTGTTGACTCCATCCATGAGCTCCTTGTTGGTTTCGAAGCGCTGGGTAGCCAGCCAGACCTTCATCTTGCTCAAGAGATGGTAATCGCTTGGCTTCAAGTCTGGGCTGTAAGGGGGGTGCTTGAAAATCTCCCAGTTAAACTGCTCGAGTAAAACCTTTGTGCGAGCCGCAGTGTGGGGAAACGCGTTGTCGTGCAGGAGAACGATGCCCTTGGTGAGCATTCTGCGCTTTTTGTTTTGGATCGACCTCCGAAGCTTCTTCAGCGTTTCACAATAAACTTCTGACGTTATTGTGGTCCTTGGTGCCATGACTTCTGTCAACAAAATTCCCTTGCGGTCCCAGAACACTGTAGCTATCATTTTTCAGTGCGAAAATGTTTGTTTGAATTTCTTGGGCTTGTTTGGAGAATGCATGTGCATCCACTGTTTGGACTGTTCCTTCGTCTCTGCATTCACAAACAGAAGCCATGTCTCATCCCGTCACGATTCTGTTGAGAAATTTGTCCCCCTCTTCTTGGTAGCGCAGAATGAACGTCAAAGCTGAGCCCATTCTTTGAGCTTTGTGAATGTCAGTCAATTGTTATTGGTACCCACCGTGCACAGAACTTGTGGTAACCCAATCTCTCTGTGACAATTCGAAACAGTCCTCGAAATTTGAGGAAATTCAGCAGAAAGATCTGAAATCGTGAAATGACGCTTTTCACCCACAACTTAGTCGACTTTTTGAACGAGTTCATCAGTAACAATTGAGTGTCGTCCTTGTCCCCCCTCATCATGCACATCTGTGCGCCCATCCCTGAATTATCCTGCACAAATCTCTCACAGAACTGTCACTCATAACGTTATCTCCATACACACAACACAATCGACAACTAATATCGGCGGCGCTGTGTCCTTCTGCTTGCAGAAAACGAAGCACATCATGGACCTCACAACTAGCGGGAGTGGCGATGACAGGGTCCATGTTTACTCAGTCGCTACTCGTGAACAACTGAACAAACTGTGATTTGCGTGTAAACAAACACAATATGATGCTGCAGCAATGCGCCATGTTGTCAAAGTTTATTTTGACCAGCCAATTATTTGATTTTAGGAACAGCCCTCGAAATGTACTGATATAATGCGTGACAGAATTTTAACATGAAGAATAAGAGCATTTTAAAAAGTTATAAAATATTAATTTTACAAGGTAGAAATAAACAAAAATGTTGTACATGATTTTTATTTCATGAAAAACACTAAGCTGTAAAGTACAGTACAAAGTAAGAAAGCATGAACCACCATCAGGTTTTGTATAATGGATCAATTATTGATATACAACAATCATTTTATGCATTAATAGCTCACACGCTGTGAGCGTTGCTCTGGCACGGCGCGTTGAATTTTGCAACGCTCAGAGCGTTGGTCTGGAGTCAAAGAGTTAATGACTGATATAAATGTTTTCTGACTGACACAAATGTATCAGTATAACAAACATGCAACACATCCTCACAAAATCAGGCTTATTAACTGGTATAAAAATAGGCTTATTAACTGGCATAAAATATTTTAAATCTTATACTAACTGAAATTATGTGCGCATCTGCTAATGATATTACTTGAATAACAACATCTGAATAAAAACTTGGCTTAAATTTAAGTGTTTCATTAGTTTCAGGACATGCCACAACTTTCAGTAAATTCCATTAATTTTAAGTTTCCACTTATGATACTTGAAATCACTTGAACATTATTTTTTTCCTGTTAGTGAAGCAGACAAGCAAAATAAGCCTTATTTGTATTGTGGAACAAGATTACTAAGTCACTAAAAGAAAACTAATGTGTCATAACAAACTTAAAAAAAAAAAAAGAGTTCCAATTATAAATTTGCCAAATTTCTCCTGTTTTCAACCTGTCTAGTTTTCCTGTTGATATTAAGCCTGGAAGAGAAGTAAAATGTTTACATAAAGTTTGCTGAGTAAGCAGCCTAATGTGCATGTCAGTTATGCTGAATGAAGATTTGCAAATGATGAAGTTTTTAAATGTTGTTGTTCAATTTTCCTAACACTCATCTTTAAGACACAAAACACAGTTGCTGTTCCTACTTCATCTCTGATGGTCTGTCTTCAGTTTACAATTTTCTGTTCTGTCTGGTCAATGTCCATGACTGTCAGATCTATGTCTATGCTAGCATGTCCATGCTGCCAGGTTCATGCCATGCTGACAGTTCTATGTCTATGTTGTCAGGTCAGGTAAATGTCAATGTCTATGATGTCAGGTCCAGGTATATACAAGTATCTATGCTATCAGGTCCATGTCTACGCTGTCTGGTCTAAGACTGTGATGTCAGTCCATCTTCTTCTTAAGCATCCTCTTGGTCGTGGGCTTTGAATTTGTTCATTATTCTAGTTTCTCTCAATCTTATTCTTTGTTTTATTTTTGCAATGCTAAGACAATGGAAATACAACGGGAGAGACTAAAATACTTTTAAGTAAAAGTTAAACATAATTTTAAGTGATAATTTTTTTAAACAACAATCAGCTTACTATTTTCTGTTAATAAATAAAGTTTCCTTTCATTTTATAACAGTACATCTTTTGGAAGAGTTTTATATAGTATGGGGCAGGCAAAGTGTAACCATGAATGAGTTAATGATTAAGTACTTACAGCAAACTTATGCTAGATTTGATTTCAAATTGTAACATTATTCAAACATATCAGGTGATGAAACTGTAACACCACAACAGTTCATCAGGTTAACAGACTTTAACACATAATAATTTGCAAGGTTCAAATGATATTTAGTGAAATATACAAAGGAAAATACAACTGGCAAAGTCTGAAGTTTAAGTTGACCTTGTGCTACTTGGCAAATCCAAAGTATGTCTGAGAAGAAAAAAAAATGATGACAGTAATTTTATTGCATTTGTCATAACAGAAGAATAATCAACTTAATTTGAGGAATTTTATAAATTTCAGAGACTAAACAGTTATATAAACAAAATAAAAATAATAACAGATTAAACTAATTCATTCCAGTTTGAAGACACATAAATTAGCTGCAGCAAATTATAATATTCAGATTTACACAAACAAGATAGTCGTGGAGAAAATGAGAGACAGCAGAACAATGTTTAGAGTCTATAAACAATATTTTTATACGCTAATACTTGAGTATCCGATTGGCTAAGCGGTTAGAGCAGTTGTCTCTTACGGCAAAAGCTGCCAGGCTCCAGGATTAAAACCTGGTGGCATCCAGTTTACCCAGCTGTAAATGGGTACCTGACTCTGCTCTCGAGTAAGGGATTTCAAGAGCAGGGAGGAAAGGAACTGGTCACCCCACCTTATAAAGCTGGAGCTATTATAGTGAAGTCTCTAACAATTCACTCCCTTATGACAGTTTCTGTTATGGGACTGTTTCTTTTTATAAATAAATATATATACACACACACACATGCACACACACACACATGTAGTTTCCAGGGGTCTTTGAGTAGACAGAAAGAACAGGACTATCCCTCCTTCAGGCATAATTGGCAACTAATGTGAGGCTGTTCAATTCAAAAGGCTGGCAAACTCATCATCTAAAACAAAGAGACCAACACAGCATAAGCATGTGTTGTGTAGTTCAACTTTCTTGCAAGGGGGGAGAGAGAGGAAATACCAGCAGAATGGAAGGAAGGTTATCTGGTCAAGTTGCCTAAGAAGGGAAACTTACAAGAGTGCACAAATTATGGAGGAATAATGTTACTATCAGTGCCAGGAAAAGTATTAAACAAAATCATCCTGGAGAGATTAAAAGAGTCCATAGACAAGCAACTGAGAGATGGACAAGCAGGTTTTCGACAAAACAGATCCTGTACAGACCAGATAGCCACATTGAGAATAATAGTTGAACAAAGTCTGGAATGGAATTCACCGCTATACATTGGATTCGTGGACTGTGAAAAGGCATTTGACAGTGTGGACAGAGAATCGCTTTGGAAATTGATGAGGCATTATGGAGTTCCCATGAAGATCATTAACTTAATAAAGAAGACCTATGAAGATATCTTCTTCTTCTTCTTCTTCGTTCGTCCTGAAAAGGACGGTGGTTGCGTTGTGTCTGTTTGCACCTAAGCTGTGATATCTGCACCTTTCGGTCGACACATCCGACTTCTGCACGGCATTTTTTAAGGACTGGGTTTGCCTTCCCATTTCGATCCATGCTCGCTCAGCCAGCCTGCACTGCTGCAGACTGTTTCCAGGACCACCACGTGGAGGTGGAGCACGGTCTTGACCAGCTCTGGTTCGCTGGTCCTGACGCAGGCAGTCAAGCTATGAGTCGCTGACTGCATTCACTATTGCTGCATCTTGGGGTCCCATACAGAACCATTTAGGATTAGAACGGGAGTAAGACAGGGATGCCTCTTGTCTCCATTTCTTTTCTTACTAGCAATAGATTGGGTTATGAAAACATCGACATCACACAACAGAAATGGAATCCAGTGGAATCTGACTAAACAGCTTGATGATCTGGATTTTGCAGATGACTTGGCTCTTCTGTCCCATAACCATAATCAGATGCAAGAGAAAATGAAAATTCTCGATGAGAGGTCACAAGTGGGCCTGAAAATACACAGGGAAAAGACAAAGATTATGAGAACAAATGTAAGAAATGAAAACAAGGTTGAACTTGAAGAAACACCACTAAAAGATGTAGAATCTTACACATATCTTGGAAGTAATATAGACAAAGTTGGAGGGACAGACAGTGATATCAAAATAAAAATACAAAAAGCAAGAGGAGCTTTCATTGCATTGGAGAACAAGAGAAATCAAGTCCAACACGAAAATAAGAATCTTCAACTCAAATGTGAAGTCAGTCCTATTGTATGGCTCTGAGACATGGAGAACAACAAAAACAACAACCAAAAAGCTACAGACTTTTATAAATGGGTGCTTGCGTAGAATAGAAGGACTGAAATGGTATGACAAAGTCACAAATGTGGAATTGATGACAAGAACCAGACAAGTGCCAGTGGAACAAGAGTTGAGAAGAAGACGTTGGCGATGGATAGGACACACATTGAGGAAACCTGTTGATAGCATAACAAGGCAGTCCTTGTTCTGAAACCCACAGGGAAAGAGAGGTAGACCAAAAAACACATGGAGAAGAGAACTGGAAACAGAGGTGAAAATGATGAGGAAAACACGGAAAGAACTTGAGCAGATGGCACAGGACAGGAAGACTTGGCATGTGTTTGTTGACGGCCTATGCTCCTTGGGGAGCTAAAGGGTATTGATTGATTGAAAATTACATGATAACAGTAAAAGAGAAAACATTTCCAAACAGGACCAGCTGAAGTGGTGGTGCCATGCTATGTAAGCAGCAACAACAAAAAAAAAAGGAGATGAATCAGAATGAAAGATTTCTAAAGAAATTGTTTAAAAAAATAAAACAAAGTTTAAAAAATAAAACAAAAACAATTTGGTTGCAGCTTAAAACTTTTAGCCAGTGGTATCCAACCCCTGCAGACCCAAGTAGAACAGTCCCAACTAAGATGGTTTGGCCATGTCTGCAGAATGGGAGAAGATCGGCTAAAACGACAAGCATGGGAAACAAAGAGCCAGGGATCCAGACCCCCAGGACGACCCAGAGTCCGCTGGGAGGACAACGCTAGACAATTTTTGAAGGCCCGAGGACTAGAATGGAACCAGGCCAGGAGGAAGACAGCCGATAGGATAGTCTGACGCTCTCTCTTCCAAACCTCTACACCTCACGGTAGAAGGGGAACGACTAAGTAAGGAAGGTATCTAAAGAGACAAAAAAAGAATAAGACTACTGAACCCTCAGGCATGTCACATAAGGTGACTAATATGAGGTTGTGCACGAGGCTGGCAACCTCATCATGTCAAATAAATTACCATAGAAACCATTGCTACAAGATCATGTGAATGCTTGGTGCACGATTCCTGCAAGAGGTCCAGCTGCACTGGTGGCTCAATGCTCTATAATCTATAAGGAGCACAAATGAAAGTGATGATGATGATGACAAAACCTTTAGGACTTAAAGTGCTAAGGAGAAGAAGATGCCGCTAAGTATGTCACCTAAAGTGCTAAGGAGAAGAAGATGCCGCTAAGTATGTCACCTAAAGTGCTAAGGAGAAGAAGATGCTGCTAAGTATGCCACCTAAAGTGCTAAGAAGAAGATTCCGCTAAGTATGTCACCTAAAGTGCTAAGGAGAAGAAGATGCCGCTAAGTATGTCACCTAAAGTGCTAAAGAGAAGAAGATGCCGCTAAGAAAGCTGCCTAAAGTGCTAAAAGGACGATTCCGCTAAGTATGTCACCTAAAGTGCTAAGGAGAAGAAGATGCCGCTAAGTATGTCACCTAAAGTGCTAAGGAGAAGAAGATGCTGCTAAGTATGCCACCTAAAGTGCTAAGGAGAAGAAGATGCTGCTAAGTCTGCCACCTAAAGTGCTAAGGAGAAGAAGATGCTGCTAAGTCTGCCACCTAAAGTGCTAAGGAGAAGAAGATGCTGCTAAGTATGCCACCTAAAGTGATAAGGAGAAGAAGATGCTGATAAGTATGCCACCTAAAGTGCTAAGGAGAAGAAGATGCCGCTAAGTATGCCACCTAAATTGCTAAGAAGAAGATGCCGCTAAGTATGTCACCTAAAGTGCTAAGGAGAAGAAGATGCTGCTAAGTATGCCACCTAAAGTGCTAAGGAGAAGAAGATGCTGCTAAGTATGCCACCTAAAGTGCTAAGGAGAAGAAGATGCCACTAAGTCTGCCACCTAAAGTGCTAAGGAGAAGATGCCGTTAACTACGCCACCTAAAGTCCTAAGGAGAAGAAGATGCTGCTAAGTATGCCACCTAAAGTGCTAAGGAGAAGAAGATGCTGCTAAGTATGCCACCTAAAGTGCTAAGGAGAAGAAGATGCTGCTAAGTATGTCAACTAAAGTGCTAAGGAGAAGAAGATGCTGCTAAGTCTGCCACCTAAAGTGCTAAGGAGAAGAAGATACTGCTAAGTATGCCACGTAAAGTGCTAAGGAGAAGAAGATACTGCTAAGTATGCCACCTAAAGTGCTAAAGAGAAGAAGATGCTGCTAAGTATGCCACCTAAAGTGCTAAGGAGAACAAGATGCTGCTAAGTATGTCACCTAAAGTGCTAAGGAGAAGAAGATGCTGCTAAGTCTGCCACCTAAAGTGCTAAGGAGAAGAAGATACTGCTAAGTATGCCACGTAAAGTGCTAAGGAGAAGAAGATACTGCTAAGTATGCCACCTAAGATGCTAAGGAGGAGAAAATGCCACTAAGCCTGCCACCTAAAGTGCTAAAGAGAAGATGCTGCTAAGTATGCCACCTAAAGTGCTAAGGAGAAGATGCTGCTAAGTATGCCACCTAAAGTGCTAAGGAGAAGATGCTGCTAAATATGCTACCTAAAGTGCTAAGGAGAAGAAGATGCCGCTAAGTATGTCACCTAAAGTGATAAGGAGAAGATTCTGCTAAGTATGCCACCTAAAGTGCTAAGGAGAAGATGCTGCTAAGTATGCCACCTAAAGTGCTAAGGAGAAGATGCTGCTAAGTATGCCACCTAAAGTGCTAAGGAGAAGAAGATGCTGCTAAGTATGTCACCTAAAGTGCTAAGGAGAAGAAGATGCTGCTAAGTATGGCACCTAAAGTGCTAAGGAGAAGAAGATGCCACTAAGTATGCCACCTAAAGTGCTAAGGAGAAGAAGATGCTGCTAAGTATGCCACCTTATATAAATTTATGAAAAAATGAGTGTCTCACTTTCACATCATAACTGAAGTCATGTAATGATCCGATGGTCTCAACAAGACTTGGCATATTCCATAGGGGATGTGACTGTGGAAGGAGAATATTATAAAATTATATTATAATTACTTCAGTTATTCTGATGAAACCTTATGATAAAGATATTATAACACAATTTTGAAAAATATTAAATACATGAGTCAAATAGATTAACTGCCACACATACTTTTAAATGCATTGGCCAAAATAGCTTCTTGATACGAGTAGTTCTGGTTTTTGAGCCTTCAAGGCTCTGTGCTGCTAACAGAGCCTTTCCATTTTCTGAGAGTCTTTGGTTGTCTCTCTCCAGTTTTCAGTTCCAGTTTTTAACTCTTTCAGTCCCAAGTAAAAAAAGTGGGTTTGGCCCAAACAAAAATGGCCACCCCAGTGTGTTTTTATTGTTGTTGTTTGGAAATAATTTTTTAAAATGTTCATATGCATAAATAACTTTGTTGTTGTATATGAAAGTAGGGATCATCAGACAATGTTGTTGTATATGAGACTAGTTGTATATGAGTAGGGATCAAAGAGGGAAGGCTAACCCGGTCCCAAAAATGCCGTGTTGAAGTCGGATGTGTCGGCCGAAAGGCGCAAATATCGCAGCTTCGCTGTAAACGGACACAACGCAACCAACGTCCTTTTCAGGAAGAACAAAGAAGAAGAAGAAGACGTATATAAAAGTGAAGGTAAATGGATGTACTTTACTCTAGTGCTACAAGTATAAAAGCATTCATTGAAAAATTATTAGTTATCCATTTGATCTTATAAAATATGTGCTTAAAAAATCTTAAATTAATATCAAACCACAAAAACACGTTCTCTCATAAACACACAAGGTATTTACTAGAAAGGTCTTCCTGTCGGAAATGACATTTTGGGTTGTTAAAATTGGAAAACAGCTCTAGAAAGGAACAAAAGATACGAAATACGATATAACGTTGATCGGGTCAAACAGGTCGAACCGGAAAACCAATATAACGTTGATCGGGACTTAAAGAGTTAAGTTTCTTTCTCTGCTGTCTATCCAGCAGATTCTCTCGGTACCATGCCCTAAATTTGTTTAGTACCGTTTGTGCCTTTTTTTTTTTTTTGGTCTTTTATTTTAGTCTCTAGTTGTTCAACATGTCCCAGCCATCTCATTCTGTTTGATCTCATGGTGTTTGCTATAAGTGAGATCCATATAATTGTGTTTTTCCTTATTTGTCTTTAATTTGTATTCATTAGTACTAACATCTGTAACAGGACCAAATAATTTTTAAGTCATTAATACTAATATCTGTAACAGAACCATATAATTTTCAAAGAATTCTGTTCTTGAATGCTGCAGCTGTGCTGTATCAAGCCTGGCCTGTTGAACTCCAAGTCCCTGGGTCATACATTAAATGGATATTATTAGTGTTTGATGCATATTGATGCGTGTTGCCATATGATGATGGATGGCATCCGCATGTCTGGTTTTGTGTAGTGTGTAGATGTGTTCAGTCAAAACAATGTTCATACAACAATAACAGGGCAATCCACATAGGACGTCAGTAAACTCACGACGTATAAAGTCAATGAGTCTTGAAACAGCCGTTGACGTTTTTCTTCATTATTTATTGTGGACGCCACAGTGACAAAATGGTTACGCAAATGTGTAGGCACATCAAACAGTCATTATCACAGCAACATTCAATACAGCAATAGACGGTAGACAGCATTACAATGATGAGTCAGATGCATGTTATATTTCATAGTGCTGTAAATGTAGTCAGGTGGAAAACTCCATCCTTTTCTATAACAGCCAGGAGATAACCAGATGTATGAGATCAGTTCACTCTCCTTAGTTTGACTTCAGCAAGACAGACACGTCTGCCGAAGTATAAATAATGTCCACAAAAAATATCCTCTAGATAATAAAGGTTTTCCAAACCTAATTCATTTAACAAAGTAGCAAGTAATGGTCCTTGGTACATGCATCAACCGATGCAGTACAATGCAGCGACATGTGAGCTGGGAAAAAACATCTCGTGACGACGACTTTCGGAGACAGGCTATGAATCGAAATCGCTCACGACCCAAAATCGATAGAGTTAATGAAAAAGTCAATTTACCTTGCTTTCATGAAATACACAGAAATATCACGCCTCCCGACATGTGGGAAAACACTAGAGGTATTATCTCGAATAAACGAAATATCCATTAAGAGGACTACACATCCCTGACAGAACAAAAAATAGCGGAGATCCCCTCTTCAACGAGGCATCTCTTTCGCCATTCCAAATCGCTCACTCCACTAGTCGTGGGCGGAAACCGATCGACCAAACAACAAGACAAGTCATGCGCAGTCCAGCGCAAAAATGACCACAGCTCAAACTTAACTGCATTCGATACCAACGCGAGAAGACAAATGCTTACCGAGAAAAGTGACTATAAATTCCAAGCAGTTGTTGCCCTTGCGTTATAAAATAGATATTGAAACAAAACGATGTTGCGAGAATTTATCACGCAACATATCACCACCTCCTCCCGATAAAAAAAAAATGTGGAACATATTTTTTTTTTTAAATATCAAAGAGCATGCGATAAGCGGCTCAAAACGCACGAATTATGCGCTGATAATTAATTAAATTGCCAAACATTAGGCTAATTATAGAGTGTCTGGTGAGGATATACCTCAACAGAAAAATAAATATGTCTCAAAAAATATTCACATCGGGGAGGTGTCACCAACACACATCACGTTAGCATGTAAACACAATATACGTATGCAAGTTACTATAATCATCATTAAACAGCATACTCTAATATTGTCTTTAAAAATGGATGTACAAATCTGATAGAAAAATTTAAATAGTACATTCTTTGACATGTAATGACATAAGTACATAGTAAAGTTAAACTACATGACGATCCAGGATATATGCTCTGGTATTCCGAGGGTAAGTACACAATCTAGAACTCGTAAGGTAAGTCCTCAGCTCAACAATGACATTCTGAGAAAGTACAAGCAATATAATGCTAATTAATAACTAATATGCTTCATAAGGTACAATACATTATTAATAATTGTGGCTGTTTAGTAAACTAACGGCCCTTATATTAACTACTCAGTCCTCCTCTATCATCTTAAAAAACGAACAGAAGAAGATGACAACAAAGCACGATAGTGTGTACATATAAAGTAAGTACAGATGTGCTAATCTATTGTAGAAATATAGGTGTGTTATGACTCTGTAATATATAGAAATATAGGACAGAAGTATTAGTTGGAGTCATGTGGGCATCTAGACAAAATGTCAGCCATCACATTATCCGCACCACGGATAGCTCGTACCGTGAAGTGAAAAGGTTGAAGAGCTATAGCATATCGAGTGGATCTCGAACTCTTCAAATTCTTAGTCTGAATAGCTGTAAGAGCTTTCTGATCAGTCTCTAGAATGAAATGTGCGCCCAGGAGGAATCTTTGTAGTTTTAGAATTGACCAAACCATCGCTAACAACTCACGGTCTAAAACCGAGTAGTTCCTCTCTGCCGCATTTAGTTTTCTAGAAATGTACATAACAGGATGCAGAGTATTTGCATATTCTTGCATCAGTGCTGCTCCAATCCCAGTGGATGAAGCATCACTCCGAAGAACAAAAGTCCTATCAAGAGTAGGTAATCTTAAGATGGGAGGAGAAGAAAATATATTCTTGATTTGGTCTAGTGAAGATTGGCATTCTTCAGACCAACGGACCAGATTAGGCGAACCTTTCTTCAACAATGTTGAGAGAGGTGCCATGATCGAAGATAAATTTGGAATAAATCTCCCATAAAATTGAATTAAACCTAAGAGACTCCTAACTTGTTTCTTCGTTTTAGGAACAGAGATGTTCAGTATTTTGGAAGTATTGTGGTCTTCTGTCTTCAAGAGACCATGACCAACACGATGACCCAGGAAAGAGATTTCACCAAAACCAACAAAAGCTTTAGAAGGTTTTGCTGTCAAATTATTCTCACGTAGAGTGGACAGTAAGTCATATAACCCTAAATAGTGATCTTCCCAGGTATCACTGAAGAGACAGATGTCATCTAAGTATGCGATGACATCCGAACGATGTGACAGAATTCGACGCATCATGCGAACGAAAGTGGCAGGGGCGTTCATGAGACCAAAAGGCATAACATTCCATTGAAATAGACCCCTAGGTGTAGAAAAAGCAGTAAGAGGTTTGGCATGCTCTGCTAAAGGCACTTGCCAATAACCTTTAGACAAGTCAAGTTTAGTGAAGAATCTAGAATTAGAAAGTCTAATCAGTAGATCTTCTAACAAAGGCATCGGTTCAGCGTCGAACTTTGTGACCTGATTCAATTTGCGATAATCAACGCAAATTCGTATGTTCTTATCCTTCTTCCGGACAATAACCATGGAAGAAGAATATGGTGAAGTCGATGGTTCAATTATATTTAATTGAATCATTTCATCCAATTCCTTTTCCACTTGCGACTGAAAGTGTATAGGAATAGGATACGGCCTAACCCTAATTGGATTATTGTCGGTAAGAATTATGTCATGTTCTATGACATCTGTGTGTCCAGGAATGTCAGTGAGAACATCCTGAAATGTTTGTAACATCGACGAGACTTGTCGATGTTCGTCACCAGAAAGATTAGGAGAAACAGAAACGTTTTTCCAAGATTCCGTAGAATGTAATGGAACCACTGGAAGGGGAAGGTTGACATCAGAGAAGGTAGCTTCCTCATCCTGAATGACAGACAGGGATGAATAATGACCGTGAGGTGCAGGAGCATCATCCGTTGCCTGGAAAATAGGCAGCAAATAGTCCGGACGTTCGTGAAATTCCGAAAGCATGTTTATGTGGAAAGTTTTATGCTTTCCATCAATATCGACCACATAGTCAACATCGGAAATCCGAGAGACTATTGCATACGGACCTTTCCATGCAATAAGAAGTCTATTTTCCCTACTGGGGAGTAGGACGAATGCTTTGTCACCTGGACAAAGTTGTCGTAGACATCTATTCTTGTTAGCAAACTGTCTTGCCTTCTCTTTAGCAATTTCTGATGAAGCAGTTGCTAGCTTACATGCCTCAATGATCTTTTGTCTAAGAGCAATGACATACTCATATGAGGATTGAGTTTCATCGCTAATATCATCGGCAGTGATGAGATCGTGTAATAAAGACATAGGGCCGCATGGACGCGCGCCAAAGACAAGTTCGAAGGGAGAAAATCCTGTGTGTTCATTAGGGACTTCTCTATAGGCAAAGAGAGCCGCGGGTAAAACCCTGTCCCAATCTTGAGGATGATCTTCAGTTATCTTACCAAGCAAAGTCTTGAGCGTTCTATTCAGACGCTCAACTAACCCATTAGACATAGGATGGTAGATACTACTGAGAGATCGTTCAATATGTAAGGTAGACATTACCTGTGACATAGTGTCAGATATGAGTTGAGTGCCATGGTCTGACAATATTTCTCTGGGGAACCCCAAGCGAGAAAATATCAACCAAAGAGCATCTGCGATATCTGTAGTAGATATGCTCTTAAGAGGAATAGCCTCTGGCCAACGTGTGCACATATCGACACATGTAAGGATAAACTGATGTCCTCTGGCCGACTTGACCTTAAAAGGGCCAATAATATCTATGGCCATTTTCTGAAACGGCCGAATAGGAATGTCAGCAGCCTGGATAGGCGCAGCATGTCGTGGTCCTCTAGATTTGACCTCCTGACATACCTTGCATGATCGGCAGTAAATACGAATGTCCTTATTGACAAAAGGCCAAAAGAAAGCCGCAAGGACTCTCGACTTCGTACGGGAAAAACCCATATGTCCAGCACATTGCGAGTCATGAGCATGTTGTAATATTTGGACTCTCATGCTCTTGGGAACAAGAATTTGCGAATGTGCCGACGTAGTCGAATCTTGTACCATACGTACAAGTACGCCGTTTCTCATTGCAATCCAAGATTTTCTATTTGTATCCTGATTCGGATCACCTTTCTTCGCAAGAACGAAGAATTTTTTTAAAGAAGGATCTTCTTCTTGCAATTTTATGAAAGAGTCACGAGTGATTACTAAGTGACTATCTTGGCTATCAACTTCATTATCACTATTCAGTGAAGTTTCGGGTGTTTGTAGAGCTTGTGCTCTTGTAACTACTGCATTTGTAGCTTGCATGTTATTATCTTCCCAAGCAGCAATCTGCTGTGGGGTACACTCCCTAACTCCGTGAATACGACCAATAATAAGGTCCGCAATAGGATTAGGTAAGAGACAAGCATGCACATCTCCAGTAAAGAAAGGAGTGGCAATGCGAATTACAGCAGTAGGATATTTTTCTAGAGTGCCGCCAAATGTGACACATTTAATAACCCTTCCTGTAGCACAAGATGGATCTACAAGCGATTGTCTAACACCAATAGTGGTGCATCCGGAATCGAAAAGTAGTGAGACCGGAGTATCATTAACAAGACCCTTATGTAGGATTAAAGAACCCCTCCCGTCATGCGCAACAGCAGCAGGAAGAGCGGGAAGTGGGTGACCACAACTCAAAGTAGTTATGGTACCCGGTTCGAATAAAGTACTGCATTGGGGGCATTTGTTTGCTCTCTCAAAGTCAAAAGGAGAACCAGTGACAGCGTCAAAGTTTTTATTATCAACACCATGATTACAGGCTCCCTCAGTTTCCTGTTGTACAGCATTAGCCTGCTGATATCTCTTTTTTTTGTGTTGAGATCTACCCCGACTATTATTACCTCTGAAGTTATCAAAGTTATTATTATCTCTGCAGTTATTATTGTCTCTATTGTAATTGTTATCCTGGTTCGAATACCAGTTTCCACGATTACTATCATGTTCACATTGATGCGAACATCTATTTGTTTGGTTCTGAGGTCTTCGGCAGGAATAACCTCTATTACCATATCCTCTTTTGAAATGCTTATAATTATTAGGGTGATAGTAACGTGTACTATCAGGCTGTCTCCAATTCTTCGAAGAAGAATCACCATGAAATTGATTTCCATGATTTTGACAGAAATTACCGCTACCCTTTCTATCAAAATTTTGTTGGGATCTACGAGCAAAGTTTTGACCATACGGAGCTGCCGAAGCAACTGGTAAACCTTCTTTCACCTTAGAGTTACCCATGGTTATGTGTGGGTGCGCAGTTACGTATTGGCAACAGAAATCTTCCATTTCTTTTATTGTTTTAGGTTTACGTTCATGAAGGAAAGCAAGGAAAGACTCATTGACAGACGACATGACTTTGTCTCTAAGTATTAAGTCCATAAGTCCTTCATAAGTTTTTTCCGTCTTAGATAGTTCAACCCATCGTGAGAAAGTAATGCGTATTCTTGCAATAAACTCGGAGAATTCAACTCCATTTTCAGGTAACATGTTTTTAAATTGTAGACGATAGCCGTCTTCGTTAAGCTGATATTTCTTTAACAAAGCGGCCCTGACAACCTCATAATTGTTCTTGTCAGGTTCATCCACCATATTTAATATACTTAGAGCTTTACCTGTCAGTATCCCTGATAACTGATAAACATATTTTGCTTTGTCTATGTTATGAGCTGTACATGCTTGTTCAAATCTGTCCAGATAGAACATTATGTCATCACTGGAAGGACTAAATGTTGGTAACTTAATCTTAAAAGTATCATTATTAGCCTTACCAGAAGATGAACCCTTGTTTGAATCATTACCATTACTCATGCTTGTCAATTTCAATTTTTCCAACTCTAAAGCTAAGACCTTTTCTTCATGTTCCATTTTTGCTTTCTCTTTCCTCTCATCAGACTCTCTCTGTAATCTTCTTTCCTCAGCCTGAGCCTCTTTTTGAAGTCTTTCATTTTCAGCTTCTTTTTCAAGTCTTTTATTTTCAGCCTCTTTTTCAAGTCTTTTATTCTCAGCCTCTTTTTCAAGTCTTTTATTCTCAGCCTCTTTTTCAAGTCTTTTATTCTCAGCTTCTAGCTGTAGCTGGAGTTTTCTTTCCTCAGCTTCTGATTCCCTTTTTTGTTTTTCCATTTCCATTTGGAATCTTTTTTCATCCACCTGCATCTGCAGTTTCTTTTGTTCAGCTTCCATATGCAGTTTCTTTTGTTCAGCTTCCATTGCTTTATCATATCGAGCAGTTGCAAATTCTTCTAACTTATCACCAGTCTTGCCAAGCAATTTACCCTGCTCAATAAAGTGCTCAAATGTAGACATGTTGTCTAACATATGAGTCCAAAACCTGAAATAATTAACTAATTTATTTCAAACCTAAGTGTAACAAGTCTTAATTAAACACTTGTATATTCACATCACCTTATATTATCCCAGTCTCTGTGGGAAACAAGTCTCCAATCAAAGAACTTGTATATGAAATATCAGCACTCAATTCTTGATCATAAGTGCACTTCTCATTCAATAGTGCACGACACTATTCATCATTCATTTATCATCAGTGTAGTAGTAACAGTGCATTAGCATAGCCCATTAACTAATTACTATAACTGTAAACAATGACTATGTAAACACATGCAGAATGTAAACATTGAAAATGTAAACAATACAAACAATGTAAACAATAACAATGTAAACAATAACAAAGATCAGCAACAATACAAAAACTTTCGCAGAAATCAACTAAAAATAAAGCAGAAATTAATGAAATATCACACAAAATGTGACGATATCTGCGATAGAATTAAACAAAATACATGACACCACAGTGTATAAACAAAAATGTTGTATGAAACTAAATTATAGACAAGAGTAGGCTAACAAATACAAACAAATCAAAACAAAACTAAAGAATGCGAAATAATAACGAAAACAATATTAAAACATGTCATCACAGCTAACATAAATAGCAACAGAAGTCGCTTAGCAAATTCCAGTATCGGAAATTTGCAAACCTTACAGAAAACGCTCACAATAGACGACCTCTATGACGTGGCATAATCTAACGGAGACACCACCCAACCGAGAACCCGCTGAAATATAAACATATAAATATACAAATAACATATAGACATATAACATATAGAATGAGATGATACACAGAAGACTCAGCAGAAGTATAAGGGCACAGTTTACATACAAACAGGCCACTTAACTTATAGGCTTCCAATCGTCGAACAGCAGAAAAACGGATGTCAATCAACGTCCTAAAGAGCGAAGCTCCAACGATGATGGCACATCTGAACTGCTTCCACTGCTAACACGATGGTACAAGAGCTTCTGAAGTACTGTGTGTTGAGTTGTTTCGGCACTTGACCTTCTAACCCAAAAGTAAGTTGATGGAAATCGGTACTTGGCCTTCTTCAGAAAACAACCCGTTTCAACCGGCACTTGACCTTCACAAAAACGACAGCACTGGAACCTTGACAGCAGCAACTTGCTTGACTTGCGTAAAAGATAACAGCAGTCCGAGTTATCCGGCAACATGTAACAACGCCGGGTACTGTCAAATTCTTGTTTCCGTCAAAAAATTGAAATTTTGACTTTTACCGGGCAACGCCGAGTACTTTGAAAATTTTGAAGATGTTGACTGTATTGAAGAATGTTAATTTCTTGAAGGATGCTGATGAATTCTTGTTGAAAATGAAGTGGGTAAGGGACCCCGTGTTTGCTGGTACCAGAATCAAACCAGCTTATGGCCACCAAATGATGCGTGTTGCCATATGATGATGGATGGCACCCGCATGTCTGGTTTTGTGTAGTGTGTAGATGTGTTCAGTCAAAACAATGTTCATACAACAATAACAGGGCAATCCACATAGGACGTCAGTAAACTCACGACGTATAAAGTCAATGAGTCTTGAAACAGCCGTTGACGTTTTTCTTCATTATTTATTGTGGACGCCACAGTGACAAAATGGTTACGCAAATGTGTAGGCACATCAAACAGTCATTATCACAGCAACATTCAATACAGCAATAGACGGTAGACAGCATTACAATGATGAGTCAGATGCATGTTATATTTCATAGTGCTGTAAATGTAGTCAGGTGGAAAACTCCATCCTTTTCTATAACAGCCAGGAGATAACCAGATGTATGAGATCAGTTCACTCTCCTTAGTTTGACTTCAGCAAGACAGACACGTCTGCCGAAGTATAAATAATGTCCACAAAAATATCCTCTAGATAATAAAGGTTTTCCAAACCTAATTCATTTAACAAAGTAGCAAGTAATGGTCCTTGGTACATGCATCAACCGATGCAGTACAATGCAGCGACATGTGAGCTGGGAAAGAACATCTCGTGACGACGACTTTCGGAGACAGGCTATGAATCGAAATCGCTCACGACCCAAAATCGATAGAGTTAATGAAAAAGTCAATTTACCTTGCTTTCATGAAATACACAGAAATATCACGCCTCCCGACATGTGGGAAAACACTAGAGGTATTATCTCGAATAAACGAAATATCCATTAAGAGGACTACACATCCCTGACAGAACAAAAAATAGCGGAGATCCCCTCTTCAACGAGGCATCTCTTTCGCCATTCCAAATCGCTCACTCCACTAGTCGTGGGCGGAAACCGATCGACCAAACAACAAGACAAGTCATGCGCAGTCCAGCGCAAAAATGACCACAGCTCAAACTTAACTGCATTCGATACCAACGCGAGAAGACAAATGCTTACCGAGAAAAGTGACTATAAATTCCAAGCAGTTGTTGCCCTTGCGTTATAAAATAGATATTGAAACAAAACGATGTTGCGAGAATTTATCACGCAACACATATCCACTTTTGCAGAATGTGATCAATTTTCTATGACTTAACATCTTGGAGGACAAATAAGGCCCTGTTACAGCCTTGCTAAATTTAGGTACTTACATAAATTAGTTCTGAACTGCAGAGTTGACATTCAACATAGCCAGACTCCGAGCTGCACTTGCAAGTTTGACAAGGTGGTAGTTTTGTTCCCCATCCCACTCTGTGTGCAAATGTCTGAAAGAAAAATATTCACCATTCAAGAGCGTGCAAAATACAAAGATTGTGTTCTTTTTAGTCTTGCCATTACTGCAGACATGGCAAGGCTAGATTCTTAACTACTGCCAGATGTTCATTTCATTTGAAAATAATTCATGCAGCATTTTATTTTCTTTATTAAAAAATATTCTCCTGTAAAATAATTAGGGTAAAACCTGTCTTTCTGAGCATAAAACTAAAAACAAAATTTAACTGCCTATGACTAAAATTTTATTGGCTTCAATTTCTCAGTTATGCCACAGTCTTGATTTTGTTGCATTAATTAATTTTGAAAACAAAAAAAAACCTTTCTGGAAATTCTGTCTGTTAAAACAAAGGCTTGTGTTTCTCTATTTCACAAGTATTTATATTTTAATGTCTGACAAACCTGAATGAATTCACGCTGTACACGGTTTCTCTCACTGAGATGTGTTGTGTCAAACAATGATCCATTAGTGGACTCCGCCAGTGTTCCACAGTAATTAGTGACTTCTGCACCCTGCACATCTTTTACCTTAACATTCATAGGCATGATGACATTACTAAAGATTTTTGAATTGTCCACGCCTGAAACAAAAGGAAAACTACTTTTATCTGTCATCACCATTAACTGCCAGGAAAAGGCATTCAGTATGTTTCCAAACAAAAAAATGATAGCTGTCCACACTGTTACAACAGGTAAAATAGGCGAGAAAGAGACACAGCGGTGTAAGAAAACAACAAAACTGACAGAGATCACTAGGAACTAGAGGTTTTAGAGTGTCAAGACTGCCCTCACCAGACAGCACAATCTTCCTTCTTTTCTTCTTTGATTTTTGGCCCCTGACTGACTAAGCAATCAACTGTCTCCAGTTTGCTCTGTCAACAGCCATCCTTCGTGTGATGCCTCAGCTCTGTAATACATCCGCAGGTCTCCGCCAGGCTTCTCTTTTGCTTTCCTTCTGGAGTCCATAGCATGGCAGTTCCGGTGATTGTGTCTGGGTCTCTTCTGAGGATGTGGCCAACCCAATTCCAGCACCTACCCACTAGGAGGGTACGCATGTCTTCTTGGTGGCTCCGAGTTAAAAGTTCGTAGTTGGTGATGGTGTTTGACCAGAAAATTAGAAGAATTTTCCTTAGACAGGTAGACAGTACAATGATTGAACAATGAAATAATTTGAAGAGATTTATAAGATAAGTGTGTGTAACTGTGTGTGTACCCACGCACATATTTTGTAATCCCCTTTCCACATCGTCCTTATCCCCTTCATGTCTATTTCTAATTCCCTTCTCCTAGGAGAAAATGGGTGAGTCTGTAAACCAGACTCCTGTAAGCATTCTGAGGGCTGCGTTACAAATCTCCTCAATAAAGAACCATTGGTCTTGGATGGCTGAGTTGAATTATGTGAATTACTTGGTTTGGATGACTTGTTCATTGTTATTTAAGTTTTTTTTGGCTTTAAGTTCCTACAGGATGGCGTGGCTGCCTCCATGCCCAACCGTCCTTATTTGCTTGCTATGAATGCTTGTATGGTTAAAATATACATTTTAGAGTATGTCATATGAAACAGCTTGAAAGATACCACTGCTGGTGGTCAAATTTTAACACGGACATTGTAATGACAGCAAAAACATGTGTTTTATGCCATGCTGGTCACAGCAGTCCATGCAGCAATGTCAATCATGGCCTGAACCTGAACATCCTTGGGACAGAATTCATGCTGATTATGCAGGACCTTTTATAAACCAATCACTGCAGGTGACATTTACTCCAAATTAAAATAATTACATGTTTTTTTTCTGGTTCTGCCTGCAAAATGTATGTCATCTGATGAGCATAAATTTTAATAAGTAATAGTATTTTTGATAGCCCCAGAGACTTCTACTTATACAGACTGCATTCTATATTGATAACTTTAAACATTACAAAAATAAAGCATACTAAAGGTGTACTTGAAAAATTTATGTACAATTTTCCTTAATATTGTAACAAGAACAGAGATGGTATGTTTTTCAGTTTATGTGACTGAAATGAGCAAAGAACATTTCTCATTTTTCTTGTCCTTTGTTCATTAGCTAAAATTAAACGTATATTTGGATTTTATAATCGGAGTACACAAAGATTTAACAGATCTTTGTATTAATAATATACAGCTCACCATAAATCTTGTATTTTTTTGGATTGCTGCTCTCATCTGTGTAGCTATATCCCTGTTGTTGCAAGACATGTACTGTAAACACTTTAGATGTAAGGCTAGCTGCCAAATTTCTTTGCAGGAAACTGACTTCACAGGATGAGCATGGAGCAATTATGAGGATCTGCGTGAATACATAGCATAAAGGGTTTTTAATGGTCAATTAAGAATATTTTAAAAACTAATTATGATACAAATGTATGTTTACGACATAATGGTATTGATAACTAAGGTGTGAGACAATGAATATGTACCTTCGCAACTCCAGCTCTGTAAGGATAGGCCATGGCTGATCTAACAGCACTAGCAAGATCTCCAGGATCAGTATTGTTTGGCAGCCTAGTTAAAAAAAAAAAAAAAAAAAATAATGTATATGTAAGTGCAACACTGCTGATGCACACAGACAAAAATAGGAATATACACATACACAGGAATGAAAATACATGTAATGGAAATATAATCCATCCTATATCGACTGACTGTTGGCCTTTAGATGCAATTACAGTTGTGTCACATCTTATATGGGCAAAATAAAAGTGTCTAACCAATAATATGTGGCCAAGATGAGAGTGTCACTTTAGCCATTATTTTAGAAAAATACTATTTCCACAGCTTGATGTATTTCTGTTTAATCTTGAAGGTATGACAGCTGGATTCATTACAGTAATTTCTGCACAAGTGCGACACGGAAACATCTTACCACAATTAATCAAAGAATAAGAGGGCCATTGTTTTTTTTTTCAGTGGTTAAAAAGATTGCTGTTTCTTCAGTTGAATACCTGATGAAGTAGTTGGCTTGTGTTTAAATGTGAAAAATGTGCAAAAACTTGAACACACTTAAATGACACTATGTGATGTATGTATTGTACACCACACCCATTTTACACTATCAAATATGCATTAGGATTTATTTAGGCTTCAAGGATGTACACTGGATTTATGTACAGGGAATCACCAGTGTAATTTACAGTTTATGAGTGCATATAGGTCAATCTGTGTAAGTTAGATGCGCATAAGATGTGATGTAACTGTGCTCATTCATCCATCCAATCATCTATCATCCCACTCAACTGTTTTTCCAATCATCACTACATCCATCCTTCTTTCCTTCAATCCAACTTGTCATCCACTCATTGTTACCTTAGTGTCTCCACCGCTCTCAAGAATAGTGATGCCTCCCCAAAATGTTGTCCACTAATTGTTCGTACTGAGACATCTTCAGGATTGAAACCTCCATAGCCCTGCAGTCCAAACCTGTTGTCTTTCAACCCTGTGGTTACATCAGACATGACATTAGGAAATTCTGAAGGATTTTAAATAAACTATACCATTACTTTTTGCTACTGTGACCCAGTTCTGAACGATTTAAAAGAAACTATACAACTTCTTTTTAAAAAACATTTTAATTTTTGAAGAAAATGTTGTATATTCTGATGGATTAAAATTAGGATACATAGTGTCTCTATGTCCAGATAGTATGTTCAATTGCTGATACCTGCTCATGGCACCATCCCTTGTGTCCAATTAATGTAAACAGAGTACTTCCTACTCTTGCTCTAACTCCAAATTAAAGCAAAGGTACATTGCACATAAACTGATATTAGAAGAGTGAAAGAAGTTCACCAAGGGTATGTTTTGCATAGATTTATGTTTTAACATAGCTGTTTGCCTCATCTCCTCAAGGTATTACCTCTTTAAACCATACACAAATGTCCTTTGCTAAAAGAGTACAAGATTCTGTATTATTAAGCTATTTTTATTTCCTGATAATGCCTGATGTACATTGTTCGGTATTGTCTTCTCTTAGTCTAGATTATGTAATGCTTAAAAGTGTCTCTTCTTGCTCAGCAGGTGCTCTGTTCCTTTGTCCTTACATTTCAGATCTTCATTATATATGGCATATCAAGTATTTACATATTCACATATGTTGTACCTTCACATTTGTTATATTTAATAGGTAGAGTGTAAATATTTTGCTCATTAACCTCATCAGACATCAGATATTCATGCCATAGAAGTGGTCAGATTTCAGTGTCTCAGTCTATCTCTCTTTCAGCAGTGTAATGATTTTTCCAGTCTTAATTTTGCTCTAAATTTTTTTCGTCGCTATTGGTATTCTTGTATGGGGCTAGTAACACCAATGTAAAGCAAACTGCTAGAAACCAGTGATGCAGGAGCAAGTGTTTTGACACACACTTCCTGCAAGAAGGCCAGGTGCAGTAGTGTTCTATGCTCCATTAGAAGCCAGAAGGGAAGAATGAATGAATTTTAAACTGTTATTTAACTGGTTATCACTTTCATAAGATTTTATGTCTTACCTTGTATGGGTTTCACCTCCTAAATTTAATTAATGTGGTGATTTTTGTCCCAGTGATAAACTGTTTTTGGAGCCCCTGGACAGTCCTCATGATTATTACACTATCTTAAGTCATTTCTACAATATGGTTTGCCAGCATGCAAAAAATTAAAATATTCCCTTCCCTAGCCTTCAAAACATTTAAATATAATATCAGGATATGGTATAGTATAACTTAAGTACCAAGAATGCTCACCTGTATTAGTTAAAGCATTGTTGATCTCTGTTGCCATGGAAGCAAGAGAAGATGCTGCCCATTGGTTACAAATATTGTCTTCTACTACAAACAAAACATCTGCTGATTGGTAGAGAATATCAGTGCCCTCCACAACAAAAGAGTCTTCACTATTGCATGGAACTGTTAACAAACAAAAAAATAAAATGAAATAGGGTTCAGATGGTGTCACTCTTCCAAAGCATACATAAAAGAAATGTGAAAAGCAATTTTTATAACAGCAGCATTAAAGGCACACTTACAGATACTGCATTCTACCCACAGTAAATTTTATTAATGCATATAATAATCAACATCTGCTAAAAGATACCAGCTAGTTTTTTCCACCCAGTTTCCATGTCTCAAAATAATGCAGGTTTTTTGTTTTACAACAGATCACGCAGGAATCTTCAAAACATGCTACATTTGTTTACAACAACTTGAAAATAAGTTGTTTTCCTCCTAAACAATACATTAAAGTCGTTTTTGGTATGCCCTGTTATTTACTTTTGATGTAGTGACTTTTGTGTAGGTCTGTTCCTTGAGCTAATGAGGAGTCGTTATTGCACTGTTCCATTCTTATTTTGGAAAGTAGTAATTTTGTTGGTGATTCATTCTTATTTTGGAAAACAGTTGTTAATGTTTTGTTCCATCTTTTACTTATGTAAGCAATCTTGTGTGTGTGATGTATGTGTCATTCAATTATTTATTGTAGAACAAAATACTACATACACATAAACAGAGAGAGAGATAGAAAACACTGCTGTTCAAAGGGTTGCTTCAATTGTTTGTTTCACTGAAAACAAGAGATTCTGTTTTGTTTGGGGTCCTATACATGGGAGCAAAGAATAAGATACTATTCTTTATTGCGCTCTAATTAGCATGTCATAAAAGGCAAAACAAATTATATAGTTTTATTTGGGGCCTTTTATTTTTGAGTAAAATTATTCTGCAATGCATGCCTTATCAGGCAATGAAAAAAGGCTAAATATGATAGAACCTTCATTGTGTAATCATTGTGTAAATATCTAACGGATAAAGAAACTATCACTGCATGAGCAGATGAAATGTTTTGGTACAGGTTTCGTGCAAAGGGGTGACCTGCAGTGGTGATGCCACCTTGTTAAGGAGTGAAATTAAGAAAAGAAGATTTTTTCTTTGGTAAACTGTTTTCTTTCCTGGTGTTCTGTTCATACCATGGTGGCTGCATCAATATCTGTACTTCTGTGATTGAATCAAGATGTGCTCAACAGTGTCTCAATTAATCATTTTGAATTGAATTAATCACTTGAATGAATGGTCTCAACAATGCATAAAGAAGATTAAAGGGCTGAAATACTTGTCAAAGGAGGGACCACTTCTGATGATCAGACTTCCTCCTGTTGTAACACTCTTTATAGAGTTTCCTATCATATCTATGCCAAGGAATCAAATTAACCAGCATCAGTGATTATGAGTGTCACTGTTGTATATATGCCTCATAATCATCCAGACAACAAAT
This sequence comes from Oreohelix idahoensis, assembly GCA_024509875.1. Classification (NCBI taxonomy): domain Eukaryota; kingdom Metazoa; phylum Mollusca; class Gastropoda; order Stylommatophora; family Oreohelicidae; genus Oreohelix; species Oreohelix idahoensis. The sequence goes on from JAMPIV010010201.1 coordinate 252,914, forward strand.
GTAATCAGCTAGCTGACTTTTAGAAAAAGTACTCACCATAGTCCTTGAGGGGCCCAATAAAAATCCCCTGGCCTTGACACACATATCTGTACTGTTCAGTGACTAAATGAATGGCCTCATTTTCAGTCATCTTGGCCATGTAAATCTGGCACATGCGCACAAATGCTGTTGGGTCCACCTGGGTTTAAGAAGTTAAACTTGATTGTCACAAGCCAATTTTATCAGGATGTTAAAAAAATAAAACATTTTTAAAAAACTCTCAAAACTCATGCACAAATAGGCAAGAATGTATCTGTTACTGTTGGTTATCATCACTCAAGAAATTAAGAATGGCTTTTTTGTATATTTAGAAACTACAATTCACTAAAGATACTTCTTATTATGTACTAGTGTAAAAGCCCATCATAAGACGGGAATTAAATTCAAAAGCACCAATACCTAACGGCAACAAAAATATTTAAAAAAACGACTGTGCATCACCACAGTATACGAACTACGTAGCAGCAGCGAAGATCCCAATGTGTGTATCTTCTTAAGTAAGTGTTACTATTTTCAGGATAGTACATATAAGGTAAACTATACAATTAATTTCTACCTTTCAACCAAAGTTGCTTCCCTTTAGCTCCCCAAGGAGCATAGGCCTTTAACAAACACATGCCAAGTCTTCCTGACATGTGCTGTTCGCTCAAGTTCTTTCCAAGTTTTCCTCATCATTTTCACCTCTGTATCCAGTTCTCTTCTCCATGTGTTTTTTGGTCTACCTCTGCCTCTCTTTCTCTGTGGATTCCAGAAGCAGGACTGCCTTGTAATGCTATCAACAGGTTTCCTCAATGTGTGTCCTTCTCCATCGCCAGCGTCTTCTTCTCAACTCTTGTTCCACTGGCACTTGTCTGGTTCTTGTCATCAATTCCACATTTGTGACTTTGTCATACCATTTCAGTCCTTCTATTCTACGCAAGCACCCGATTCTAAAAGTCTGTAGCTTTTTGGTTGTTGTTTTTGTTGCTCTCTATGTCTCAGAGCCATACAATAGGACTGACTTCACATTTAAGTTGAAGATTCTTATTTTCATGTTGGACTTGATTTCTCTTGTTCTCCATATATTTCCCAATGCAATAAAAGCTCCTCTTGCTTTTTGTATTTCTTATTTTGATATCAATGTCTGTCCCTCCAACTTTGTCTATATTACTTCCAAGATATGTGTACGACTCTACATCTTTTAGTGGTGTTTCTTCAAGTTCAACCTTGTTATCATTTCTTGCATTTATTTTCATAATCTTTGTCTTTTCCCTGTGTATTTTCAGGCCCACTTGTCAAGTATTTTTTTTTTTTGTCTTGCATCTGATTATGGTTATGGGACAGAAGAGCCAAGTCATCTGCAAAATCCTGATCATCAAGTCAGATTCCACTGGATTACTTTTCTGTTGTGTGATGTTGATGTTTTCATAACCCAATCTATTGCTAGTAAGAAAAGAAATGGAGACAAGAGGCATCCCTGTCTCACTCCCATTCTAATACTGAATGGTTCTGTAAGTTGTCCTTCATGAAGAACATGTCTTCATAGGTCTTCTTTATTAAGTTAATGGATGGGTTTGGAAAAAAATCGAAAAAAGGTGATTCGTCTTACGAGGACACAAGACAAAGACATTTATTAAGTTAATGATGTTCATGGGAACTCTATAATGCCTCATCAATTTCCAAAGTGATTCTCTGTCTACACTATCAAATGCCTTTTCATAGTCCACAAATCTGATGTATAATGGTGAATTCCATTCCAGACTTTGTTCAACTATTATTCTCAATGTGGCTATCTGGTCTGTACAGGATCTGTTTTGTCGAAAACCTGCTTGTTCATCTCTCAGATGCTTGTCAATGGACTCTTTTAATCTCTCAAGGATGATTCTGTTAGCGTAATGTACTGACAGAAAAAGCTGGGATTTTATATATAGGATGCTGATACTTTATGGCAAGCTCATCAAGTAAAACAAAATGCTACAGAAACCACAGCTGCAAGAGCACGCCAATATAATGGTGCTGGTTTCCTGCAGTGGTGACACCATGAGAAGCAAAACAGGAAAGTAATTATGATGATACTTAAGACTAATACTCAATGTCAATATAATGTGATACAGCCATCAATAATAATGGCCCATTCTCAAATAGCTCTCTATATTAAAGTATGTGAAATTGTGGTTACTGTTTGATGGTTTTGCTTGTGGTCTATCAATACTGTGACTGGACCATCTGTCTTGTCAATTTCCTAATTTACAATTGTGAGTACAGCTTTTAATCAGTTTAATATGCATGTAATATGCATTCATTACTTATCGTTATTACACCTGAATGTCCCCTTAATTAACGAAGTACAGCTTTGAGCAGCATTTAATTTAATTTTTTTCATTTTTTTTTTTCATTTTCAATGGGCTACTTCTAGTCACTTGATGATGACATTTGGTGCACATACTGTGTGCAGCATGTGTTGTTACAGACATGTTCATGTTAGAAATGACTGTCAATCACCCTAAAGAGAATCAACAAATTAAAACATCATGGGAAAAATAATATTTGTCAGTTGCTGTCAAAATGTGTCCTGCCTATCTCAAAACGTGTTTGTTTGCTGAAACCATGATTTTTTTTAATGATGTCAAATGTTTTTGAATTGATGGAATTAACTTCACCTTGCACTATTTGAGTCACTTCAAAACTTTCAATTTCACCTCGTAAACTCATGATATCAAATATCCAGATAGGAAACATTGCAGAATTTAAGAATATGTTACATTCACATAAAAACATATGTGTATTCTTTTAAAAACAGCAACATGATTGCCTGGAATAAAACCGTTCATTTACTTAATTGTCTGCTCCTTATGGATCACACGCTAGAGACAATACCGTTACGCCTGCAGCCCTTGATGGTGTCAACAGTCTGCCAACTATGGAGGAGCTGGATGCCGAACCAACATTAGAGGAACTCAGCAAGGCCATTGATAGCTTGGCCTCTGGCAAAGCACCAGGCAGTGATGGGATTCCTCCTGATTTAATCAAATGCTGTAAGAGCACGCTATTACATCCCCTGCATAGGATGCTGTGCCAGTGCTGGGAAGAGACAACTATTCCTCAAGACATGCGAGATGCCAAGATTGTAACACTGTAGAAAAATAAAGGAGACAGAAGTGATTGCAATAACTACAGAGGCATCTCTCTTCTTAGTATTGTTGGTAAGGTTTTTGCCAAAGTCATCTTAATGCGACTACACAAGTTAGCTGAGCGCATATATCCAGAGTCTCAGTGTGGATTCCGAGCTGGCAGATCAACAACAGACATGATCTTCTCTCTCCGCCAGCTTCAGGAAAAATCAAGAGAGCAGAAAAGACCATTATATATCGCCTTTATAGACCTCACAAAAGCATTCGACCTGGTTAGTAGGGATGAACTCTTTAAAATCCTCCTGAAAATAGGCTGCCCTTCTAAAATGCTGGAAATGATAAAGTCATTCCATGACGGCATGAAAGGAACAGTCCAATATGCTGGAAGCACGTCACAGCCCTTTGATATACGAAGTGGCGTTAAACAAGGCTGTGTTCTGGCTCCGACCCTCTTCGGAATCTTCTTTGCCTTACTCTTGAAACATGCATTCAGAGATGCAACTGAAGGAATATGCCTTCACACTAGGTCAGATGGCCGTCTGTTTAATCTTTCAAGGCTGAAGGCAAAAACAAAAATAAAAAGGGTCACTATAAGAGACTTGTTGTTCGCTGATGATGCTGCAGTCGTCACTCAAAGCCAACAGGAGCTTCAGAGCTTGATGAATCGCTTCACTAAAGCATGCAAGGACTTTGGCCTCACAATAAGTCTAAAGAAAACGAATGTGCTGAGTCAGGATGTGGGTGATGCACCAGTTATCACCATCGATAACTATGAATTGGCAGTGGTGCACCACTTCACATACCTAGGGTCTACCATCAATGACAAACTCTCACTGGATACAGAAATCGACAGCCGCATTGGCAAAGCTGCAGCTACCTTTGCCCGCCTCACATCGCGTGTTTGGGGAAACTCTAAACTCACAATGAAGACCAAAGCTGCGGTATATAATGCCTGCGTCACCAGCACACTCCTATATGGCAGCGAGACCTGGACGACCTATGCTAAGCAAGAAAGAAGGCTCAATACTTTCCATTTGCGGTGTCTACGCCGCATCCTCGGCATCTCTTGGAAAGATAAAGTGACAAATGTCGAGGTGTTGTCACGTGCTGGCCTTCAAAGTATGTATACGCTTCTTAGACAGCGCAGACTTCGCTGGCTTGGCCATGTTCGCCGCATGGAAGATGGTCGCATCCCAAAAGATATCTTCTATGGACAATTAGCAGATGGCAAGAGAACAGTTGGGCGACCACAGCTGAGGTTCAAAGATGTGTGCAAGAGAGATATGAGGGCACTGGACATGGATCCAGCAACATGGGAGGATGAAGCTGCCGATCGCACTAAGTGGCGATGCTATTTACGGCGCCACCTCAGATTGGGCGAAGAGAGGCTCACACATGAAGCAGAGGTGAGGAGAAAACGTCGAAAGGAGCACCAGGAAAATAAGCAGCTGAGGGCTGTCACCTCAGGGGCGCATTCCCATAGTCAGTTATGACTGAAGGGGCTATTATTATTATGGATCACAGAACCACAGCTGTAGCTAGTCCTCTTGTAGGAAGCCTCTCCCACGTAGTCATGGGCTCTATCAGTGCAGATTTCTGTAATATTTTGTTTTAATTGATAAGGTTGCCACCCCATGCTCTACACTCCAGCACCTTATATTAGTTGTATGGTACCGGTATGTCTAAGGGAGCGGTAGCGTTGGTTTTGCTTTTATCTCCAGAGAGATCCATGGGAACTACTTGTAGTTAATATATAATAATGAAACTATATTTTATGATGCAAAAGTTTTGTGGATCCAGAATATAGCTCAGTGTAATGCAAAACCATTTCTTGTGAAATTATGAATTCATGTACTGATGAAATGATAAATTAACAAAGATGAAAGGAGCTGATATAGCTATCATCACAAAAACATAACTGACCTGCTTAAAGCATGGTCGGAACTTGGAGGATGACTCCTCAAATATCTGGGTACACATATTGTCCAAGTCAAGGGCTGGGTCAGGGTTCACGGCCGCATTTTTACTGAGACAAGGCCTGCGGTTGACCTCAAAGTCTTGTGTTATCTGATTGGTTATCTTGTCATTTATTGCCTCATTGTCATATTTGCCAAGTAATCCAGCCACCCGGCCGTGATGCCAGCCTTTCAGTGTCACCTTGTAGAGTTCAAGTTTGGGATTGCAGAAGACCTCAAGGCCACCAGCATACTCTACACGGATGAAGTCACCTTCTCTAACAATCTTGACCCTGTCACTGATGAATGGCATTTCTGTCTCTTGACTGTTGACTTCCAGCTTGAGAGGAGTATCAAAAGTGAAATTAGTTTAACTACCTCTCAATGCAAAAATACAATAGCTAGCTTTGACTCCATAACATTTTTTTTAATTTAAAAAAAAAGAAAATTAAATGATCATTTCAAACACTTTAAAAATTTAGCAATGTGTCAGGTCAATAAACAGTCTTTAGATGTCTGGGTTTTTTTTTTTTTTTTTTTTAAAGATTTATGGGTATCTACAACACATGAACAATGGAAGCTAAATATTCAGGTACAAACCCTTTATTAGCATATGATTTTGTAATGTTGAATATCTATAAACTACAACATTTAAATAATAATACATGTTTGATACAAGAGTAAATTAAAACAATTTCCATAGCGTAGAATCTGATAAGGTGCTTAGATCAGATGCAATTGATCTCCAGCATCTTCTGTCTCTTGTATTTCATATACATTTGGATAGGTTATTTTCTGTCCATCTCTTGATGCTATCTTCCCACAGGTTATTTTCTGTCCATCTCTTGATGCTATCTTCCCACTTATAGCATGGTCTTCCTCTTGCTCATTTGTCTTCAACTTTTCCTTCTATTATAGTTTTCAATAAGGTGTTATGTTTATTTATATGTCAAACATATTTTATCGCTCTAATTTTAATTCCTAACTTATACAGGACTTCTTTATTTGTGTTCTTCTGCTTCCATGAGATGTGCCCCATATTTACATTTCAAAGACCTCAGTTCTTTCATCTAACTACTTATTCACTGAGCTCGATTTCTTCTTTTTTATTTTGCTAAACTTCTAATGACTTATTTTTCAATTGCTTGTTCTTTGTTTTGGATGTTAATATCTGTCTCATGTTGCTGAATGTATCTTTAGCCATTCCTGATAAGATTTCTAATTTATAACTCCAAATACTGTTTATAAGGTACTTCTGTATTTAAATCTCTATGTGATACAACTCTGGATTATCATTACATACACAGTTTGCACTATTACTGCTTTCATTTGCTTACCTTATAATCACTCAAAATTTCAAAAGTCAGTGAATTTTCAATAGTGAAACACAGAGACTTAACACCATCACGTCGTGATCTCTGCTCATAGTTAATGATCACAGAGAAGTTGTCACTGATCATGTCCCTAGTTAAAACATGGCTGCATGTACTCAAGAAATCAAAATGAGTTTCATCGAAGGAGATGTAATGCTGGCCACCAATAACATAGGCAGATGCTGGGAACCCTTTAAAGGAAAAATAAAAGTTAAACAATATTACTTGATGGTTATCTGAAAAGAATATTACACTTAGATGTACAATAGTAAATGAAAATACTGTATTTTGCTGGAATATAAAAAACAACAATGAATTATTGTGCCCTTGTTTATTTATTAGTTTAACTTTGAAACACAACCCCAACAGAAACTTCTTCATCTTCTGTATTCGGTTTTATAGTCAGCAAAATCTGTAGGCCTGTTGCCAGGACGTCCATGGTCTTTTTCAGGTCCATGTTGCAGTCTCATAACCTCTACATCAGATCTGCATCTTCTGGCTGGGTCAACAGAAACTTGAATAAACTTCAAGTAACCTTGAAAAACTGTGAATAACAGTCATTAGAACAGGAGTAAATAGCATAATATCACAAAGGCCACAAGATTTCCTAGAATTCCACTGAACTTCTAAAAAGGCTTCAACTAGAGCAAATGGATAAAGTAAATAATGGGCAATGTCACAAACATGGAGTGATGGAAAAGGATAATCCATCGGAAAATGAACAAGAAGAATGTGGAAATGGGTTGTTTATATTATGAAATTGATTCCTCCCTCCACCTCATGTATCCCAGTAAACTTTAACAAAGAACCCACAAGAAAAGAGAATAAGGGAAAGGCTATGTAATAAGATGGCCACAATCACCTACTGTAGAAATATTACACCAGCTCTTCAAGAAAACCTTGAAACGAGATTGAGAAGCCATCTTCAGGAAATTAAATGAATGATGTATAATTTAAACTACCACAGAAAGACAACTTGGATATATGCAGTAACTGGTACTGCAGTAGATGGAAAAATGTTGAAAAGAATTATGTTAGACAATATAAAGTTTTAGATCAGGGTTTCTTATTAATTTGTGATCCATGGACTCTAGGGTCAGTGAGTGAATTCTAGTGGAAGCCTTGGTTTAAAATATAAAATAAATTATCAAATATACTCGTTTATAGGTCGATCCGACTATAAGTCGACACCTAGACTTTAGGGCTTAAAAAGCTTCCAAAATTAATGACCCGACTATAAGTAGAACATGGCATTGGAAGTTCCATGGCTTTCTGCAAATTCTGTCACTTTCATCACCCTTTCCCATTTAAAATGCCTGCAATTGCCAGCCTGAAAAGAACGAATACTGATTTTGGTTGTTGCTAAGTAGCGACGAGATTTAGGTATTTAGTGAGACCTGAGTTATAAAAAGATTTCCAGTACATCTAAAGCTTTCGTTTTCTGTGGATTTTTTTTTAAGAATCGATTGACATTATAATTTTTCGTGATTATTTTTAAGCCATGGCTTTCCAGGCAGTTGAATATTTGCTTTGGGATCTGAGAAAAGACTTGTTATTTGATCAGGACGCTAACGGTGCAGCCAAATTAGATGGGGATATTGAATAAGGGCCCGATTTAGACTGACAGTGACATTGACAAAAGTGAATCTAGTGAAAGAAGTAATGCTATTGCTGATAGATCAAACAAAGGAGGCTGGTCAACAAAGCTTACTCCAGTTGAAATTTGTTACTTTGTAGGAATTCAAACATATATTACTTAAGATATGTTGATTAAAAACATTTAATGAAGCAGCAAGGTTATATCTGAAGGATACCAGTATGCGGTGGGATGGGCGGGGCAACAATGACCAGTGTCATTAACCTTTTTTATTTTATTGACCAAATTATAAGTTGGGGGTAAGTTTTTTTTAAGGTCCAAAGTGGGAATAAATTTCTCGACTTATATTCAAGTATATTCGGTAATACTTAATTTTTAATAAATTTTTTTTTTAAATATTACATTTTATTTGTGAAATTATCAAAGATTTTTCTATTTAACTCTTTCAGTCCCAAGCAAAAAAAGTGGGTTTGGCCCAAGCAAAAATGGCCACCCAGTGCGTTTTTATTGTTGTTGTTTGGAAATAATTTTTTAAAATGTTCATATGCATAAATAACTTTGTTGTTGTATATGAAACTGAAGGTAATTGGATGTACTTTACTCTTGTGCTACAAGTATAAAAGCTTTCATTGAAAAATGATTAGTTATTCAAGGTAAAATGGAGGATATGCGCTTAAAAAAAATGATTAGTTATTCAAGGTAAAATGGAGGATATGCGCTTAAAAAAATGATTAGTTATTCAAGGTAAAATGGAGGATATGCGCTTAAAAAAAAATGATTAGTTATTCAAGGTAAAATGGAGGATATGCGCTTAAAAAAAATCGCTTTAAAAATCTAAAATAAATATCTCAAAACAGAAACACGTTCACTCTTAAACACGTGCGGTATTTAAAAGAATGTACTTGCAGTCGGAAATGACTTTGTGGGTAGTTATAATTAGAAACAGTCTCAAACAGAGGCACATATACTAAAGGCTTTTTAAAGTCGATTGGGCCAAGCGCGTCTAACCCCTGAGCCTTTATAAAGTCGATTGGGACTTAAAGAGTTAATGAAATATATTCTTTTTACAAATCGTTTTTATATTTCAATATGACTGTATGTAAGTGTAACGGTTTTTCTGTATTATTTGTAAGAAACGTTGTTTTAGTTACTTCTCTGTTGATTTTTTTTTTTTTAAATAACTATATGTCACTGTAAAGAGCCAGCCTTTACCTTACTTACTTACTTAGTCGTTCCCCTTCTACCGTGAGGTGTAGAGGTTTGGAAGAGAGAGCGCCAGACCATTCTATCAGCTGTCTTCTTCCTGGCCTGGTTCCATTCTAGTCCTCGGTCCTTCAAAGATTGTCTAATGTTGTCCTCCCAGCGGACTCTGGGTCGTCCTGGAGGTCTGGATCCCTGGCTCTTTGTTTCCCATGCTTGTCGTGGTAGCCGATCTTCTCCCATTCTGCAGACATGGCCAAACCATCTTAGTTGGGACTGTTCTATTTGGGTCTGCAGCGGATGGGATTTTAGGCCTTGACGGATCGTCTGGTTGCGGACCATGTCTCTTCTTGTTACTTCAACCACTTTCCTTAGATACCTCATTTCTGAGGTTTGGATCTGGCTTTTGCGGGTTGTAGTCATTGCCCACGACTCGCATCCATATGTCAAGACTGGGACATAGGTGGAGCGGTATACAGCCATCTTCGTTTTCTTACCAACCTCTTTCTTGTTGAGGAATCCACAATTTATGGCCTGAAAAAGTCTCCCGGCCACTGCTTTTCGAGTGGCCAACTCTTCTTTGATGCCTCCCTTTCAGTCTATAATAGCTCCGAGATATTTAAAGTGGTCGACCTGCTACAGGACCTGTTCTCCCAACTTAATCTGATGTTTTCTTTCTTCTCGTGATATCACCATGGATTTTGTTTTAGAGCTGCTTATGACCATCCCTCTCTTCTCCAGCTCTTCCTTCCAGACTTGCAGGTTGGATTGGAGATGTGCCTCTGATTTAGCAATCAGGGCAACATCATCAGCAAATGCCAGCTCCGAAATATAGACCTGTCTCATCTTCCAGTACCCCACTGAATACTTTCTTGTTCTCTCCTTACATGCCTTGATGACATCGTCCATAAGGAGTATGAAGAGGTAAGGTGATAGGATATCACCTTGTCTTACACCAGTGGTGGTCCTGAACTCTTCTGACTTATGGTTTGCTGTCCTCACATAATTTCTGCAAGACTTGTAGAAGCTCTGTATAGCATGAATCAGAGGTGCTGGAATATTCTTCCTTGCCAAACAGTCCCAAAGTTTGCTCCAGGGGACCCTGTCAAACGCCTTTTCCAGATCTATGAAACATAGATGGATCTCACTCTTATACTCAAGGGCCTTTTCACTCAGCCAGCCTTTACCACATAAACTTATTTCTAAGAAAAGAAAATTGTAAATTAATTATGAAATGCAAATGCCTCACCTTCAAATGGTGGAAGATAAGGGGTAGATTCTAAGGAAGGAACATAATCATAGTATGTGTCCCATATGCTGAAGTTGGTGGACGGGAGATTAACGAGCATCCATTTTTGCATGTGATTCAAGTATTTGTCAACCTTAATTTCTGGTGCTTCAGCCAAGGATTTCAGAGGAATCGGGAAGTGAATCTGAAAATATAATATTAGATCAAATAGACTCAAAGAACAATTCTTTGGACCCTTCAGCACTAGGCGATGTTAAAGGTCGTCTTATAACAGATACAGCCATAGGGGAGTGAACTGTTAGACTTAATCATACCAGGTCCAGCTTTTTTAATGAGGTGGGGGTGACCAGTTCTCTTCCTTGCTGCCTTCTTCTTCCCTAACTCAAGATCAGAATCAGGTACCCATTTATGGTAGGTGGTCTGCAGCATGATGCCACCATGTTTTGAACTCAGGGGTATTGTGGTAAGATCCCTGATACTCCGATCAAATAAATAAAATTTTATAACTTTTAAAGTCAAATAAAATATATAAATAATAGTGAGTAGGGTGCAACATCATCGCCATCGCCCAAAGTCTTATAGGTTCTAACACGCAGTAACGCCATAGTGAACGTTATACAGAAAATGCTAGCTTTTCCCCTCTCTGCATTGCCAATGCTACGTGAGATAATGCCTTTTGACACGACTGAAAATGCATCGCTAGTTTCAAACGAAACGACAGAATAAAGAAACGGAGGAATGACATGATAGACAGAAGAAATGCAACCTTGACACGCGTTCGTTTTTTTGAATTGAGTATAGGAAGACATGCGATTGCTGACATCACGGATTTGCATAGTCTAACACAACAAGCGAAAGTGAGAGGTTGAAGTTTGAAAAAAATACTAAAAGGCCTTAGCAACCAGTTGTTATGGGCATATTTTTTCCCAAAAAGTTAGAAGATAGCTTATGTGGTGTAATTCAGAAATTGGGAAGGAGGGAGAGAGACTAGCCCCCAAAACCCCCATACACTAAAAGAAAAGGACGCACGTTAGAATGTATAACCACTTAGATGGTGAGACTGTAGTGAAAAACCACACACACTCGATTTTATTGTCTGGATTAGTGTAGTTTGAATTCAAATCGCTTTGCATCATTTTTTTTTAAAAAGAACGATAGGAAAAGGGGGGAGCGATACAACTGTGGAAGTGTAGTTTATTTTTGAAAAGACTAGTGGGGCATAACTTCATCTGATTGGATAGAGCAAAATAAACAAATAGTAGTGAATAAAAACGATTTGACCCTAGCGTTGGTTGCCACTAAACGATTAAACTTACAACAAGTTGTGTTAAAATTCAGAAGCAAGGAGATAATAGTAGTGCCTTCACTGTTCTGTACCAGTGAGCGATCTAAATCTGACCATTGAATCGCCGGATTAACATACTTGTGTGTATTATTTTCATTGATGCGGTAAGCTGAACCTTATGTAAAATTATTATTGAATATCTGCATTAGTGAATATGTATGAATACTGGATAGGTAGAGGCGTGTACAGACAGGCGCCTATTTCAGCACTTTGTGTATGCCACAAGTGTTAGTAAGAAAGATTGTCATTTCTGTGAAAAGCCAGGCAGGCTTACTCAGAATTTGGGAGAAAAGAAAAATACATAAAAGGTGAAATTGATGTATGATTATTATTATTATGATGTAAGACCAGAAAACCACTGGCCATCTTCAGCAAGTCATATCGTTTGTACATGAGTTATAAAAAGTAAATATAATGTCTTCTATGAAAAAACAGAGTGTATTAAATAGATGTTGAAAGCTTATCTGATGATGAATTGGGCACTAAATCATATAGGAACTATAGCTATTTATTTAGCACCTTTACTGAACTAGAAACTGTTGATGATGATGTTTAAGTACTTAGGGATGGAGATAAGGTTATCAAGTATTGAGGACGGTACAAATCCTCTGATTTCAGGGTTCCATCTTGAAACAAAGAGTGAGCCACATATTATACTATCAATCTACAAAAGCTGCCAGTGTGAGGCCGAAAGTACCTGCCTATTCAATCTAACGAGTATACTGCTGTGTGCAGAAGCTGCAGTCTGTTGGACGTATCCTGTGAGACAGACATCACCATGTGCTTCACCAAAAGATAAGACTGTAGTCCATGGGCAATGTGGTAGTTCATCTGAACTTGATCTCCATCAAACTAATTCCAATCCAACAGTTGCCTGGTCATGATGACATTGGTAGTTACAAATAATCGTGTCCAAGCATAGGAGTTAGTGAGTCATCAGACACTTCCAGTCATAAACTTTTTTTAGATTAACAGTCACAGAGACATTTATTGTTTAAATTACTTTGTGTAAATACAGTGAAATTATTTTTTGAGTTTAACTATTCCTGTATCAAAACAAATTAGACACAGGAAAATAAATTGTACAAAAGATTTTACAGTCTAAATTTACTCAGTGACTTGTTTAATTACTTGTTCCTTTAGTTATAGGTGTAGTTGTTGTCATTTTATTCACATTACATTGCACAATACTCTAGACACCTAGCCAGATAACATACATACACCATAACATTTAATTAGGATAAAATATATAGCAGGTTGAGGTCATAAGGTGGTAGCAGACAGATTCCCTGAGAACAAATTCAATAACAGTTAGCCTCAGGGGCTTGCACAGCTAACCTCACATCTGCTACAATTAATACTTCAATATTTGTACCATCAAAACCCACCACAGGTATATCATAAAAAGTGACCAATAAGAAGTTGTGCAGTGAGGCTGGCAAACTCATCATGTAAAATACATTGCTACAGAAACCATCAATGCAACAGCACATGAACAGTTTGTTGCAAGCTTCGTAGAAGGGGATTATCTGAAGTGGTGGCTTCATGCTCTATAACAGAGGTGGCCAAACTACGGCCCGCGGGCCAAATCCGGCCCGCCAACCAGTTTTGACCGGCCCGCCAACCTGTTTTGGCCGGCCTCTTATTGTTGATTGAAGCCACACTCTTCACAATGAAATAACACACAAATGTATGTTTGAAATAAATAATTACATGTCATATTACAAAACAAATTAAAACAACAGATTCATTATATTTTTTTTAAACAGTAATTTCAGTCCGAAGACTGGTATACATGTCTTGGCAGATGTGCTGTACAGTAGTTTGCCGTTGCTTTCTGTACGTGGTTCATTATATATGTAAAACTAAATCTCAGAACGTTATTTTTTAAGGATTTTATAGGTCTGGCCCTCTGGTGTTACCCTTTACCATAATCTGGCCCAAGGCCAACCTTAGCTTGGCCACCACTGCTCTATAAGGAGTAAAAAATAAAAATTCTGGCTACTTAAAAAAAAAAAACCAACATAATACTGATCTACAATGGCCAGTAAACATAATAAACAAACCTCAAACTGAAGCTCTCCTCTTTCTGGATCATATACTATAACACGTGAATTTTCAATATCAATCAAATAGCCCCTCAGCTTCATAAGTTCCATCAGTACCAGATTTTTGCTCAGGTCAATGGTGCGTTGCACAGCGGCATTCATTGTCTGCTCAAGGTTCCAGTGCATAATCTACAGATATTAAAGTAGAAATAATTATGATCATTTGAATTTATCATTGTGTTCAAAGTAATAAAAGGATAAAAAATAATATTCTGATATGTTCATGTGAAGTAATAAAATATTTCATATGCCCCTCAAGTACCATATACAGTGCAGTCTGGAAAAGCAGAAGTTGCTGAGACCATCTAAAATACATCTACTTATCTGAAATTCTACTTATAAGAATTTTGCTTAAAGATGGACATTTACTTCAGAATAAGAGGTAAAGCAAGCAGCAATTATTTTAACCATTTAGAAACAAGTATTTTGATTTTAAATTTCCATTTTGTCAACTTTTCAAAACTAGTTTTGCAAATCCTAAAATATAGTGTCAAGCTGGTTGCTAGTAGCATAGTAGCAAATGTAAAAATGGTCAAATCGGGTGTTTGGCTTAGTATTTTTGCGTCCTCTGTTAGCAGTTCCTATACTGTTCCAGAGCGATAACTACTGCAGGACAAGTAAGCCGATGTTAGAGTTACCTGTTCTCTAGTGTTTTTATTCCTTTCTTCTTTCTTATGAGTGTCTGCTAAATACTGGTTTATGTTTATTATTTACTATTCACAGGTCTTGGGGTTCACTCATTGTTTATCTTCAGATCTCAAACATGTAGTCTCATTGCTGTCAGAGTTTAACGCAAGCCTTTTTCTCCTAAACCAAAGTGAACCAGTGTTCGTTCAGTCAGCCTGATGATTATGTGCTTGCTGGTTTAATTAATGTTAGCACTGTAATGTATTGCCACATGCTCAGACATTTATTAACCTGTTATTGCCTGTTCACTAAACAAATTATGTTTGGCCACATTGTACTGTAACTTAGGTGATGAAAGCAGAACTTCTGTTTATCCGAGTCCAAATTTGAGTTTGGACAGACAAATTACCTCGACTTATCTGAAAATTCTAGTTATCAGAATTTAACTTAACCAGAGTTTTTTAACAAAGACAAAGAAGACATTTGGCGGGGACCTTCAGAAATGCTTCTACTTAAGCGAAGTTCGACTTATGCAAGTTACGCTTATGTGGACTGCTCTGTACCTAAATTATGACACCTGACATGTCACAAGAATGAAGAACATGACCACAGGATCCAACTGGTGTGTCACAAATTTATTTATTTCTTTGTTTGGGTTGATACAATAAGAGTCTAAGACCATAAACTATCAAGTGCAATAATGTGTAGCACACAATCTGGCTTCTTCAGTCAAGAATCACCAATTTTCAATTTTATTTTCAATAAGTTTATGCTCACCCACTTATTCGTGATTGCTGACTTACCTTTTTTCTTCTAGGAAAATCTTCAGATTTTGCACCCAGAATCACTTTACATTAAAAGAACAAGGAAAAACTGCACAAGAAGCAGCAGAAGTGAAGGAATAAAATATTGGTATCTTGGGGCTGTGAATCATGGTGAAAGAATTTGGAAAGGAACTAAACACAGGAGAACTGGTGCTGTTCTCAGAACACGGGGAAGAAAGTGCAGACCATAGTGAAGTAGTGGCTCTAATGCAGGGTTCCCAAAGTGGGCAGTACTGCCCCCTCCCCAACTGAGAGAATCCAAAGGGCGATAAGAGAAAATTGGGTGGCATTTTGCGTTCAGTAGTAAAGGATTGGCTGAGGATTTAACAGGCTAAACTCAACAATATTACTCAATGTAACACTTAAATGTAAAAGCCCTTTGATTATACAGGGCCCTGACATGAGTGCTTAAAAGGAAAACGCAGCCTGAAGAACAAACACAAATCCATCATTCCTCTCTAACTTTACTTGTCCAAGCTTCTCACATCTTATAGCAGAGGTTCCCAACATCAGTGAGGCAAGGACGAGATAGGAAAGACTGATAGCAGAGTAGTTGTATTACCAGATCATTAAGCAAGGCATAGTTTCATCAATATTTGCCATCCTGAGCTCAGGTAATTATTGCTGATCATAAATTCTATCTGTAATCATCTTTTAAAAAGCGGTTATGAAGGATAACGAAGCCCCTGTTGTCCACTTAGTCAACACCGAAGAAAGAGAAACTAGCAACAAGAAGGATGTGGTACATTCATTAAGATTTAATCAACATCTTTTGGAAGGTGACAACCAGTGCTAAACAGTGTTTACCAGTTAAATATTTGTGAGTGCCCACTGATAGAGTGATAGTGTGTGTCCAAATGTACTCTTCAATGGAAACTGACAAAATAAGATATCTGCAGGTGTTTTAAAAAAAGACCAAATTTGCTTTGTTGCAGATTCATCCCAATATTCAGGTGGCATACATGCCACACTTAAAGGTTTACCCATAATCTGTACGGGGTGTTTGCGTTTTCAGATGTGTACGGGCCGTACACGGGTCTGTACGGGTTTTTTCGCCTAATTATTAAATATACATATAAATCTTGTGCCACTACACAATTTGCGTCATGAGATTCGGCGAGATTTTAAGCTAAGTGGATAAAAAAAAAAATAACCAATGAAAATCAAGCTGCCTATTTTTCAATTGCCGCGGGATGTGCGTGGCGTGTTCATTCACAATTTTTCGCTAAAGCTAGCGCGAGGTTACTGATTATTTGAACGATTACGCAGCACTGAAATCTTTTTTGAGTCGAGCCTATTGTTTAGGATTAATTTCCAGTTTAGTATTGGTAAGTAATTCATTTTTAAAAAAATATTACAATAACATTGTTTAGATGAAGTTAGATTTAACTGTCAGATAACTTAGGCCTATGCTTTCTTTTCCCCTAAGGTTTAGCATAATTGATTATTTACGGCTGGTTAAAAAAAAAAGGCTGATACCACTATATATTATTTGATTTCACTAAAACTTGTAGAAAGTGCGTAAGAAATGTAAATTTGAAAAATAATACAATAGCCTACAAATTATGGGTAGCCTAATAACGTAATGACGGTCGCCGAATGCTCCGCATGTATTTTCGTACCATTTAGAGTTATAATTAGGGTTACAGCTAGGGTTAACCCTAAATCTAAATGGTACGAAAATACACGCGGAGCATTCGGCGAACGTCATTCCGATATTACCAAATTATGAAACTGAAAAGAAAAAAAAAAACCACAATAGCGTGGAAAATTTACATCTTAACTCGATCAGAGAAAAGTTTATTTGGAGTTAGCCTACTTCTCTTCTTAGTTTTAATTTCGTTTCTTTAAAAAACAATGTTATTTTGCCTTTGGTGGTCATCATTACGGTCATTCAATGATTTATAATTATTAAATAATTAATTAGCCTACTATCAATGTTTGATTGACACTAAAATTTGTATGGGAAGGTCTATTTAAAACTACCAGTTGGGCTTTAACGGCTATTCCAATTTTTGAAGTTCGGTAGAAAATATACAGGCTAATATTACGCCAGCGCTAGTTTATATTTTCATTACCAGCTTTAGCAAAAAATTTATTAGATTTTAAATTTAAGATTCCTAACCCATAATGCTTATTACTGGTCTCTTTAGGCCTGTACTTTTATAAGGCACTATAGAAAACACAGCAACTGTTCTTCATTTCAACCATAAATTGTATTAATTTTTTTCCAAGATTCTATTTCATTATATAATATTAAAATTACAAATAATTATATTTTTCAAATTGATTATTAATATTTGTATTTACTTTTTCACATTAATATTTTTTTTTTTCTGTCTAGCAGGAAATATTGCATCCATCTAACAGCATGGCTGAGCCTAACTTTAAAAAAAGGAGGTTAGAAGAAGATCAACGTCGTGGGAAGTTTCAATCTGACTGGACAACTACATTCCCTGGGATTATTGAGACATCCAAATTAGGCTCTTCACATGCATACTGTAGAATATGCAATAGAGATATTAAAGTGATGGCATCTGGCTTACACGATGTGAGGGAGCATTTCAAAACAAAACTGCATGAAAGGAACTATCAGCTGAAGAACGGAAGTTCTATCAAGGCCTTCTTTACTCAGCCTCAACAAGAAGATGATAAAATAACGAGGGCTGAAGTTTTATTTGCAAATTTTATTGCTCAACACAACATAGCTGCTTCTATAGCTGACCATTTTTCAGACTTATCAGCTGAGATGTTTCCGGACAGTGCTATTGCCAAACGTTTCAAATGCAAGCGAACCAAAACAACAGCCATTATTAAAAACTGCTTGGCTCCATCTGCAACGGAGCCAGTCATCAAATTATGCAGGAAGACACCTTTCTCCTTGATGATCGATGAGTCAAATGATAGAAAAACTGACAAGCGTTTAGCTATAATGGTGAGGGTATTTGAAGATGGCATAGGACCTAGAACCAGGTTGCTGGGCATGCCGGTCGGTACTGGTGGAACCAGTGAAGCTATTTTCAGTGATATTGATGCTGTGTTCAGCGACTTACAAATCCCATGGATTAACTGTATAGGTTTTGCAAGTGACAACTGCAATGTAATGGTTGGCAAATCAAACTCTGTACTAACGCGAATCAAGAGCAAGAACCCTGATGTGTTTAGTATAGGGTGTATTTGCCACCTTGCAAATCTTTGTGCCAAGGAGGGTATAAAGCAGCTGACTATTCCTGTTGATGACCTTTTGATAGATATCTTCTATCATTTTGAGCATAGCTCAAAACGGAAAAAATCATACAGAGAGTTTCAACTGTTTACAGGAGTGGATGCACTAGACATACTAAAGCACTGCCAGACTCGCTGGCTTTCTTTGCAGAAAGTAGTGGACAGAATTTTAAATCAATATTCTGCTCTATCTTCATACTTCGAGAGCCACGACGATATGGAAAAACCATGCCGTGTCAAAAACATTCATCAGTTACTAAAATCACCACTGACCCAGATGACTCTACGTTTTCTCCAATTTGTGCTACCTCTGTTGACTGAATTTAACAAATTGTTTCAGACAGATGAGTCCCAAATAGGTGGTATGATGGATGAAATGGATCGTCTGCTACGAAAATTTATTGTCAAATTTGTAGAGATGAAATATGTAAAAGAGGTGAAAGATATAAGATTGTTAAAGTATGCTGAACGTGATCTACAGCATGATGACCATACACTTGCTGTTGGTCTGTCCAACAGGACATTACTGGAAGAGTTAGATATAAGTTCTCAAGTGAGAAATTCATTTTTCAGAGATGTGAGGAACTTTTATGTTGCTGTTGTGAAAAAGATATTGGATAAATTTCCATTTGAGAATGAAGTCCTTAAGGATATCAAAATTCTTGATCCAGCCTTTAAAGACACAGTTCAATATACAGCAATCTGTAAGCTGGCCAACACTTTTGCACCACATTTAGACCAAGAGGTGTTAAAGGATGAATTTGAAGATTATTGTTTGCTGCCTGATGAATGTATTTCAAGATTTGACGCTGGACAAAAAAGAAGCTTTTCTAGGTACTGGCTTGACATAATCAACCTGAAAACTAGCACTGGTCGTACACGATTTCCCAGTCTGGCAGTCATAGTGAAACGCTTATTGACATTGCCTCACAGCAATGCTGACTGTGAGAGGTCTTTCTCTATGATGAAAAAGATTCACACGGACTGCAGAAATAGACTAAATGATGATACAGTCACAGCATTTCTACAATGCAAAATAAATTCTAACTCTTGTTGTTTAGGTTTTAAAGCAAGTGAAGACATGCTTAAAAAGGCAAAGGCCGCATGTCACTATGATGGTGCAGAACCATCTAATTGAATATACTTTTACATGAATAAACTCTTTTGTTACGTTTTTCAGTCTTTGTACAGGTTTTGCGGGTCTTTGTACAGGTTTTGCGGGTCTTTGTACAGGTTTTTTAAATTTTTTGTACAGGTTTTTCATCTCTGAGGTGTGGCATGTATGAGGTGGGCTAGTGATAATGTGATATTTGTGATACATTAATAAGCCAGAGGAAAGTTTCAAAACAGCCAAATGTATAACCAACAGTGCTATAGATTTTTTTTAAAAATGTAATGCATGGAAACTGAGGGGAGCGCTCGGAATGTGCTCTGGCAGTCAAGGGGGTGGTGATCAGAAAAAGTTTGGGAAACACTGCTCTAATGCTATAAACGGAAGCACTCATAGAATGGGAAGCATTTGAGCCTAGAATAACATCAGCAACTTTCACAACCAGGCAGTCCTTGTTCTGGAAATCCCAGGGTGTGAGAGGTAGAAGTTGACCAAAAAACACCATGGAGATGAGAACTGAAGACAGAAATAATGAGAAAGATATGGAAAGACCTTGAGCTGATGACAAAAGACAGGAGGATTTGGCATGAGTTTGTTGATGGCCTATATTTAGGGAGCTGAATGAATATATGAACATATCCATAATAAATATAAAAATGTCATATATGCATTCTTGAAAATGTTCAACAATGCAAAAGCTGTTCCTTTTCATCATCCACGCATTAGAATATCAAAACAGCTATGCTAAGCAGCAACACATTAATTTACCTTTCTAACACAAGGTGAAAGAGGATCTGTGTTTCTCCAATATCAGAATTTGGACCAACTTACATGCAAAGGTTCTTGTGAATATTTTGTAGCTTTAGTGGTTGGCATATGTCCATTTTTCAACTATGAAAATTGTGAATACTAATAAAGAACATGGACTGAGTCATTGGCTGATGATCTAAACATGATCTCATCAACCATGAACTGAAATGGTGTGTGCACAAAATAAGCTCTCTTTCCATCTAGCTGCAGATAAGCCTAAATTTAGGTTCAGATTAACAATTAACTGATTCCGTACGCAAGATCTAATAATAGACGCAAAGGCCGAACGCTGTAGACGTAAGATCTTTTAAAAGACGCTGATTTATTTCGTTGTTTCTTTCCATTCTGATATTTTATACTGCCCAGAATTTATCTTGAACGGAAGTAAACACAAAACTTGGCAAATTTCAACAAGCTTCAACGTCTTTTATTTGCGTTTGAAGGAAATTTTTCACATTTATCTTCATCTTTAATCGTGTTTTGTCGTATCACCATAATGGCCGAAAAACACACAGGATATGTTACTAATATGTGAACAGTGAACAAACTGTGTGATCAACCATAACTTTCTTACTTTTTCTGTGTTTCTAAATGGATTACCTGCACAAAGAGAGCAGTGAAACTGTATTGTGATAACAATTTATGTTGGTTGTTCGTCCATCACGGGTGATGAAGACCACTCTGTTCATCCAATTATTTAAGAATATGTTAGGTTAGTCTATGGGTACGAAGGTGACTGAAGAGCCCGATGCGGGCCTGGAAAGATCTTGGACAGTGTGGGCAGGGAATGTTTGCTTCATGTGAAGGTTTTATTTCACGGTCCTTTCTAGCTTGTCTCCGCTGTTCTGCTGCTGCTCTTCTGGATGATTCGCATGCTGCTGCACCTTTACGAAGAGATGTGCGCCAAGCAGTTCGGTCTTGCGCAGCAGCTTCCCATGTGTCTGGGTTTATGTCAAAGGTTTTCAATGACGTCTTTAACGTGTCTTTGAAGCGCTTCTTTTGGCCACCATGGGAGCGTTTACCCTTCTGCATCTCACCATAAAAGAGTATCTTTGGCAGTCGATGGTTTGGCATGTGGACTACATGACCTGCCCAGCGAATTTGTGACTGCATCAGAATAGTATCAATACCATTTGATGTTCATTATCTTCCTGAGACAGACTGTATGGAAGTGGTTTAGCTTCTTTACGTGGCGCCTGTATACAGTCCATGTTTCACATGCATATAGCAGCACTGGAAGCACCGCAGCTCTGTATACCTTCAGCTTTGTCTGTAGACTAATGCCACTTCGATGCCAAATGTTGGTGTATAGTCTGCCAAATGTGCTGCTGGCTTTGGAGATCCTGGTGTTCACCTCATCATCAATGACAATGTTCTGGGATAGTGTGCTACCAAGGTATGTGAATCTGTTCACAACATTCAGTTTCTCACCATTAACCTTGATGACTGGCTCAGTATAAACTGTGCCAGGAGCTGGTTGGTACATGATTTCTGTTTTCTTCGTGTTGATGGTAAGCCCAAAGTTGGCGCAGGCTTCGGAGAATCTATCCACACTATGCTGCAGATCAGCCTCTGAGAAGGAATTGAGGGCACAATCATCAGCAAACAGAAGATCTCTGATGGTGTGTGATTTGACCTTGGTTTTTTGCTTGAAGCCTCCTAAGGTTAAACAATTTTCCATCAATACGATAACTAATGTCGATTCCTGTGTCCCCGTCTCTAAAAGCATCAGTCAGCATAGCAGAAAACATGATACTGAACAGAGTCGGTGCAAGTACGCACCCTTGTTTAACTCCATTTGAGACGGGGAAAGGCTCTGATAGCTCACCGTTTTCCTGAACTCTAGCCTGCATTCCATCATGCAGTTGCTGCACTATTGTGATAAATTTCTTTGGGCAGCCGTATTTTGCCATGATCTTCCATAGACCCTCTCTACTGACCGTGTCGAACGCCTTTGTCAAGTCGATGAAAGCTGTGTACAGGTCACAGTGCTGTTCTTGGCATTTTTCTTGTAGCTGTCTTGCAGCGAACACCATATCTGTGGTTCCACGTTCTTTCCGGAATCCACACTGACTTTCAGGTAAAAGACCTTTGTCAAGATGAGCCGTAAGGCGATTCAAAAGGATTCTGGCGAATATCTTCCCAGCGATTGATAAAAGAGAGATGCCTCGATGATTGTTGCAGTCTTGGCGATTACCTTTACGTTTATATAGATGTATAATTGAGGCATCTTTGAGATCGTGTGGGATGGTTTCACTCTGCCACATTTGCTGGAAGATCATATGAAGTTTCTCTATCAGAACTGCACCGCCATCTTTATAAACCTCAACAGGAATTGAATCGGAGCCAGGGGCCTTTCCACTAGACAGTTGACGAATCGCTTTTTTAGTTTCCTCCAGAGTTGGTACATCATCTAATGCTTCATTTATAGGAATTTGGGGCAGGCGGATGATGGCTTCGTCGTTAATAGATGATGGCTGGTTCAAGATATTATTAAAATGTTCAGCCCAGCGTTGGAGAATTTTTTCCTTGTCTGTAATTAGTGTTTTTCCATCTGCATTAAGGAGGGGAAATGATCCTGATGATGTTGGACCATAGACCGCTTTGAGTGCAAGGTAAAAGTTTTTCAAGTCATGGCTGTCAGCAAAGCCTTGGATCTCATCTGCTTTATTACTCAGCCATGAATCCCGCATCTGGCGTAGTTTATGTTGGACGATTCTACGCATGTTGTTGAAAGCGTCTTTCTTGGATGTAGATTTTGGATCATTTAAATATGCTTTATGGAGATGGTGTTTCTCAGCCAACATCTGCTTTATATCATCTGAGTTCTCATCAAACCAGTCATTTTGTTTCTTGATGGAAGGACCCAGGACCTCTGTAGCAGTGTTGTAGATCTGCTCACTTAGGGCTGCCCAATTTGTTTCCACACTTTGGCCGTCTAGCGAGATAGATTTGAGACGGTCTTCTAAGGTGTCAGTAAATGACTGTTTGATTGTTGTCTTCTTTAGTTTGGTGACATCCAGCCTCTTTTGAGTTTTCTTCCCCTGAGGGCGCCTGGCTGGTTGGATACGAACTTTAAGTTTAGATACAATGAGGCGATGATCAGTCCAGCATTCGGCACCACACATGGACTTGGTCACCCGGACATCTTGCCTGTCCTTCTTCCTAACAATTACATAGTCAATTAGGTGCCAATGCTTTGAGCGAGGGTGCATCCAGGAGGTCCTGTTGCGGGTAGGAAGTCGAAAAATGGTGTTGGTGACAAGGAGGTCATGTTCTGCGCAAGTCTGGAGGAGACGAAGTCCATTACTGTTACAGCGACCCACGCCGTACTACCAATAGTGCCATTCCAGGAGATGTTATCTGAGCCTACTCTTGCATTAAAGTCACCAAGAATGATGAGCTTATCTACTTTAGGAACTGATGCAATGACTGCATTTAGTTCTTCGTAAAACTTATCCTTGACATCATCCTGGTTTGTCATAGTTGGTGCATACGCGCTAATGATGGTGGCATGTTTTCTTCCATAGAACAGAGGGATCTTGACCGTCATGAGTCGGTCATTTATTCCCTTTGGGGGCCCCGCTAACTTGCTGACAATTGCTGTTTTGATTGCAAATCCAACCCCTGCTTCTCGTCTTTCTTCAGTTCCTCTTCCGCTCCAAAAGAATGTATAACCTGCACCCTTTTCGCAAAGTTGGCCCTCGCCTGCAAGTCGAGTTTCACTCAGTGCTGCTATGTCAATGTTGTACCTGGCCAGTTCTCTCCCAATCAGGGCAGTTCGTCTCTCAGGTCTGTTTGCATTAAAGTGCGCACATTCCATGCGCCTAGAATGAGGGGGAAAAATCTGTCCTTTCTTTTTCTTATATGTCGACCGCCGAAGTAGGGTACCCACCAACCGCGGTAAGCTGGTTAGGTAATGGTGAAGCAGGCAATGTTTAGGGCACCTTTTCTAGCCCCTTCCTCATGCCATGGAGGTGAGCAGTGCTTTCCTAAAGAGGGCTGCTCAGACACTCAGGGGGCTGCCGAATCCCACTGCTGCTCCGATCAGTGGAAGACGACCATATGGCCTGAGCCGCCTGTGTGTAGGTCTGCGACTACGACTGCCAGCGTACCCACGCCTGCCGCTTCGCCGCTCGCCCATCGCCACAGGACTTGTTGTGAGTGGATGGATGAATGGATGAATGGATGAAAGAGTGACTTGCGCGGTGATTTGGATTAAAGTGAGGAAGAGTTGCGCAATTCGTCGACCTCACTCTCTCGCCTGGGTCCATCTCAATCCAGTGGCAAGACAAGTCAAGACGACTGGAGATGAAGTCAGGTGCAGTGGATGACCAGGGCTTTCTACGTGCCTCGCCGTGCTCCTTACGCTCCACAGCGCGTTGCTGGTAATCGCCGTCATGCCCGTTGAACCAACAGGTGGTTTCTTCCGCGCAGTCTATCGAATCCAGTCTTCGCATGCATGGGTAGGCAGACCCTAACTCACCGAAGGTTTATAACCATTCGGCTACCCTCACCTAGTTTAGCCGGCCTGTCAAAGCCGTTGTCCGGGGGTGGCCGCTGTCGCATGCTGACAGCTACGAGGAGCCACAGGTGAGAGCTGGATGCCAGGTTTGGACCAAAGGTGGCTGAGCTGCCCTAAAAAGGGCATGACAGCTCCTTCACCAGAGGTACTACCAATACCTGACTTCCCAACACCCCCTTCAACAATTTATGTTACAAGCCTTACGTAAGCCACAAATTTTTGTTCAAAATTTCAAGTTATCTTTTTTCCGTGTACATGTTATCTGTTATAACATAAACATAACATAAAATTAGCTAGAAAGGCATATGGATTTATATTGTTCATCCAATGTACTTTAATTTGATATATAATATGTTATACTTAACTCATGATTAGACACACATTGTCAGTAAACGTAAATTATGTATGTGTAAATTTTTGGGGTTTAAAAATAATTCCGTCCAGAGCTGAAAATAATTACGTACGGAAAGAGTTAATAAACAATGTATACCTTCATATCTAAAAGAGGAACTAGACATTAATAATATTAGGTGTAGTCGCAATAACAATACTGCATAATTTACCTGAAGGCCTCTTTTATTTATTTAAAAAAAAAAAACCAAAAAGTACGTATAATATCATCCTAAGTGATGCATTCTGAAACTGGACTGGTTTGGTAAAATGTTTTCAAAAATTCAAAGAAGCTTAGGAATCTGTTCCATACAGTAACATTTTCCCACAATAGACATAATAATCATTTTCCATAGTAAGCATATTAAAGTCATTTTCCTATATTGATTAAATTATTGTAACTGAAGATAAATTAGCTACAGATACAAAAGTTAGGTAAAAACTATGTAATAGCAGCTAATGTTTCACTGTTTAAATTGCATAAGCTGTGTTGTTTCAAGAATAAACTATAACACTAACAATTATATCAGTAGTTCCCACACTTTTTCAGACTTCTGCTCATTTGATCCCATAAACTCATCCCTATAAACAACATTGTTCAGAATAGTGGTTTGGATGACCCAATAAAGGAGATAATAATTGGGCCTATAACATTTAAAACAGTAACAATTAATTTAACATTTATTCAAAATCCAATTAAAACTTTATAGTTTAATTTTTTTCAACAAAATCGATGAACTTGATGCAGTGAAACATAGATAGTCAGTTAACAAGAATCTTAGATATCACAATTAGTAAGTACTTCAGTGTTAGTAAATTCTTTATGCGGTGGATGAGCTTGATGAAGTGATACCAGTTTCCCAATATCTGGTCTAAAGTCATTTGGCACCAGTCTTAAATCACCAGGTTTGGTAATCTGGAGTTGGTTTGTTTCCTTGGTGAGAATTTTTATTATGGCACTAAAACCACGTTCTATTAGTGTACCATTGTCCATAGTGCAGAATAGTGATTAGAAATCTCCTACTGTGACAAAGACTGTTGGTATGATTTTATAATCTCTGGCTTTAGCACAATTTCATTTAGTTGTTCAGTTAGTCCTTACTCCAACTTCATTAATATCTTAAACTGGGTTTATCAACCAATATGGAGTATTCATAGCTCAGACATGTCTTCAGCGGCATATCTTATTGGTCACAGAAAACTTGCAGATCATCTAGTAATCCACCTTTCTCTTCTAGCTCAGACATGTCTTCATGCAGCATATCTTATTGGTCACAGAAAACTTGTAGATCATCATATTGTAACCCACCTTTCTCTTCTAGCTCAGACATGTCTTCATGCAGCATATCTTATTGGTCACAAAAAACTTGTAGATCATCATATTGTAACCCACTTTTCTCTTCTAGCTCAGACAGGCTTGCAAATCAGTATAGCACACAATGCTCTAAATGATGCTTAGAGCTAACCTTAATGATGAGATTGACCTAATTTCCTCACATTTGCAAGTTTATTTCACCTCCACTGCACCCCTGCTGCCCCCTTGCTTCTTACTGCCCTCCTAAGTAATTTCACCACCTCTTTCCCTCATGGCGTGGTACAGCCCACTTTGAGAAAAACTGAATTATAGGAATCAGCTTGGTTCAAGCAGCAGCTAGGAAAGGGCTTCTTAAGCTTGTTGCACCACGGACCCCTTTGATTGTCTGGTGAAAGCTATGGACCCCTTCTTAGAAAAAAAATGTACATAAACCCATAATTAAAAATTTTACATTTTGAATTAGGTTATCTTCTTCCTTCCTCGTTCGCCCTGAAAAGGACATTTGGTGCATTGTGTCCGTTTACAGCAAGCTGCCATATCTGCACCTTTCAGCCGACACATCTGACTTCAGCACAGCATTTTTGGGACCAGGTTTGCCTTCCCACTTCGATCCCTATTCTCTCAGCCAGACTGCAGTGATGCAGCCTGTTTCCAGGACCGCCACTTGGAGGTGGAGTAGGGTCATGATCAGCTCTGGTTCGCTGACCCTGAAGCAAGCAGTCTAGCTATGGGTTGCTGACTGCATTCTCTATTGCTGCATCTTTGGGTCCCGAATTAGGTTATGAAAATGGACCCCACAGAATCCATTAACTAACCCCAGAGGTCCATGGACCACGAGTTATGAAGCCTTGAGATAGGATATAACTGAAATCTTCCAATGATAATGCCTACCTGTCTGTGAACCTCACTAGCTGCTGCATGCATGTGTTGGAACTCTGGTCGAGACATCATATCATGGTACTGGTCTTGTAGCATCTGCTGTCCATTCAGGTACAATGTGTTATAAATCTGTGTCCATCCTGGTATTGTATCAGCGCCCAGTTGCTCCATTTGTAATTTCTGTTCCATCATTTTGCGATATATGGGAAGCTCATTCAGAGAGCGAGTATAACCTGAAGACAACAAAAGGTGGGTGTTAATTCCATTATCATGTTTCACCTTTGACTTTAGTAAAAACCATAAAGAACTGGGACTATAGCATTACTACTTAAACATCATGATACATTACTCCTGTTGGTCTCATTATCTGAAAAGTTAGCAAAAGATAGACAAATGTGAACTACCAGGCATGTCATCAAAGGTTACTAGGAAGGATTGGGCACTGGGTTGGCTACCTACCTAACATATGGAAATATGTTACTGTTAATAGTAAGTATGCAGGACACGATCTGAAGGCCACTGAGATTTGATTTAACAGAAGAATGTTAATAATACAATCACTATCATCATGTAGCATGTCCTTTGCAGAACGTCCCTCTCATCACAGCCCGCCTGAAAGACTCTCGATCTCTAGCCAGCCTTCCCGCCTCCTCAATTGTTGTATTCAAGGTGTCTTCAATGTCCTGTGTACACCGTCATCTTGGTCGGCCCCTGCCTTGCCTTCCAGGTACCATACCCTCCATCACTGCTCTTTCTAAACCACTATGATGTTTAATGTGGCCAAAGTATTTCAGATTCTGGGACATGATATTGTTTATGAGCCAGTTTTCCTCGATGTCCAGGTCATGTAGGATGTCTATATTTTTCTTCTTCTTGGTCCAAGATATTCTGAGAATTTTTCTGTAACACTTTGCTTCGAAAAATTCGATTTTTTTCGTTAATAATACAATAGACAGCTTAAAAAAAATTAATCAAGATGCCCTGAAAGAGGTGAATACACACAGAAAGCTTATTACTCACATTAGTGGGAAGCAATCCATTTTATTTGGGCATGTTATGAGATAAGCAAAGCTGGATTGATGAGGCTGGCAAAATCATCATGTAAAACAAATTGCTAGAGAAATCACCACTGTAAGACTATGTAAATGCTTGTTGCAGGCTTCTTGGAAGGAGGGAACTAGCTGCAGTAGGGGCTCCATGCTCCGTAAGGAGTGTCAAGGGAAATTATGCTCATTATTTTGTCTTTTTAAACAAGCAAACACAGAAACCATGGAACATGGAAAACATGGAAAGAACTTGAGCGGATGGCATGGGACAGGAAGACTTGGCATGTGTTTGTTGAAGGCCTATGCTCCTTGGGGAGCTAACGGGTATTGATTGATTGATTGATTGATTGATTGACTGATTGATTGAAACACAGAAAGAAAAAATACTCACTGTTGAGTTTGCGATCAATGGTTCTTGTAATATCCAGATAATGCTTGTAAGAGATGAATGAGACTTTGTTCAGTTCTTTTGCAACTTCATCAAGGGCAGCTTCCAGTACTTCACGCAGGCTCTGTATTTTTTTTTTTAAAACACACACACGCACAATAAGTACAGGATTGAAGTGGTATGATAATTCCACTATTGTGCAATTGATGACAAGAACCAGACAAGTGCCAGTGGAACAAGAGATGACAAGAACCAGACAAGTACCAGTGGAACAAGAGATGACAAGAACCAGACAAGTACCAGTGGAACAAGAGATGACAAGAACCAGACAAGTGCCAGTGGAACAAGAGATGACAAGAACCAGACAAGTGCCAGTGGAACAAGAGATGACAAGTACCAGACAAGTACCAGTGGAACAAGAGATGACAAGAACCAGACAAGTGCCAGTGGAACAAGAGATGACAAGAACCAGACAAGTACCAGTGGAACAAGAGATGACAAGAACCAGACAAGTACCAGTGGAACAAGAGATGACAAGAACCAGACAAGTGCCAGTGGAACAAGAGATGACAAGAACCAGACAAGTGCCAGTGGAACAAGAGATGACAAGAACCAGTGGAACAAGAGATGACAAGAACCAGACAAGTGCCAGGGGAACAAGACAAGAGAAGAAGATGCTGGAGATGGAAAGGACACACACTGAGGATAGCTACTAATAGAATTACCAGGCAGTCTTTGCTCTGGTATCCCCAGGGTAAGGGATGTAGAGGAAGACCAAAGAACATATGGAGAAGAGAACTGCAGACGTACATGAAAGAGATTAAGAAGTAATGGAATGACCTTGAGCTGATGGCACGGGACAGGAAGACTTGGCGTAAAGTTGGTGAAGGTCTATTCTTCTTGGAGAGCTGAAGGGTGATTATGATGATGATGACGAAGATGATGATGATGAAGCAATACAGCAATCTGAGATAACATCTTCTAGATTATTTTTCTTAGCATGCTGCCATTCATTTTCTACAAGCTCAATTATTTATTTTCAAATAACATTATTAATGGTTGGCAAAATGTGAATAAAATTATTTTGGCATATCATCATCATCATTTTCCTGTGTGCTCATTACAGAGCATAAAACCATTACTGTAGCTGGTTCCCCTTACAGGAAGCCTGCACCAAGCATTCACATGCTCTTACAGCGGTGATCTCTATGGCACTTTGTTTTACATGATGAAGTTGCCTGTCCCATGTGCAGCCTCATAGCAGTCGCTGTGTACGACATGCCTGAGGGTGTTGTGGTCATACTCTTTCTTTGGCGCTTCAGAGACCCCCATGAACTACCCAGGGCATTCTGGGATATATAAAACAAGAAAAAGCTTCTTTTTCATTTTCAAGTGCTGTAATTAAAGCAATTTCTCTCTTTGTTTGTAAACCTACAAAGTACCCTGGACATCAACTCAAAAGTGATTAAAATACAAGGGACTTATTCTTTTAAAATCAAAATTGTATCAGACACAATCTGAAAGTGCATGCTGTCTTAATCAAACAAATATGCTACAGATTTTTTGTTTAGTTAATTTGCTCAAATTCACAATTCATCAATATAAATACATTAAATGAAGGATATTCATAACCCTCCACTCCCAAAGGAGCATAGGCCTTCAACAAACACATGCCAAGTCCTCCTGTCACGTGCCATCATCTCAAGTTCTTTCCACGTTCTCCTCATCATTTTCACCTCTGTTTCCAGCTCCCTTCTCCGTGTGCTTCTTGGTCTACCTCTGCCTCTCTTGCCCTGGGGATTCCAGAACACGGACTGCCTTGTAATGCTATCAACAGGTTTCCTCAGCACATGTCCTATCCATCGCCATCGTCGTCTTCTCATCTCTTGTTCCACTGGCACTTGTCTAGTTCTTGTCATAAGTTCCAAGTTGGTAACCTTATCATACCATTTTAGTCCCTCTATTCTACACAAGCACCCATTTATGAAAGTCTGTAGCTTTTTGGTTGTTGTCTTTGTTGTTCTCCATGTCTCAGAGCCATACAATAGGACTGACTTCACATTTGAGTAGAAGATTTTTATTTTCGTGTTGGATCCGATTTCTCTTTATCTCCACATATTTCCCAATGCAATGAAAGCTCCTCTTGCTTTTTGTATTCTTATTTTGATATCACTGACTGTCCCTTCAACTGAAGGATATACTTTTAGAAAAAAGTATATGGATGACTTTGTGAAGAATTAAATAATGGCACTGCGTGTGAATTGAGCAAAATTGCCACACTGTGATTACAGTGATTCCATGCATTAAATTAAAAATTTATGTGAATATACAAAACTATTTGACAGTTCACAAGATATGATGGTCCAGCACTGGTGTGGTTTAGTAAGTGCAGGTTTAAAGAAATTCTGTTGCAAGTGTTTCTACTGACTTTTTAATATGATAACTTACCTTTTACTGAGTTCACATTAACAAATTTCAATGAAACATTTCCTTTGTTTGTTTATATAATAGGAAATAAAACTAGGATGTTATAAACAATTATTTCTTCAGAAATGGACATAGTTGTTACTTTCATTTGCATATTTAAATATGTGTATTTGCTAATCACCTTAAGTCCTGATGCAAGCTGCTCAATGGCTATGGCATATTTCTGAGCTATTGGGTATGCCCTGACATTCAACAACCAATCGTTTGTTGCCTTTGTAATGCTGGCAGAGTATGCTTGGTAGTTCTTCGCAAGATCTTGAACCCGCACACTATAAGATAATAAAGCTTATACACATGGAACACTATCACAGAAAATATGAGTTGTTAAGTTAATATGTCAGTGACAGTATAAAATATTTTAGAATCCTGGCAGGCAATATTATAAATATTATAACTTATACTCAATGTAAATATTCAATTTTAATACCGTTGTACTGGCTTTATACCGGGTATTAGTACAAGTACTGAAATTAATAAGATGTTAGTATGTCTAACCTGAGACTGATTTTTACGTGAGTATCCCTTTGTTTTCTTGTACAGAGACAGGTGTCCCTCGCCACTCAGGCAGATACTCTCCAATTTCGGAGGTACCCATTAGAGCTGGGTCAGCTCAGGAGCCACCAGTCCCTGGTTGATGACACTCCTTCAAATGTACTCTCCAGGGCTCGAGTTAATCCAGTCCAAATCCCAGACAACAAAAAATCTTCAAATGTCCTCGCCCGGGTTTGATCTTGCATCACCCGGTTGCCAGTGCAATTTGGTAACCACTACACCAGCGCGGCTCCCAGTACTCATTTTAAAGCTGGGGAGATTGGAGCCTGACGCTACCTGGTTTTGATCTCAGAATTCAGTGACTGCCATGAAAGGAAAGTGCTCAAACCACTTAGCCATTGGGACACATTTATGGCATTACAATTTTAGTATTCAGCTTAATCTTGCTTCAAATATTCATACTAATGTATTTCAGAAATAGTTTTCTGTGGCACTATGATCAGTACAAACAATGGCATTTTCACTTACAAGATGATCCCTACAAAGTGTTTGCTGTCCTCTAGGCATATCACTAGCTACTGTGTTCTACACATTTAACTGCCCCGTGTGGTTCCCGAGGGGGGTTGAGCTCTTATGAGTCAAAATAACATGACTACTGCTCCTCAAGCATGCTGTACAAGGTGAATAACATGAGGTTGTGTATGAGGTTAGCAACTTCATCATGTAAAACAAACTGCTACAGAAACCACCACTCCAAGAGCATCATGATTTGTGCAGGCTTCCTGCAAGGGGAACAACTGTAGTGGTTGCTCTACAGCAGTGTTTCTCAACGAGGGCGGTACCGCCCCCTGGGGGGCGTTTTCAAGATTTCTGAGGGCGTTCTGATGGGTCGCACCGATTGGGGGTCGCTACTTCCATTCAGGGGGGCGTTGAGCACATTTTTACATGAATCAATATGAAACAATTACAAAAGATATTCCCCTTCGCATAGCTTGTAACACGATAGTTTTTATTTGCCCTGCGTCCCATGGAGTGTTTCAAGGATTCCAAACGCAAAATTTTAGTACCTGCGATGTTACCATTGTCAGGAGACAGTAGGCGGAGATTTATGTCCCTTCAACACTCGAAACATTCGTTTTCCTCTCGACACACCCAAGCTAACCTTCTCTCTCCACTCTTGACACATATTTTCTTCTGGAAACACATTCCCGTCAAACATTGATTAGCCTGTGAACACATCACAGCCTCTTCCCTACTCTGTCCGTAAATACCTTCTCGCAACAGGGACGTTGTGGGCAGTTGTGGCTTAGTTTTAATGCATCTTTGGATGTTTCGAGTGTAGAGAATTAAACTCAGTCAGTTTTGAGGCTTGATGAGGTGTAGATGTAAGTGCAGTGATATTATACTAAAATTTTCAATATGTCAGCAGTAAAGAGAAAGTGTCGACAATATTCAGCTGAATATTTGAAATTCGGTTTTGTACCTTCGGAGGTAAATGAACAATTACCAATGTGTTTGCTGTGCCAAGAAACACTCAGATAAAGTTGGCAAAGATATTACTTACTTCCAGGATTTAAAACAAAAGTTTGAAAGCCGCAACACTGTCACTAGTATGTTTAAGAAAATGTATAATCACAATGATAAAGGTCTCATTGTATCTTACAAAATTGCACACATGATTGCAAAATGTGGTAAACCTCACAACATTGGAGAAAACTTAATTTTACCAGCTGTACGGGAGGTAATTAGCACAGTGATGGAAAGAAATCCAAGTGACATCATTTCTTCTATTCCATTAAGCAATGATCCTGTTTCAAGAAGAATAGACGAGATGGCAAGCGATGTTGAAAATCAGCTGTGTACTGATTTGGAGTCTACTGAATTTTCACTACAGTTGGATGAAAGCGTCGTGCGTGATAACGAAGCTTTGCTGCTCGCATATGTGAGATACATAAAGAATGAAAATATCATAGAGGATATGTTATTTGCAAAACTACTGACAGCAGATACAAAGGGGTTATCAATCTTTGAAACCCTTGAAACATTTTTCCAATGTCATCGCATGTGCGACAGACGGAGCACCAGCTTTGGCTGGTCTTCATCGTGGGTTTCTGGCCTACTTAAAAAATGTGGCATCAGGTGTTTTAACAATTCATTGTGTTATTCATAGACAGCATTTAGTCGCCAAGCATCTTAGTGACAGACTGCACAAATCAGTTAACTCTGTTATCAGTGTTATTAACAAAATTAAGGTGCATTCATTGAACGATAGATTATTTAGTAAACTTTGTTGTGATAATGGTGAAGAGTTTGAACGTCTTCTCCTACACACGGAAGTACGATGGCTGTCAAAAGGTAACTGTTTAAAAAGATTGTGGGCATTATTTGATACTGTTGTAGAGTTTTTGGATTCAATCAAAGAAGAATTTATCATCGAAAGAGAAGTATTGCGAAACGATGTGGCATATCTTTCAGATATATTTGAAAACTTAAATGAGGTTCTTCTTAAGCTACAAGGAAATGAGATCAGTCTGATTAAAGGGAAAGGAATTATCATGGGGTTCATCAACAAATTGACATTATATAAAAATAATATTAGTCGCCGAGAACTTTCTCATTTTCCATGTTTACCACAGTTAGGTGGGGACAGCTTAAAGATTCATATTTAGAGGTTTATTGCACTCATTTGGGCGCTATTAAAAATGATATGAGCATAAGATTTAAAGACTTGCAAGAACTAATAATACCGGATTGGGTGATTAATCCATTTGAATCAGACGTGGAACAAGTTAGTCAACATTTAAAAGAAGAATTAATTGAGCTACAAAATGACTTTGAGGAAAAGCACGATTCAGTCACACACATTACGAAAAATTTTAGATCCAGCAGAGCCTTGCGTATCCCGTTCTTTGGCGTGAAACTAAATTGCTAATTACAGCATTCCCAACGTCATATTTTGTGAAGAAGGGGTTCAGTGCAGTAGTGTAGCTACTACAAAAGCAACGAAACCGACTGCAGATTTGTAACACAGAAGATTTGAGACTTCTTTTAACAAACTTAGAAACAAATATTACAAAACTGGCCGAGTCACACCAAGCACAAAGATTTCATTAAGCTTCATTAGTAAGTGAATTTTTATATAATTATATCATTATTATCAACTAATAATTTTTCCAATTTTTTCATGTTTAAAGTGGTTACAAAAGGAGAGGCTTAAATATTCATATTTGGAGATATATATATATATATATATATATATATATATATATATATATATATATATATATATATATATATATATATATATATATATACAGTACTTTGCAAAAAAAAATGGCAGTCATATTTTCGCAACGCAGCTCACTCATAGCTGTATGTCCAGAGGAAATTGGTATAAGTATTAACAGTGGTTTCAGTTATAATGTTGCCTTCTCCAGCAAGGCAAGCCTGAATGCGGCAAGGCATACTTCCCGCAAGTGTTTGTAGGTAATTGTGAGTCAGACTGTCCCAGTATTTTTCAGCTACCTTCTTCAATTGTTCAACGTCTCTGAGTCCACTCTTTTTTAAATGATTCTTGAGTAATGCCCAAACGTTTTCAATTGGGTTTAGGTCGGGACTGTTGCTGGGCCACTTCAGCACTATCACATTCTTCTCTTGCAGCCATGCTTTGGTGGTATGAGCTGTATGCTTTGGTCATTGTCATGTTGAAATGTGCACCCATCGGGGTACATGACCTGCATACATGGCAGAAGGTGTCCCTCTAGTATGTCGATGTACCTTTCTTTCGTGAGAATTCCTGTGAAAACACACAGTGGGGTGGCACCTCTTGCTGCCACCCCTCCCCAAAGATGGAATTTATGGGTATGTTTCGGTCGCTGGTACACAGGCGTTACAGAGTCTTTCATCCAATTATTTATTTGAGCAGGATAAGACCAAACAGAACATTCATCTGACAAAATCACATTGTCCCATGACGAATTTTTGTGTTCGTGGCACCAGTTCAAGTGCATCTGTTTGTAAGTCTCTGTGAGAAATGGTGACGAAATTACCCGCTTTTTTGTGTAATTCATCCTGTGTAGCTCCCGGTTGACAGTAGCATTAGATACTTCTGGGTTTCCCAAATCGATCATGCGCTGCCGTATGTTTTCTACACTCTTCATTGGCCCAGCCCGAACGATTTGGGCGAGACGCCGATGGTCCTTTGTGTCCAAAATACTACCTTCTTTTCGCTCGCTGCTTTTAATTTACTCACATCTCTGTAGACAGTCCGCTCAGGAATGTTCAAGGTTTTAGAAATGTTGGAACATGTTTGATTTCCTTCATTCCAAAGCTGTGAAATTAACATACACTTTGAATTTGTGTCCATTTTCTGCCACTAGCATTAAATGCTCTATTATCAAGGGACTTTACTCTACGCTAAATTTTTTTAACTTTTGGTTGTGTTTGCTCACTTAAGGGAGTGTAAAAGGGTGGGGAGAAATGCATATTTAATTAGATTTCAGCATTTTGAGCAATATGACTGCCATTTTTTTTGCAAAGTACTGTATATATATATATATATATATATATATATATATATATATATATATGCAGTCATTTAGGCGCTATTAAAATGATATGATTATGATAGTTATAGAGTTGTAAGAACTAATTTTATATCATTTGCTCCGCCAATTTGTAATTCAAAGATAATGAACTTGTGGCGTATATAATTCCGTACTTAAACACATATTTAATATAACTATGCTTTTATAAATGTGCTTTCTCTCTTTTTTTATATTACAAGAAAAGATAACTCATTAACTGTATTGCTTTTTTAAAAGTATGGTGGAATATATGTATGTGTGTTTGTGTATACACGATAAAGAGCAAGGGGGTGTTAAAAGGGTGGGGGGCTTTTTAAAATATTAGTTGTCAAAAGGGGGCGTTGCTACTATCAGGGTTGAGAAACACTGCTCTACATGGAGCAAATAGGAAAACGATGATGATGATAATATATCTAACCAAGATGTATTTAAAAGCTGTATATTGCAGGATATAGTAACTTTTGTTGTTGGTCTACTGACCGTGTTTCTTCTGTCATTGAATTTCTTTTTTTGGGAATATAATATTTTACAATTTCTATTCACGATGCTCTCTCTCTTCTGTTTTATTTCCCCACTCTGTTTTATTTTGCCACATTACTTACGACAGTTCATCAAATGCTGCCTTGACTTTGTCTCCCATGTCTTTGATATGTAGATCATTTCTCTGATAGAAGCGACGGTACTCTGTTTTCAGTGTCTCCAGTTGGGCACTATTTTGAAAGAAAGAGAAATGTAAAATACAACATCAATCAACATTTTCATCTTTGTTCCTTATGGAGCATACTGCTACCACATTCAGCTGGGCCCCTTGCTGGAAGCCTGCACCAAGCATTCATATACAGCTGTGGTGTCCATAGCAACTTGTTTAACATGATGAGGTTGCCAACCACATAATGCACAACCTCATATTAGTCACCTTGTATGACATCCCTGAGGATCCAGCTGTTCTATTCTTTCTTTGCCTCATCAGAGACACTTGGGAACTAGACAAGGATAAATACAATGTACAATTGACTTTGTGTCATTTTTAGAAGGAAAGAGAATCTCTTTATTTTATTTTTAAAGGGAAAAAAGCTGTATTCATTTCTTTTTCAAGGAGAAAATTGTAAATGATCTTGCTACTTTCAGAGGAAACAATATTTTACTTATAGAGAGGAAATAATATTTTACTTATAGAGAGGAAACAATATTTTACTTATAGAAAGGAAACAATATTTTAGCTATAGAGAGGAAACAATATTTTACCTATAGAGAGGAAACAACATTATAACTATAGAGAGGAAACAATTTTTTACCTATAGAGAGGAAATAATATTTTACCTATAGAGAGGAAACAATATTTTACCAAAAACATTTCACCTATAG
This sequence comes from Oreohelix idahoensis, assembly GCA_024509875.1. NCBI lineage: Eukaryota > Metazoa > Mollusca > Gastropoda > Stylommatophora > Oreohelicidae > Oreohelix > Oreohelix idahoensis. The sequence goes on from JAMPIV010010201.1 coordinate 290,960, forward strand.
AGAGGAAACACATTTTAACTATAGAGAGGAAACAATATTTTACCAACAATATTTCACCTATAGAGAGGAAACAACATTTTAACTATAGAGAGGAAACAATATTTTACTTATAGAGAGGAAATAATATTTTACCTATAGAGAGGAAACAACATTTTAACTATAGAGAGGAAACAATATTTTACCAACAATATTTCACCTATAGAGAGGAAACACCAACGGGCTGATCACCCGTTTGCCAGTCACTTTGATTACGGAAACAACAGCAAATGGATTGATTTGCCATTGCCCTAAAGACGCCAATAGGCGTAATGGGAAACAATGGCAAAGAAAACCTATCTGCTGTTGCCCTAAGACGCCACTAGGCGTTATGGCCACTGACTGCTTTGACGGTCGGTGGCTAAGGACGGAAGAAGAAGAAGAAGAAGAGAGGAAACACATTTTAACTATTGAGAGGAAACAATATTTTAACAACAATATTTCACCTATAGAGAGGAAACAACATTTTAACTATAGAGAGGAAACAATATTTTACCAACAATATTTCACCTACAGAGAGGAAACAATATTTTACCTAATGATCGGAAACAATATTTTACCTATAGAGAGGAAACTCTAATTGTTATGATCCTTTTTGCACATTAGATATGGACACATATTTGAAAGCTATCTGACGCACACAAAAGCATTGATGCGTTCATAGGTTGTGATGATGACCTTCCTTTGTTTGATGAAGCAGCGAGAGCATTGTGTACCCAGCATCCTTATGGACTAGACATGTTTTTGACGATTGTGTATCCAGTGTCCTTAAGGACTAGTCGTGTGTTTGAGATTCCTGTGTTCATCTTATAAAGCATAGAGTAGTGTGATTATTTTAGACCAAGTGTCAATATAATCTTATTACCGCATGGTGTGGACTATCAGTTCTCAGAAGGACTGAATTAATGACTTCAGGCATGAATAGATAGTAATTGATATGGATCGCTATATGGTTAGTGTAATGAGAATTGCAAGTGTTTGAAGTTAGACACTGAACAGTATATTATATAAATAATGTAAAAAATGGGTATGAATGCATATAAGTTGCAGGCTGCTTTCTTCATGATGTTCACATGTAGCGTCAACAGTATAAATAAATGTGTGTGTGGAAATGTTAGTCTTCAGGACTCTTGAAGTTTGAGGGGTCATGTTTATCCCCCTATTAGTTTTATTTGCCCTCTTTTGACTTACATGATTTATTAATACACGAATACCACAATCTGTATTATATTTAAACCTATAATACTAATAAATCATGAACTCTCATGTGCTGTAATATTTGAGTTCTTTGGAGTTATTCTGGACAGTGATAACAGAAGCCTGAGACAGATTGTCCCCTTTAAGAAAAAAAAAGGAGCAAATGATGAAGATTTTTTTTTTTTTTCGTACGCCCGCTAATACTTGAGGCGAAATCTCAGGTTATTGTTAATGTCTAACCTGGCATTGATTTTACGTGAGTATCCCTTTTCTTGTACAAAGACAGGTGTCCCTTGCCATTCAGGCAGATACTCGCCGATTTCGGAGGTACCCATTAGAGCTGGGTCGGCTCAGGAGCCGCCAATCCCTGGTCGACGACACTCCTTCAAATGTCCTCGCCAGGCCTCGAGTTAATCCAGTCCAATTCCCGGTCGACGAAAAATCCTCAAATGCCGTCGCCCGGGTTTGATCCTGAATCACCCGGTCGCCAGAGCGGTGTTGTAACCACTACGCTAGCGCGGCTCCCCAATGAGGAAGATGAACTCATTATTTGTTAATGTCTGTATATTCATCCATTTTACATCTCTATGTCTCAAAGAATAATAATGCTTGTGAAACTGACTTATAAACCATTCATTTTTTTCGGTCCTACTTTTATCAGATGAATCCTCTGAAACAATGTCATCACTTCATTTTAACACTATGGATTAATCTACTTTCTTAAACACCCACACACACACATGTATATAAAAATATATACAAGGCTGGCTCTTGGACAGTACCAACGGTGCAACCTCATCATGCACCATCCTGGGATAGGGGGTGCCGAAATGTAATAAAAAATATTAAAAACATTAAAACGTTACAACTGAAACTAAAGTGCTTCAGAGTTTAAAGCACACAATATTTTTATGTTTACATTGATTTAATTTTTTTAATATATATATATTTTATTTTATTACTCCCTGCCTACATTATTCCCTTAATTTTTTTTTTTTTAAACAATGCACCTAATGCCCATATGTAATTTGTCATGAATTTAAAAACACAAAAAAAATTATATATTATTATGTTTTTGTAAAATGCTACAGTGAAAATATGTCTCAGAGACTGCATCAATAAATTTACATCTGCTCTGTGCTTCAAAATGGTTGACAATCAGCGTTCCTCTCCGGGGTGTAGAGGTGCTACCTAGAACTCTGATGACTTCTTTTTCCAACCACAGTACTTGACCACTGTATTGACCACACCAGTTTTACTCTAAATTCAAAAACTGTATTCATGGAAAAGCATCATGTGTTAAGAATGCTGGCACACATCCCTTGCAAAAATTACAGTGTGATCCTACTCCAAAACAAGGAATGGGAGTCTCATGAGAGTACAATACAGTATGGCAAGGGGTGCCATCATGTGTCTCGCATCACCTTGAAAAATCCATTGGTCCGGCTCAGCATACATGGTGTGCGCACACACATATGCATAATAAACAATGCAGAAAAAATTAATTACTCGAACGCAAGCAGAGAAATTCAGCAATAACAGAGAGCAGAATAACATTTCTGCCACTCACCTTAGACTTTCCATTTCACTGTCCATGAGCTGGAAGACCTGACTCATTTCTGATCTCAGTTCACCTGAGACTAGAAGATATTTAGCTTTCACCTCTGACCCTATCGAGCCCACAGAATTTGAGAATGCTTCATTGGCAGTGTAAGAAAATGCTGTCACTTTGGTACCAATGAAGGTCTAGAATTAATTTAAAAAATGTTTATAAATAAAAACAAAACACATAAGTGCACTTCAGAAATGTGAAATATACCAACATCAATCCATGTTTTTATAAAAACTGAATGTACAAAATGAACACATAAGTTAGTCTTCTTCTTCTTCAAGTACCATGCCTAGTGGTGTAGGAGATCATGTCTCTCCACAACTTCCTGTCTCCAGTACAATTTATCAATTCTGCTGTTGACTTCTTTCCATGCCACAATGTCAAACTGTCCAGTGTTTGCTCTCTTTGTCTTCCCCATCTCTTTTTCCTTCAAACTTACCTGTTGTTAAGAAATATTCCAGCTTTCCTCTTCTCATAACATGTCTCAAAAAGTGGATTGCTTCTTTCTAACTTGTGAAATAAGTTTCTTTTGCGCATTGGCCTCTTTCAGGACATCCTCATTACTCTTTTTGGCTGTCCATGGTATTTTTAACATTCTTCTGTAAAACCACATCTCTGTTGCCTCTAGTGCCTTTCCTATTTGTTTACTAACAGTCCATGATTCACTCTTATATGTCAGGATTGGTTCTATATAATGATGAAGAACTTTCTTTCTTAGTCTATGCTTCAATAAACAAATTAAACCAAATTGTCAATATATATTTCAGTAACAGTGAGATATTCAAAATAATTAGTTATTTTTTTTGGTAAAGTAGGATTAAAAAATTAAATTAAGATATGTAAAAGAATATTAATTTTTTTATGAATAGATAAATGCCATGGGAAAGAATATTAATTCTTTTCAACAACAACAAAAAGAAGAAAGGGAGATAACATCAAAACATTATGCTGATATTCTTACCGCTTACAGTTGCCAATATCTTTTAAATGTGTTATCAATTTTATATTGCTAAAGGTGCATAATCACAAACAAAAATCTGCAATTACCATACTCCTTTTTTAATTTTACTTTACAAGAAAAAAAACAATAAAAATAAGATTCAGAACTTCAACTTCATTTTTGTTAAATTATTTGGATTTAACTCACATTGAATTATTATCTAAAATTAACAATAATTTGGCATGATCTCAAATGTTAATTTTAGTTTGGCTTTCCTTATGCCTATGCTCTCCTGTAACACAAGCAATAGATGTCTTCTGGATAAAATCAAAATAGAGATGGATATAGAATAATAGAAAACATATGCCCTCATTTGGCCCTGAAGTGAAATCTTATAGAAAACATTTAAGAGGGAATGCCCAGAGAAGCATGATATAGTACCACAGAGAGAAAACAAACAGAAGACTGTCAAACCTGGAATAAAATGAGCTGATTTGCAAAAGATAAGTTAAAAGGGAAAAATCTGTCAGTGCTGGACATTACAGATGAGTTAGGAAATAAAGAAGAAAAACAACAGATGGCACTGGTATATTATACTCGTACATATAAAACCTTGATCTGCTTACACATGCTTTTATCATACCTGCATCTCATGAAGAAGTGTGGGTCTCCAGAGGACACGTGTGTGCAATATGTGTGACGTATTCAGCCTGAATGCAATCATGCTTTCTGATGTGGTTTGCCTTCCATCCTGAGAAATCATATCTACCCGGATTGCACTGTCATTCACAAAATGGCCTGTGAATTTCACTATCTTGTTTGGATCATCTGGGAAACAGAAATATTAAAATAAAATTAATTACAATTTAATGTATGTTAATTTCAGTTGAATTTGCATTACACAGAAGCGGATTTCACATACTGTATATACTCGAGTATAGGTTGATCTGACTATAAGTTGAACCCTAGACTTTAGGACTTAAAAAGCTTCCAAACTGAATGACTCAATTATAAGTTGAGCAAGTTTTTTTGTTGACTCCGAATTCCCGCATTGCACTAGAATTTCCCTGGTTTTCTGCAAATTCTATCACTTTCAACTTACCTCTTTCCCATTTAAAACTCCTGAAATCACCTGCTCCAAAAGTCCAAAACTGCCCGCTTTTCTTTTTTTTTTTTTTTTAAATCTGATGATGACAAATATCCCGTTCAACCTCAGATGGGTTATAATTAGGATCTTTATTAATTTCAATTCCAAATAATATGAAAAATTTCCAATATGTGACAGTGGCATTACATCTCCTGTTAAATCATTGCAAATAGGGCAAATCAAAATTACCAAATTTGTGTGCATGTCAAAAGCAAAAAACCAAACAAACATAAAAACCAAGAAAAAAAAAGAGAGATAAAACAAAGCAAAACAAAACAAAATAAAGCAAAGAAAAAAACACCAAACAAAAATAAAAACATGGGAGGGGTGTTTTAAGGCCTTGGGTGTTAAGTTACATAAGTAACAACAAGATCTTGGTAATTAGTGAGAAGTGAGTTATAAATAGATTTCTGGTAAAGCTTCCATTGTCTGAAATTTTTTTAGAATCGATCGATATGATTTTTCTTGATTTTTTAAAGCCAAGCTTTCGGGTGGTGGAAAATTTGCTTTGTGATCTGAGAAGTGACTTGTTATTTGATCAAGACACAAAATGTATGGTCAAATCCCTGAATCAAATGTGGACGTTGAATAAGGACCTGATTTAGATACTCACAGTGACACTGACAGAAGTGAATCTAGTAAAAGAAGTAATGATATTGATGATAGATCAAATGAAGGAGGCTGGTCAACAAAGCATTCTCCAGTTGAAATGTGTGACTTTATAGGAAACCCTGGACCTTAACTCATTCTACATTTAGATGATGCTTTTTTGATTACTTCAGTTTATTCACATGTAAAGAATTTTAGCAAATGTGCTCAATACAAACAAGGAAAACCTCAGGCCAAAATTCTTTTTTACTAAATGCTGGTGTATTTACAACAAATGATTTGAACAGCTGTGCATGCCGGTGTACGCATGACTGGAAGTATGAAAGCATGACGACATTTTTATTTATATTGTTTGGATTAAGTGTATGTTTCTATTTTAATAACTACCACAATTAATGGCCTAATTAAACTGATTCAAACTTGTATTACTTAACTGATTCCGTACGTAAGATCTATTAAAAGACGCAATGGCCGACCGCTGTGGCCGCAAGATCTTTTAAAAGACGCAGATTTATTTCGTTGTTTCTTTCTATTCTGATATTTTATACTGCCCAGAGTTTATCTCGAACGGAAGAAAACACAAAACTGGGCAAATTTCAACAAGCTTCAATGTCTTTTATTTGTGTTTGAAGGGATTTTTTCACATTTATCTTCATCTTTAATCGTGTTTTGTCGTATCGCCATAATGGCCGAAAACACACAGGATATGTTACTAATATGTAAACAGTGAACAAACTGTGTGATCAACCATAACTTTCTTACTTTTTCTGTGTTTCTAAATGGATTACCTGCACAAAGAGAGCAGTGAAACTGTATTGTGATAACAATTTATATTACAAGCCTTACGTAAGTCAAAAATTTTTGTTCAAAATTTCAAGTTATCTTTTTTCCGTGTACATATTATCTGTTATAACATAAACATAACATAAAATTAGCCAGAAAGGCATATGGATTTATATTGTTCATCCAATGTACTTTAATTTGATATATAATATGTTATACTTAACTCATGATTAGACACACATTGTCAGTAAACGTAAATTATGTATGTGTAAATTTTTGGGGCTTAAAAATAATTCCGTCCAGAGCTGAAAATAATTACGTACGGAATGTTAAGAATATTTTTTTTAATGAAAACATTTATTGAAGCAGCAAGTTTATATCTGAAGGATACTAGTTTGTGGCTAGAAGGGCAGGGGGCTACACTAACGGGTTTCAATAATCTGTTTTTTTTTAACTCGACTATGAGTCTGAGTTATATTTTTTAAGGTCCAAAATAGGAATAAATTTCTCAACTTATACTCGAGTATATACAGTATATATTTTAGCAATCTAGGATTTGGTTTTTTTCCCATGACTCCTTACAAAGTTACAAGAGCAAAGAATTATTACACATATGTACTTATTTCAGTTTTACCTATAGTGACTCGTGCAGTTCCGATTGGTCTGTAAAGGAACAAACAAAGAAAATGTCTACTGCTATCTCAGGCATGTCATTCAAGGTGACTAATATGAGACTGTGCATGGGGCTGGCAACTTCATCAGGTAAAACACTTGCTACATAAACCACTGTGTCAAGAGTATAAGGAGGCCAGCTGCAGAGGTGGCTCCATGCTCTGTAAGGAGATGAATGAATGACGTTTATATACAACAAAGCTGTCAGTTTCACTACTACCTCAAGGTGGCAGAATGGGATAAAATCAGGATCAGTTTCACTACCACCTCAAGGTGACAGAATGGGATAAAATCAGGATCAGTTTCACTACCACCTCAAGGTGGCAGAATGGGATAAAATCAGGATCAGTTTCACTACTACCTCAAGGTGGCAGAATCTATATAATCAGGATCAGTTTCACTACCACCTCAAGGTGGCAGAATGGGATAAAAACAGGATCAGTTTCACTACTACCTCAAGGTGGCAGAATGGATATAATCAGGATCAGTTTCACTACCACCTCAAGGTGGCAGAATGGGATAAAATCAGGATCAGTTTCACTACCACCTCAAGGTGGCAGAATGGGATAAAATCAGGATCAAGGTGGCTGAATGGATAAAGGAATCGGGTATATAATCAGGATCAGTTTCACTGCCACCTCAAGGTGGCAGAATTTATATAATCAGGATCAGTTTCACTACCACCTCAAGGTGGCAGAATGGGATAAAATCAGGATCAGTTTCACTACTACCTCAAGGTGGCAGAATCTATATAATCAGGATCAGTTTCACTACCACCTCAAGGTGGCAGAATGGGATAAAAACAGGATCAGTTTCACTACTACCTCTCTCCACATGTAAGCCTACCTTGCCGTGGTTGGAGAGCTTGAGCGCCTCAATGATCCCGGGAGCTATGCCGGCGGGAGTTTTACTCCTGGCAGGGTCACCCAAGCCGGACAGGTCCTGGGTGAGGGGCCAGACTAAATGGGCTGAGGAGTGGGTGGAACCCTATAGGTGTAGATGCAGAACCCACCGGCGAGTGGTACATGCTCTGGTCTGCACCAATCCACCCCCACTTCATGGGTTAAATGCTTTCTTGCCTCATTCTTCACTGTTTGTCGTCTATCACGCCCATGGCGACCGTTGCCTCAATTGGCTGTGTGTGGTGTACCCGGAAACGGGGCCTCCCAGTACTGAGGCAAAGTTAAGTCCCCGATGTCACTTATCGGTGCAGAATTGAGAGAGATGGCTGAGCATCACAATCCCTCCTGTGTTGCAGCATGATGAGAACCCAGCATTGCACACTGAGCTTGGGGGGATCACTTGGGCACCAGACTTAATACTGGCTCTTGACTGGATGGCCGCATGCAGGAGATTTCTACAATGGAGGGTTGGCAGGTGGTGGGTATCGGGAAGTGGCTCTGTGCAGGACGTGAGGATTCCTTGGGAGAGCCCCGAACCAGAGCACAGCATTGTGCAAGCTCTGCATAGTTGGAGAGCCCCCTGGATGACGGGGAATGCACAGTGTGCTACCCCACCTATCCCCAACTGCTAACTTAGAACCAGAAGTGGGGTCCTCTGTATGCGTGCCAGGCCAGGATAAAATGCCTGGGAAAGAGACTGGAGCTCAGAACTCCCTAACTCAAAGTTGCAGGATGGCAGAAAAGCCACGGGAAAGACAGGGCTATTTTGAAGATAACGCAACCATATTTTCACCATACGAGCTCGGACGCCGCCTCGGTAAACAAGGTCCGCGCAGAGCAGTGACACCCCCAGGCTGCTTGCGAATAGTCTACTACTGGGAACATAAACAGATTAGGGATGAGCCCACTCTCCCGTTGAACAGGTGCTAAAGTCGTAGATACTGGGCCAGAAGGCGCACCGGAAACCACAGTATCATGCAACTCGCTTTTTTTTTTTTTCTATGGAGAGTACACCGTCAAATAAATCTCGTTCTGGTGCTCGCCCTGTGGAGCTCCACCAGGCAGGTGCAGTGCCGGGCTCTGAGCCTCGACAGAGCCCACCCTCAGCTACTGGAGGACCCTCTAGACCGTCTTGTGGAGTCAACAGACGGCGGAGGAGAACTACTGACCAAAACAAAACAGAAAAAGAGAAACCCAGAGTGCCACTTGTCATGATGCACTGGAATGCAGAGGGAGTGAACAGCAAGCAGGCTGGATACAGCAAAAAGACAGAGCTGGAAAACATCTTGTATGAGAAGCAAGTCAGTGTTTGCTGTATCCAAGAGACTCACTTGAAAGCAGATCAAACCTTTAAAATAAGGGGATATCAATGCTTCAGATCCGACAGACAAGATAGACGAAAAGGAGGAGTACTTACTCTTGTAAGGAATAACATTCCTGCACACGAAAGGAAAACCTTCATGGATGGAGCAGAATATCAGCTGCTGCAGATAAAGGTAGACAAGATGGAAATAGAACTCCTGAACTATTACTGTCCGAACAACAAACCCCTGAGTCTCAGCTCTATACAGGTACCAGCCACCAACTTTATAGCAGTTGGAGACTTTAATAGCCACTCCCAGAGCTGGGGCTATAACCATCTGGATCACAGAGGTGAAGAGGTTGAAACTTGGCAAGATGATCACTCCCTAATCCTAGTCAATAATGCCACAGATACTCCTACCTTCTACTCCAGAGGATGGCACACAACCTCAACACCAGATCTTGCCTTCTCCACACCAGATATAGCTGGATCTATTAGTAGAGAAGTAGGAGACCAACTAGGGGGAAGCGACCATCGCCCAATCTTTCTTACTGTCCAGAGTGCAACTCTCAGTACAGGCCCAGCCATTACAAGATGGAACTACAAAAAAGCCAACTGGGGTTTATTCAGGCATCAGGTGAACACGCTGCTGTCTACCCTCAAGGTACAGAACAGAGACATTAATGAAGTGGTAAAAGACTTCAACAGATGCATACTACAAGCTGCAAAAGAAACCATTCCCAAAGGATGCCGGCGTAACTACATACCATACTGGTCCAGCACACTCCAAGAACGTCAGGAAGCTATGGACAAGGCTAGAAAGGACGCAGAGTCTCAGCCTTCACTTGAAACTCACAACAAATGGAAAAAGGCTGTAGCAGAGTTTCAGAGAACAAAGCTAGAAGAAAAGCGGAAAAGCTGGAGAACTAAAACGGCATCGCTGAACCTTGAGAAAGACGGCAGGAAACTTTGGAGATTAGTCAAGTCTCTAAATGAAGAGCATTCCTCACCAAGGCAGACTATCACATTGGATGAAGGTGGCAAACTTTTCAGAGGAAAACAAGCTGCAGACTTGTTTGCTAGAAGATACAGTTCAGAAAGCAACTTACCCATTAACATAGACCATCAGAGAGAGATAAGAAAAGAAATACTGGCAACCATGGACAGACAGATACTCCTGCCCCAATGAGGGAACCCATCACACTAGGAGAACTACAGAAGGCTATTTCCAAGCTTAAGTTTCAAAAGTCACCCGGCCCAGACAAAATCAGCAACGAAATGCTAGTAAATCTGAGCTCAGCAGCAAAGACAAAACTGCTTGAGATATTCAACCACAGCTGGTTGAAAGGAACGGTACCCCAAGTATGGAGAGAAGCCATCACAATACCCATACTAAAGAAAGGGAAATGTAAGACCGAGGCTGCAAGTTACCGGCCAATCAGTCTCACAAGCTGTGTTGGGAAGACTATGGAGCGAATAGTCAACCACAGATTGAAATGGTATTTTAGAGTCTGAGCAGATCCTGGTGCCGGAACAAGCTGGATTTAGAGAATGCTACAGTATAGAAGACCAAGTTACTTACTTGTCTCAAGCAATAGAAGATGCCTTCCAGGAGAAGAAAAAGGTCCTAACGATCTTGGTCGACTTCAAGCAGGCCTTTGACAAGGTGTGGAAAGATGGCCTCATTGCAAAACTTAGGAGAAGTGGAATCCAAGGCAACATGATGAAATGGATCCAGTCATACTTGCATAACAGGAGAACTAGAGTCACTCTTGACGGTCTGCAGAGCAGAAAAGTGTTGCTCCATCAGGGGGTACCTCAAGGAGGAGTAATTTCCCCAACACTCTTCCTTGTTTACATCAATGACCTGGTGAAAGATCTCCCTGCAGGAGTTAAAGCTGCCTTATATGCAGATGACCTAGTACTCTGGTGCGCTGATGAAAATGTCACCACAGCAAATTATAGAATGCAGCGGGCAGCAGACATGCTAGTGTCATGGGCAGAGAAATGGCTTATCACAATAAACACAGACAAAACCTCCACAACACTGTTCTCCCTCGCCCCCCAAAGGACAAAATCAGCTAACATACACCTAGGGACAACCGTGATCAAGGAAGAAAGCTACCCCACCTATCTTGGGTGACATTTGACCAAAGGCTTACATGGAATAAGCATATTGAAAATGCAGAAGGAAAGGCCCGAAGACGACTAGGCATACTCAGAAAATTAGCAGGTACCTAACTGGGGAGCAAATGAACGAAATCTAAAGAAGATTTATAATGGAGTAATAAGACCACACTTAGAGTTTAGCTCAGCAGCATGGTCATCAGCTGCTAACTCACATCTGCAGTCTTTGGACAAGGTGCAAAAAATCAAGCTCTCAGGCTCATTACAGGAGCCATGAAAACTACACCAATAACAGAGATGCAGAAGGTTGCTGGATTACAGACATTGTCCCATAGAAGAGACACAAAAACCATGATCCAGATGGAAAAGTACAACAGTATGCCAATGCACCCAATGAAGGCAAGACTAGATGATCTGGCATTGGGACGTCTAAAGCGTAGCAGCTTTGTGCATCGGGGGAAAAGACTTATAAGACAGCATCAAGAAGACCTATCCATGAAGACAACACCACTGAAGCCCACCCTATACCCTGTACCATGGGAGCAGGCCAGCAGTGCCCTCCAAATTAATACAACAGTCAGTGGTCTCACAAGTGGATGTGAGTATAATGATCTGCAAAAACGAACTGCTACATTGAGTATGATCCAAGAAAGCTATCCCGATCAATCATGGATACATGCCTATACAGATGGATCAGCAACTAATGCTGTTAGGAATGGAGGTGCCGTATCTTTATCTCATATCCTGACAACCACTATGAGACTAGGCACATTCCCACTGGTAAATTCTGTTCCAACTATACAGCTGAGGTTCAAGCTCTAGAGCAAGCTGCAAATATGATTTATAACACCAACTCTGACTGCCACCAGGTAGTCATCCTCACAGATGCACTGTCTGTCCTGCAAGCTCTCAAGGGTGGTAAACGCCCGCATCTGAGAAATGAACTAAACAAGGTAGCTGCCAAAAAGAGAACCATACTTCAGTGGGTACCATCTCATTGTGGTGTACCCGGAAATGAAAAGGCAGATAAACTTGCAAAAAAGGGAGGAGAATGTGAACAAGAAGATAATGAAGTCACATACTTTGAGAAAAAGAGAGCTATCCACACTATCAGAAGAGAACAGAACCAACCCAAAGACGACTATCACACTCTCGACAATGGATATAATCAGGATCAGTTTCACTACCACCTCAAGGTGGCAGAATGGGATAAAATCAGGATCAGTTTCACTACCACCTCAAGGTGGCAGAATGGGATAAAATCAGGATCAGTTTCACTGCCACCTCAAGGTGGCAGAATGGGATAAAATCAGGATCAGTTTCACTACCACCTCAAGGTGGCAGAATGGATATAATCAGGATCAGTTTAACTACCACCTCAAGGTGGCAGAATGGATAAACTCAGGATAAAATTAACAAGTTAGATACTGTGACATACTGGAGGCTAATCAAAGCCCAACTATTGTAATGCTATCGATAGCTTTCTAAGATTAAAAATATCTAAATCCATTGTGTCTTCAACAACTGCATCACTTCATTGTTTTCCATCATTTTTTCACTTCAGTATCTTTTTGGTGACTTCTTTTTGTTGTTGGATTTTTTCATTTTTATCAACACATAACAAAAAAAAAACATTGTTTTCAAATTTAGATTACAAACTCTAATGTGTACTGTTATAATTAAACACTGAAATTCAAATTTAGATTACTAACTCTAATGTGTACTGTCATAATTAAACATTGAAATTCAAATTTAGATTACAAACTCTAATGTGTACTGTCATAATTAAACATTGAAATTCAAATTTAGATTATAAACTCTAATGTGTATTATCATAATTAAACATTGAAATTCCTAAAGTTATAATTACACTTCATTATTATTCTTCAACAGGATCAGCTGTAGTGGTGGCTACATGCTCCATGGGGAGCTCAAATAAATGATGACGCATGATTATTATTCATTATGCCCTGTGTTGAGCGCCTGATTGGCAGAGTGGTATGAGCACTGGCCTCTCGAGGCAAACTTACCAAGTTCAAAACATGGTTGCATCACACTCCAGCCTACCCAGCTGTAAATGGGTACCTAACTCTGCTCTTGAGTGAGTGAAGGAAAAGGCAGCAAGGAAAGGAACTGGTCACCCCCCACTTTCCAAAGCTAGACCTAGTCTCTAACACTTCACTCCCCTATGGCAGTATCTGATATGGGACTATCTTTAATTTATGCCCTGCATTGATTTTTCATGTTCCTCCAAGTGTCCTAGGAAGGCTGTATGACAGTATGTTGTTGTGCTGAGATTGTCCAATATTTTCTGTATGTGTCAGTGTCATTATTGACCTTTCACCCACTGATTCTACCCTTTATCACTGTTTTCTACCTTCCTTCAAAACATATGAAAGGAACTTTTTTTTTTAACTTTCTCAGGAACTCTATAACGTTTGTGAGGATTTATCTCATGCCAAGTGATCTTATACATGTGTCATTCACTTACTTATCACTGTCATGTGACAGCATCAACTTCATAAAACACATCAGAATTATGTTGATCTAATAAATATATGCAGCACAAAATGGCTTTAATTTCTAGAATATTGTTTTTGTTTAGGCCATTCTTATTTATTTCTTTCTTTGGTGAGGTGCTACTTCTATCTGATATTGTTATTATTCTATCTGATATTGTTATTATTCTATCTGATATTGTTATTATTCTATATTATATTGTTATTATTCTATCTGATATTGTTATTATTCTATCTGATATTGTTATTATGCACATTACTCCATCATCCTCATTTTCTTTTTTCGCTCCATGTGGAGCATGGACCAACAACTGCTGCTGGTCTCCCCTTGCATGAAAAATGAGGAATGTTAAAAAAAAAAAAACACACAAAAAAATAAAAAATGCTGGTTTAAAAGATCAGCAGAGGAAGATGAAAAGAAAAACAATGTTCAGCTTGACACTTCTTCTTTGATCCTTAGCCACCAACCGTCAAAGCAGTCAGTGGCCATCACGCCTGGTGGCGTCTTGTAGGGCAACAACAAATTGCTTCCACTTTGCTCGGTCAATGGCCATCCTTCGTACAGTGCCCCAACTCTGGTTCATTCTTTGCACCTCAGCCTCCACAGTCCTCCGCCAAGTTGTTTTTGGTCGGCCCCTCTTTTTTCAAGCTTGACACTTGGAAAAAGTTAAGAACAGAATTGACGAAAAACATCAAACTGTGATTTGCATAATTTCCCCCCCCCCATAAAATGATGATGATAACAATGCTCTAAAATCATAGAAATTCTGTGGTGCCTTAATGACTTGAAAGTAAAAGGCTAAAACACCTTGATCATAATTAAATTCTATGTCCATGTTCCGTCTCCTTGGATCCACAAGGACATCAAGTTTCAGGGCCTGTTTATCATCTTCAAAGCTCTTCAACAACATATGGTGCTGATTGGGAAGGCTATCTATTTGACCTTCAATGCCTATAGTCTTCAGTGGGGTAACAACCTTGAGGCAAGGATAAAAATAATTCAACACATAATTATACAAAAATAAAACATCAATTTACTTAGCAAAAGGTTAGCATTTTCTCTATGTACTTTTTAAAACTGGGGCAAATAATTCTTATAGACTCAACCATTCTGTTCCAATATTGCTTTTCTCCAAACGATAATGTCTAAATAATTTTTATTTTCACAATAAACTTACTGTCTATCCCACTACAATAGTACAGAGTCTGTCATTAACTCTTATCAACTACAATTTTTTTCGCCAGGAAAATGAAAGCAACTTTGTTAAACAAATAAATATTCAAACATTTTAATTTCATTCTACAGAAAAAGTCCAAAATGCCAGATGCTAGAAATCCGGACCACCCGAGAATCTGGACTTTTTGAAAACTCAAACATTTTACAATTTCCTAGCTTTTGTAAGTGTTCCATCCACAAGCAGTGCTGCAGACACAACAGAAGTCATGGAAATGAATGAATAAATATACTCATTTTGGTAAATGAAGCATTCTGTATTTGATTATGAATAAACCAAAAAAATTTGCCTGTTTATCTCTTCTTTATTCTTCCTTAAATTTGAATTTTAAAAGTACTGTGAAAATCCAAAAATCCAGACCAACCAAATCCCCAACCAGTCTAGATTTTGGACTTTAATGTTCTTACCTTGACTTCCAAATTTCTTTGCGCTCTATCTACTTTTGCCCAGAAAGCTAAATTCTTCTTCTCCTGGTTAGCTGTCAGTAAAACTAACTGGCTGCCTACTGAACATACTCTGCCAACCTGACCTAAATGAGATGAAAGCTGGGGAAGACATTAAATTGATGAGTGTTGAAATTTTGTTTTTTGTTTTCTCACTTTCAGCAGATGGTCAAATTTAACACTAATATGAGGTAAAGAAAGCTCATCCCAAGGACGAAGAGGAAAAAATAAATAAATGGCACAAATTGATAACAAATGAATTTTTAAAACAATTAAAAACTGTGTCTGTAAAATTCAACATCATCAGCTACCATCTCCACATTGAAAGTCTGCTGAATGGATCTTCAATGTCTTCTGTCTTTTGTCTCGATGGTGCACTCTGATAGACTCTTTCCTGTCCATCTCTTGATGTTATCTTCCCACTTTTAGCGCTGTCTTCCTCTTGCACGTTTGCCTTCAAGTCTTCTTTCTATTATGGTCTTCAGCAAAATGTTATGTCATTTTACATGGCCAAAATATTTTAGCTGTCTAATTTTGATCTCCTTGGTTAATTCTCTTTTTATTCTTAGTTTTCTAGGACTTCTTTATTTGTTTTCTTCTCTTTCCATGACACATGCCCCATTAATCTATATATCCTGTATATTCTGTAAAATTAAGCACTCTTATTTAACACAGCAAAAATGAAGCAATAACATTTATGCATTTTAAACCTATGTGATTCCGAAAATCTGCTACCTACAGTTTTTGCATTAAATTTCATCACTGTTATCAGTATCATCATCATCTTCTCACTTGTTATGGAGTATAAAGCCACCAATGCAAATGCCACCCTTGAGGAAGCCTACACCAAAGCACAAACTCTTACACAGGTTGTTTCTGTAGCAATTCGTTTTACATGACAAGGTTGCCAGTCCCATACACAACCTCATATTAATCTTCCTTACTTAGTCGTTCCCCTTCTACCGTGAGGTGAAGAGGTCCTCAAATTAATCTTACTTACTTAATCGTTCCCCTTCTACCGTGAGGTGTAGAGGTCCTCAAATTAATCTTACTTACTTAGTCGTTCTCCTTCTACCGTGAGGTGTAGAGGTCCTCAAATTAATCTTACTTACTTAGTCGTTCCCCTTCTACCGTGAGGTGTAGAGGTCCTCAAATTAATCTTACTTACTTAGTCGTTCCCCTTCTACCGTGAGGTGTAGAGGTCCTCAAATTAATCTTACTTACTTAGTCGTTCCCCTTCTACCGTTAGGTGTAGAGGTTCTCAAATTAATCTTACTTACTTAGTCGTTCCCCTTCTACCATGAGGTGTAGAGGTCCTCAAATTAATCTTACTTACTTAGTCGTTCCCCTTCTACCGTGAGGTGTAGAGGTCCTCAAATTAATCTTACTTACTTAGTCGTTCCCCTTCTACCGTGAGGTGTAGAGGTCCTCAAATTAATTTTACTTACTTAGTCATTCCCCTTCTACTGTGAGGTGTAGAGGTCCTCAAATTAATCTTACTTACTTAGTCGTTCCTCTTCTACCGTGAGGTGTAGAGGTCCTCAAATTAATCTTACTTACTTAGTCGTTCCCCTTCTACCGTGAGGTGTAGAGGTCCTCAAATTAATCTTACTTACTTAGTCGTTCCCCTTCTACCGTGAGGTGTAGAGGTCCTCAAATTAATCTTACTTACTTAGTTGTTCCCCTTCTACCGTGAGGTGTAGAGGTCCTCAAATTAATCAACCTTTACGACACGTCTGACGTAGCAGCTGTCCTATTCCTTCTTTGTCTCCTCAGAGATTGCCAGGAACTACACAGGGCTATCACCACTGTTATGTGTTGCGTGCATATTTTGACGCACATATTACAAAAATCGATATGGCTATTTAATATGGGAAAAATATAGACATTCATTCATTTGTGTATGAAAATGCTGTCTATGGTAAAAGCGAGAGAATCCATGTTTGATTCACACTTTTGATTATAGGAGTAATCGTTCTGGATATTGATCCGGCGCAAGGATATTGCGATTACGTTTGTACTTATTTTTTAGGGCCAGAAAATATATTAATTTGCTTATTGTGTTTATGGCCTGAATTCATATGTATTTCATATTATTAGTACAAGTAGAATCAGTCCTATATTGTATATTTTGGATGGGTAGGAGGGACTAGATTCTTATTATTCCGGTCTAGCGGAAGTATGAGTTGTCTTGACAAGTCGTGATGAGTTCCGATGTACCGTGATAATGGCGGGTACGCACTTTCCAAAGGGCTGGTAGATTCTTAAGGAAATATGATTCATGAAGTGGTTTTCTTCTAAAGGAGATGGTATCTCTACTATAGTTTATGTTAGAGACTCTCCTAAGGTACGGTACAATGTATAATTCGGACTCCATGTATTGCCAGACCCTATTTTGATGATCTCATGTCGATTCGACCTAGATGGAACATTGTGCTTCGTATCGCTAGGGTCGTGTTTTGTATCGACGAAGATGACAGACTTTCCTACAGCGGTTATGGCTACGTGAATTAACCTGATCACCGGAGAGCTGTATGGAAACATTTATGAAATCATTTATATATCCATTATAAATTAACTCTGGCTTATATTCTCCTTCCTATGAATGAGTGAACGCCAACTCAGGGAGGCAGCCATGTTAGATTTCGGTCATCATATGTTTTGATCACTGCCAAGAGAACAGATTATTTATCCTATTATCGGACAGTGACAGGGAGATCTCAATCTTGCTAGAAACCCCCTTTCGTGGTTTCATAATATATCCTACAAACTATGGACGTCAAGTAACTTTAGTTATTTATCGATCTGCCTTCACTGACGCGTTTAGTCAGATAGGGGGGATGCGGCCATAATATATCATGACATTGAACTTTTGATGTACTGCCCATTATTTCTGAATGTGTCATGACTTCAGATCTGCTATGTATACCTACAAATTGATATGTCAACATACCATGATGTACTCGTATGTCCCAGTGTGTACGTCTGAATAAATTGAGTAAACAAAGATTCCAGCAGTCTGCATTGGTGCCTTGTAGACACAAGTGTATGAGTGGTTATATCGGTCAGCACACGAACAGTACACCATTCGCGGTAATCACACTCTACACTTCTACTTCATACATACACCATCCTGCGTCGGTTGGAGTGACCAAGTTTAGGGCCTGCTTCCCCTGGAGCCTTTGCCTTCCCTAACTCAGGACTAGGGTGAGTTACCCATTTACAGCTGGGTAGACTGGAGCATGCCTGATCTCAACAACACACCACTCTTCCTTACAGAGCATACAGACTGACACTTTACAGAGTGGAAAGAAGAAAAGAAACTTTAAAGTGGCGAGCCAGATTCCTGGGTCCAGCTTACGCAGTTTTGTGTTGAGAATCACAGTTTACAGCTAAAAGAACATTTGTTTGACCACATCAACACCAGTAGGACAGCTATACAGTCGATGTCAGCTTGACCTGTATTACCGATAGGATGCTGTATCTAGGTCAGCGCTTGTTGACAGTTTTTCGCTGTACAGACAGTATTACACAGGACAGTGGTATCAAGTGTAGAAAATATCTGGAGCAGTATTGTTGACATTTCTCAACGTACAGAAGAATCACAGTGTTGTTGAACATAAAGTGCATAGTTCATCGTTGGATCTTCATATGCTCAACAGAGAAAAATTGACAGTGTAATAGTTTAAAATTAAATCTATTACTGAATAAAGTGGCAAGTTATTAGTAATAAAATAAACTGTGCCTGCTTTACAACACTATACCTGCAACACATTCCATTCATGACATAAATTATATTGTATGCTATATGCTATTTATGCTTACATGTTATTTGTTATGTATTAAATTAGTTTATGTTCTGTGTGACTAGTACAAGGTATGCCGAGTGACATTGGTCTGGTACTAGTATTCTATAGGTACACATTTTCTTAATTGGAAATTTGTTAGCAACAATTTGCTGCTATTTCTGTTAGTTGTGATGAGGTGTTCTTTTCTTCGTTGTTTTTGTTAATAATTTTGTGTTCCTTAGTTTTGTTTGATTTGTTTGCATTTGTTGGTCTAATTTTTCTATTTTTGATTTCTTTACACCCTTATGTTTATACACTGTGGCGTTATTTGTCTTGTTATATTATGGCAGTTATCATCACGGTTTCTGTGATCATTTTTTTCATTTCTTCTATTTAATTTAATTTGATCTCTGCAAATGTTTTCAGATTGTCTTTTCTTGTTTGTCCTTTGTAATGTCTTTAGTTGACATATGACGTATAGTGGTATACACTGATAGTATAGTACAGATCAGTACTTTATGATTGTTATTGTTAAAACAAAATGTACAAGACCTTTGTAAGGCTTGTCTCCCAAAGTGATTGGTAAAGGGAAATATTTTTTCCACAGGTACTCAAGTGATCTTTGATTACATTGAGGTATACAAGACCTTTGTAAGGCTTGTCCCCACAGTATTTGAGATACAGTTATTGTTGTCCACAGGTACTCAAGTTATCATTGGTTATTATAAACCATACAAGTTTGGACTAAGACTAAGTCTATGGTATAGACTTGTCTCCCATTAAAGTGAAAGAGGGTAATTTATTAACTTTTTCAGGTTTCTGATTTAAGAAGACAATATGTCTACATTAGATTATTTTATTGCACAAGGAAAATCTCTTGATAAGACTGGAAAAGACTTAGAACAATGGGCTGTTGCTCAATATGACAAAGCATTAGCTGTTGAAGAAAAAAAAGCTCTGGCTGAAGAAAAAAGATTAGAAAGAGAAGCTGCTGCTGAAGAAAAAAAAGCTCTAGCTGAAGAAAAAAGATTACAAAAAGAAGCTGATACTGCTGCTGAACTTAAGAAATTGCAGATGCAAGTGGAGGAAAGGAGATTTGATGCAGAACAGAAAAAACTAGAAGTTGCTGCTGCTGCAGAACAGAAAAAATTAGAAGCTGCTGCAGAACAGAAAAAATTAGAAGCTGCTGCTGCTGCAGAACAGAAAAGATTAGATAGAGAAGCTGAAGAGAGAAGAGCAATAAGAGAACATGAGTTAGAATTAGAGAAATTAAAATTTAATGTATGAGTAATGTTAATCAGGCATCTGGTGGTAATGGTAAACCCTTTGTGTACAAGGTCAAGGTACCAGCGTTTAACCCTACCAGTGATGACATAACATTTTGGCTTTCTAGATTTGAACGGGCTTGTCGATCTCATAATGTTGACAAATCACAGTATGTGAATCAGTTGTCTGAAAATCTAAAAGGGGAGTCTCTGAGTAAGTTATATTTTGTTGAAGAGGCCGACAAAGATAATTATGATGCTGTTAGGGCAGCTTTGATAAAGAGATATCAGCTGTCTGAGGAAGGTTATCGTCTTTTGTTTAAAACAATGAGACCTGAGGTAGGTGTAGAATTCTCAGAATTCATCTCAAAAGCACGAATTACACTTTCACGATGGATTGAATTATCCAAAACAGAGAAAACATTTGATGGTCTTACGGATTTATTGCTCAGAGACAAGGTCATGTCTTCTGTAAATAAATCATTCCTAGAGTTCTTACATGAGCGTAAACCTGGTACAATAAAGCAAATGGAAGAATATTGTGACCAGTATGCCACGGCACACCCTGACATGATTCTTAGTAACTCTAACATTAAAGAGAGTATGCCAGTTGCTTCGGCAACAGAATATAATCAGAATTACTCACACAAATTCCAAGGAGCTAAAAATAAATTTGATAAAAAGGTTAATTGGAATAAGTATCAAAACCAAGATAACCACTCAAATCAGAGTTCTTCTTTGAAGAACTGGAATCGAGCTGATAGTCCTCGACACGCGAGAGGTACCCATAATGTTAGAAATTCTCGAAAAGGGAGTAGCTATAGGAACTACCCAAGTGCTTCATGGAGACAAAAGAAACAATATTACAGGGATACTCAATATAATGAGCGTGATGATTATGATCATGAATATTATGATTCAAACCCAAATAGGGGTTATAACAGAGGCAATAATAATTATAGAGACAATTATAACCGAGGTAGATCACAACACAAAAGACATGGTAAATCTTATTACCAGGCTAACTCTGCACAACAGGAGTTCCACGACACCGATAATCAGAATAATGATAAAAAAGACTCCAATAGTGTAGCAAATTCCGCTTTCGATTTTGCTAGAGCATTTGAGTGTTCGCAATGCAAAACATTATTCGATCCAACCACAGTTTCTACTTTAAGCTGCGGTCACCCGCTTCCCGCTCTCCATGCGTCAATTGCGCATAATGGAAGGGGTGCTCTTGTCTTTAATAGGGGCCTAATAGATGGTACTCCGGTATCAATTCTTTTCGATTCGGGGTGCACTACCATTGGAGTGAGGCAATCACTCGTAAATCCTTCTCGAGCTACAGGCAATATAGTCAAATGTGTAACATTTGGTGGCACATTGGAGAAGTACTCCACTGCCATTATCAATATTGCTACGCCTTTCTTTACAGGAGAGGTGCAAGCATGTCTCTTGCCGAATCCGATCGCTGATCTTATCATCGGTCGCATTCATGGAGTGAAAGAATGCACTCCACAGCAAATTTCTAATTGGGAAAATGTTAATATGCAATCTGCTAATGCAGTAATCACTAGGGCTCAAGCTCTTAATATGCCACAATCTTCACATTCTGAAGATAATGATGCGCAGATCCAAGATGATCCCTTGGAGATTTCCCACGATTCCTTTATCAAACAGCAGGAAGATGATCCTACTCTAAAGAAATTCTTTACTCTGGCAACAAAAGGTGATCCGAATAAGGATACTAATCGTAAATCTTGGATTACGATGAAGAATGGCGTACTTGTACGTATGGTACAAGACTCCGCTAAGTCCATTCATTCTCAAATCCTTGTGCCTAAAAATATGAGAGTTAAAATCTTACAGCACGCTCATGATTCGCAGTGTGCTGGACATATGGGTTTTTCCCGTACTAAAGCTAGAGTTCTTCAATCTTTCTTTTGGCCTGCTGTGAATAAGGACATACGAATCTATTGTCGATCTTGTAAAGTATGTCAAGAGATTAAATCCAGAGGTCCACGCCATGATGCACCTATTCAGGCTGCAGACATTCCCATTCGGCCATTTCAAAAAATGGCGATAGACATCATTGGTCCATTTAAGATAAAGTCTGCGAGAGGACACCAATTTATTTTGACGTGTGTTGATATGTGCACACGTTGGCCGGAGGCTGTTCCTCTAAAGAGCATAACTACTGCTGATGTCGCAGATGCCCTTTGGTTAATATTTTCTCGTCTGGGGTTTCCAGCAGAAATATTATCCGACCATGGTACCCAACTCATATCGGATACCATGTCTCAAGTAATGTCGACTCTGAAGATAGAGAGATCGCTGAGTAGTATTTATCATCCTATGTCCAATGGGATGGTGGAACGTTTGAATAGAACTCTGAAAAACCTACTAGGTAAGATAACAGAAGATCATCCTCAGGATTGGGATAGGGTTTTACCCGCGGCTCTCTTTGCATATAGAGAGGTCGCCAACGAACATACAGGATTTTCTCCCTTTGAACTTGTCTTTGGCGCGAAACCGCGAGGTCCTATGTCCTTACTTCATGATCTTATAACTGCTGATAATATTGTCGATGACACAAAGTCCTCTTATGAATATGTCATCGCACTTAGACACAAGATTATTGAAGCATGCAAATTGGCAACTGCTTCTTCTGAATTTGCGAAACAGAAGGCAAGGGAATTTGCCAATAAAAAGAGATGTTTGCGTCAACTTTGTCCAGGTGACAAAGCATTTGTCTTGCTACCTTGTAGGGAAAATAGACTTCTTATTTCTTGGAAAGGTCCGTACGATATAATATCAAAAGTTTCCGATGTTGACTATATCGTCGATATTGACGGGAAGCGTAAAACCTTCCACATCAACATGCTCACGGAATTCCATGAACGTCTTGATTATTTACAACCTGTTTTCCAGGCAACAGACGATTTTCCAGTCCAACATGGACAGTACTCATCTCTGTCAGTAATACAGGATGAGGAAACGAGTTTCTCGGATGTAAATTTACCTTTTCCACTGATTCCTCTTCACTCTAATGAATCATGGAAAGATGTTGCAATTTCTCCAGAATTATCTCCAGGAGAGCAGAAACAAGTTTCTACTATGTTAGAACAATTTCAGGATGTCCTTACTGACATTCCTGGTCAAACGGATGTCATTCAACATGACATTATTCTTACTGACCATAGTCCTATAAGAGTCAGACCGTATCCTATCCCGATACATTTTCAAGCACAGGTAGAGAAAGAGTTAGATGAGATGATAGAGTTAAAAATTATTGAACCATCCACATCAGCATATTCTTCACCGATGGTTATAGTACGAAAAAAAGACAATAACATACGTCTTTGCGTGGATTATCGCAAATTGAATCAAGTGACTAAATTTGATGCTGAACCTATGCCTTTACTAGAAGAGCTACTTACGAGACTATCGAATTCTCACTTCTTTACTAAACTCGATTTGTCTAAGGGATATTGGCAAGTTCCACTATCCGAACACGCCAAACCATTTACTGCTTTTTCGACGCCTAGGGGTCTATTCCAATGGAATTTCATGCCTTTCGGTCTTATGAACGCCCCTGCAACATTTGTACGCATGATGCGTCGAATCCTATCTCATCGCTCAGATGTCATTGCGTATCTTGATGACATCTGTCTTTTCAGTGATACTTGGAACGATCACTATAATGGTATAAATGAACTATTGTCTATCTTACGCGAGCATAACCTGACAGCGAAACCATCGAAAGCATGTATTGGTTTTAGCGAAATATCTTTCTTAGGACACCGTGTTGGTCATGGGTTCCTAAAAACAGAAGACCATAATACAAGTAAGATACTTAACATTTCTATTCCTAAGACTAAAAAGCAAGTACGAAGTCTCTTAGGTCTAATACAATTTTATGGACGATTCATCCCGAATCTGTCCTCCATTATGTCACCTCTTTCTTCCTTGCTAAAGAAAGGGTCTCCTAATGTAGTCCATTGGACTCAAGAATGTCAATCCTCTTTGGATAAGGTTAAAACTATGTTTTCTACTTCACCTATCCTAGTATTGCCTTCTAAGGATAAGACATTTATTCTTCGTAGTGACGCTTCATCCACCGGGATTGGAGCTGCACTAATGCAAGAGTACTCCGGAACTCTGCATCCTGTGATGTATATTTCTCGGAAATTAAATGCCGCAGAGAAGAATTACTCGGTCCTAGACCGTGAATTATTGGCTATGGTTTGGTCAATCCTTAAACTGCAAAGATTTCTTCTGGGCGCGCATTTCATTGTGGAAACTGACCAGAAAGCTCTTACGGCTATTCAGAGTAAAAATCTGAAGAGCGCGAGATCAACGCGATACGCGATTGCTCTACAGCCATTTCATTTTTCGGTGCGAGCTATCCGTGGGTCAGAAAATGTGATGGCAGATATTTTGTCTAGATGCCCACATGATTCATAACTGTTATACAACTATGATACAGTTGTTTCTATGTTGAAATGTGTACACATATGTAATATATCATATATTGATTGTAACACTACTTAGCGGTTCATTGATATTTATTCACCGCTGATCTTTCAATGTTTTTCGTCTTTGATGATCATGATGTTAAGATATCTTAGATGAAATTTATGTATAAACTAATGTGGAAATTGTGTCATTGCTAATATTGTAGTATGCGTTGGTGACACCTCTCTGGAAATATTAATACTTAGAGAAGTATCTTCTCTAAGGTCATAAAACTTATGCTTATCATCTGCGCATTGTTATTGGTGCGTTGTGAGCCTATTGTATGTTGCTCCTAGATGTATTTAAAAAAAAAAAATGTACCATTTTTTTTTTCCCGAGGGGTGTGGTAATCTGTTGCGTGCATATTTTGACGCACATATTACAAAAATCGATATGGCTATTTAATATGGGAAAAATATAGACATTCATTCATTTGTGTATGAAAATGCTGTCTATGGTAAAAGCGAGAGAATCCATGTTTGATTCACACTTTTGATTATAGGAGTAATCGTTCTGGATATTGATCCGGCGCAAGGATATTGCGATTACGTTTGTACTTATTTTTTAGGGCCAGAAAATATATTAATTTGCTTATTGTGTTTATGGCCTGAATTCATATGTATTACATATTATTAGTACAAGTAGAATCAGTCCTATATTGTATATTTTGGATGGGTAGGAGGGACTAGATTCTTATTATTCCGGTCTAGCGGAAGTATGAGTTGTCTTGACAAGTCGTGATGAGTTCCGATGTACCGTGATAATGGCGGGTACGCACTTTCCAAAGGGCTGGTAGATTCTTAAGGAAATATGATTCATGAAGTGATTTTCTTCTAAAGGAGATGGTATCTCTACTATAGTTTATGTTAGAGACTCTCCTAAGGTACGGTACAATGTATAATTCGGACTCCATGTATTGCCAGACCCTATTTTGATGATCTCATGTCGATTCGACCTAGATGGAACATTGTGCTTCGTATCGCTAGGGTCGTGTTTTGTATCGACGAAGATGACAGACTTTCCTACAGCGGTTATGGCTACGTGAATTAACCTGATCACCGGAGAGCTGTATGGAAACATTTATGAAATCATTTATATATCCATTATAAATTAACTCTGGCTTATATTCTCCTTCCTATGAATGAGTGAACGATAACTCAGGGAGGCAGCCATGTTAGATTTCGGTCATCATATGTTTTGATCACTGCCAAGAGAACAGATTATTTATCCTATTATCGGACAGTGACAGGGAGATCTCAATCTTGCTAGAAACCCCCTTTTGTGGTTTCATAATATATCCTACAAACTATGGACGTCAAGTAACTTTAGTTATTTATCGATCTGCCTTCACTGACGCGTTTAGTCAGATAGGGGGGATGCGGCCATAATATATCATGACATTGAACTTTTGATGTACTGCCCATTATTTCTGAATGTGTCATGACTTCAGATCTGCTATGTATACCTACAAATTGATATGTCAACATACCATGATGTACTCGTATGTCCCAGTGTGTACGTCTGAATAAATTGAGTAAACAAAGATTCCAGCAGTCTGCATTGGTGCCTTGTAGACACAAGTGTATGAGTGGTTATATCGGTCAGCACACGAACAGTACACCATTCGCGGTAATCACACTCTACACTTCTACTTCATACATACACCATCCTGCGTCGGTTGGAGTGACCAAGTTTAGGGCCTGCTTCCCCTGGAGCCTTTGCCTTCCCTAACTCAGGACTAGGGTGAGTTACCCATTTACAGCTGGGTAGACTGGAGCATGCCTGATCTCAACAACACACCACTCTTCCTTACAGAGCATACAGACTGACACTTTACAGAGTGGAAAGAAGAAAAGAAACTTTACATTATGATTTGTGTTTTATTAAACCAGACCTTTATAAATGGGTTCTTGCGTAGAATAGAAGGACTGAAATGGTATGACAAAGTCACAAATGTGGAATTGATGACAAGAACCAGAAGGGTGCCAGTGGAACAAGAGTTGAGAAGAAGACGCTGGTGATGGATAGGACACACATTGAGGAAACCTGTTGATAGCATTACAAGGCAGTCCTTGTTCTGGAATTCACAGGGAAAGAGAGGCAGAGGTAGACCAAGAAACACATGGAGAAGAGAACTGGAAACAGAGGTGAAAATGATGAGGAAAATATGGAAAGAACTTGAGCAGTGCCTTGTGGCAGTGTTTATTGATTGATTGAAACCAGGTACAGAACAACATCAGGACTGCCTCTTTCTCTTAAGTTATAAGCATGCAATTCATCCATTACTGTGGAACAGGTGTTGAGAATAAGTAGACCTAGAGAATTGCACAATATAGAAAAACAGAACTAAAAATATATTAAGGATCAATGATGGTGTGAGGATAAAGTGTAGACTGATGGGTGCTCATGTGGATGATGGCAGATAATTGGTGGATTGGGTGTAGTCCAGGACACCGCTGACTTTCCCCAACATTTTTCCCGCTGTTAACAACATGGCAGTTGTGAGAGACAGCTTTTTTTGTTCTTTTTTTTCTTTCCTTTTTTTTTAATTGTCATTTGTATTTGTTTGTTTTTTAATTGTTTGTTTGTTTTTTGGAAAGGGGAAGGCACAGGCACATACATTCACACAATTTTTATTTACTGTATTTGGACTGAGTGGAGGGGGGCGAAGATACATACCTTGAAGTTAATATCTGTGATTGCATGTTCAAATCCAATGTCCATTGTATAATTATAGCTCTCAGCTGAACTGATTTCTGAGTTGCCGATCTTTGAAGTCACTATAATCAACTTTCTCGGATCAGAGGAATAAGAAATTTCTGCTCGACTATCCGCTATTGTAGGGAGTAGCCATCCTAATGACACAGAAAGCAGCAGCATCGCTTATCAGCTGGGTACCTATCAATGAGAGGCTAATATTAGCTAGATTTCAGACACGATTTTTCAAGCTCTCAATTGTACAATGTTATGCACCAACTAACGACGCTCTTGATACCACAAAAGATGACTTCTATGAAGCACTTCTAAGTACCATCAACACAATACCCAAGCATGACATAATAGCAGTCATGGGTGATTTTAACGCCAAAGTAGGTGACAACAACGATGGAGTACAAAGATATCTCGGTACTCATGGCATAGGCTGTATGAATCAAAATGGCGAAAGACTTCTAGAACTTTGTGAAATATCAAACCTCGTTGTGGCAGACACCATCTTTCCACATAAGAATATCCACAAGATAACATGGAATTCACCTGATGGCAGAACTAAGAACCAGATAGATCACTTCTGCATAAGCGCTAAATTTCGCTCATCAGTTCAAGACGTCAGAGCATACAGAGGTGCAGAGATCGGAAGCGATCATAACCTCTGCATAGCTAAAATGAGAATTAAACTGAAGAAGTTATACCAACCGAATAAAAATAGAAGAATAGATGTACACAGACTGCAATCAAATGATATAAAGAAGGAATATAATGTCAAAATGAACAACTATTTCGATGCTTTAGGCAAAATTGACAACGATATCACCACCAAGACAATCGATACTAAATGGGAACAACTGAGAACAGCAATGACAGAAGCAGCTGTAGCGACCACCGGATACCTAGTACATAAAAAGAAAAAATGGATGAGAGAAGATACTTGGGATAAAATACAAGAAAGGAAAACAGCAAAACTTAAACTACTAGCGGCAAGTACACATAATGCAGTTGAATCTTGCAAACTAACTTATAACTTGTTAAATAAAGAAGTGAAGACAAAAACTCGAAGAGATAAAAGACATTTCATCAATGAACTGGCCGTAGAAGCTGAAAATGCTGCAAGAACTGGTAATAGTAGGTGCCTTTATCAAATTACAAAACAACTATGTCACCAGCCTACTGCTATGGAAACACCTGTTAAAGGTAAATTAGGGAATTCAATACCAACAGAAAAAGAACAAATGAAGAGATGGGCTGAGCACTTCATGGAGGTGCTAAACAGACCACCACCAACAGTAACACCTGATTTTAATAATGAAACATCCACAACCACTTTGCCAATAACTTGCGATGAATTCACGCTGGACGAGATCAAACAAGCCGTTAAAAGATTAAAAAATTTTAAAGCTGCTGGAGTTGACGAAATTTCAGGGGAAATGATTAAAGCAGTTAATGACAACAACCTCTTGAGAATTTTAGATATTATAAATGAAGTATGGAGAGAAGAACAAACCACCACAACAATGGAAAGACAGTATTATTGTAAAGTTACCGAAGAAAGGTGATCTATCAGACTGTAATAACTGGCGTGGTATATCTCTATTATCAGTACCTGGAAAATTATTATGTTGCATGATGTTAGAAAGACTTAAATTGCATGCTGACGAAAAGATCAGAGAAGAACAAGCGGGTTTCAGGCCGAAACGATCATGTATTGATCAAATATTCACACTAAGAACAATTATAGAAGAATCAGTGGAAAGGCAATCGCCACTTATTATCACCTTCGTCGATTTTCAAAAAGCCTTTGATAGTCTACACCGCCCATCATTGTGGAAGATACTTACAATCTATGGTTTTCCAACAAAATATGTGAATATAATCAAAGCGCTATATGACAATGCAAGATGTTGTGTTAGAACAAATAAAGGGAATACAGAATGGTTTACAGTAGAAACAGGGGTGAAACAAGGCTGTATTATGTCACCACTACTTTTTGGAATAGCTATTGATTGGGTTATGAGAAACTATACCCACAATGAACAATTGGGTATAAAATGGACAAATGGAAAATTCCTGGGGGACCTGGATTTCGCAGATGATGTAGCATTCTTAAGTTCAACACCAAGACAATCCCAAGAAGCAATAAATAATTTGTGTCATCTCTCGGTTAAAATTGGTCTCCAAATAATGCCTCTAAAACTAAAGCTATGAACTTTTCTAACGAGACCTTTGATATCATCTTGAATGGGGAAAAACTACAGAAAGTTGAAAGTTTCAATTATTTAGGCAGTAAAATGACTCAGGATGGTGACACAACAAGAGAAATCCATACTAGAATTGCTTTGGCAGCTAGCGCCTTCAATAGATTATCTAACATTTGGAAATTACGATCATTGAATATACATACCAAGCTTCGTCTGTTTAATTCAAATGTTATCTCAGTGTTAACATACGGCTGTGAGAGTTGGAAAATAACAAAATCATTGGAGAACAAGTTGAATACATTCGAGAACAAATGTCTTAGAAAACTCATGAACATCAGTTGGAAAGAATTCAAGACTAATCGACAAATAAGAGAAGACTCTAGGCAGAAATATGTCTCCGACTATATAAGGAAAAGACGATGGTCATATATCGGTCATGTCCTACGAATGCAAAACAACAGAATACCACTACAGGCGCTCACTTGGGTTCCTGAGGGTAAGCGGAAAAAAGGAAGACCAAAAGAAACACTCAGAAGAACAATAATAAGAGAAGGAAGAACGTTGGGCCTAAATAATGTGCAAGAGCTAAGAGGAGTGGCGTCACAACGAACAACCTGGAGAGCACTGGTTTCTGCCTTATGCGCCGTGTTTGGCGCTTAAAGAATTTATTATTATTATTATACATATATACATATATATACATATATACATATTAAAAAAAAAAAAGGTAAAGGAACCCGTTACACGCCCACTGAGGCATATTGGGAATATGGTGTTAGGCCCATATTATCTTGACCGTCGGCACACGAGGGGTGATGTGGTCGGCATCACGCCGGCCGCCTTAACCTTCCCAGAGTAGCTCTGGTACCCATTTGGGGCATATATATACATATATATACATATACATACATATACATATATATATATATATATATATATATATATATGTATATATATGTATATATATGTATATATATGTATATGTGTGTATATATATATATATATATATATATATATATATATATATATATATAAATATATTTATATATATATATATATATATATATATATATATATATATATATATATATATATATATATATATATATATATATATATATATATATATATATATATATATATATATACTACTGGACAAAAGTTAAGGGCCACCAAGAAAAACTCCTCTTTGGACCAATTAAATGCAACCAGTTGTAAACAATTTATTACACAATAAAGTTGATTCATCCATGGAAAAGATCAGTCAAGTGTTTTTTAATAATGTGTGACTTACTAACAAAAATAAATTCAACTCATTTTTTCACCTTTTGAACTAGTGATGCGTGTTGCAAAAACCACGAGTTTTTGCAAAAACAATGGCAATTTTCACGTGCGGGTTAAAGTGACCGAGTTTTTTTACATGTAAAAAAAAATTAACCTAGTGCACACAGAAATGCCTAGTGGCGTCTCTTAGGGGGCTGCAACAAACTGTCCCCACTTTGCTCAGTCGGTGGTCATCCATCGTGCAATGCCCCAACTCTGGTTCATTGCTTTGCATCTCGGCCTCCACAGTTCTCCGCCAGATTGTCTTTGGTCTGCCTCTCTTTCGCAGTTCTTCTGGGGTCTAGAGCACAGCAGTTCTTGTGATTGTGTCAGGGTCTCTTCTGAGGACATGGCCAACCCAGTTTCAACATCTGCCCACAATGATGGTGATCATATCTTTTTGGCTGCACCATGACAGCAGTCCCTGGTTGGAGATGGTATTCGGCCAAAAAATTAGAAGAATTTTCCTTAGGCAGGTTGTGCGTAAAGAGGATAATTTGTACACTTCCTTTTCTGTTACTCTCCAGCACTCTGCACCGTATAAGAGTAAAGAAACTACGCAACTCTCATATGCTCTTAATTTGGTGTTTGTTCTGTACTGAGAATTGCATACTTATGAATACACAACCAATGCCTGTTATCATGATACACAGTACATAAATTAGAGTTAAAAAATGAAAGGAGTATCATATGTATACAATTTCTGAAAATATAGAAATTACTGTACATTGTATGATATACTGATAAAATTGGAACACTCATTGTTGAAGACTTATTAGATGCTGAGAATCAACTTTATTGCATGGGAAATTTAATTATGTAAACAAAGACACGACCCTGATAACCATGGCAACCTAATATGCTGGGCTGACAACAAAGTTTTTCATGTTTGTTTTAAACCATTTTCAATCTGGCTATTGAAAATTGTATGCTGTTGTATACCCCTGATCAGATGTATATTTCTAATTTGACCAACCTTGTTAATGTAGGGCAAGTTAATGTTCAGTCCAACACGTTTCAGGTTCTCCCTGGTTTCGACACTCGTGCTCATGGTCACCTGTGAATTAACCAACTCAATAAGAAGTCTGCAATACTGGTACTCAATAAATATTCATTGAATACTTTGTATTGAAATAAGTGCACAAAGGTTAAATATGCCTGATTATGAACACTACTTATTAAAAGCTCAATGATGTTGATACCATTTTATACATTTTAAGGAAAAAAGTATAAAGAAGCATTGTGTAAATATTGTGGCAGTCGCTGTCTGCAATGAGCCTTTGCTACCAGGTATGCTGATCACTAATATCTGGGTTCATGAATAATGGTTGAAAAGTTCAAATTCTATCTGATGTGTCCCACACTGTTGAGACTTTAAATGGGGTTCATCACTTGTAGTCTATTAACCTTTCATGGAATATTTATTGTGTCTTGGTATTTGCTCTTAGCTTGTAAAATATTTTAGTGAGCAATACATTAAGTCTGACTCAAACACGTAGACAAGATGACAATCTTGATCACAGAACTTAGTGTTTATGACATCAGGACAGGAACCACGTAGGGCTCACATCGCTGACATAAGTTTGCAATCCAAACAACGATCAAAGGAAGAAGTTTTTTTAAATTTCATATAAAAGGTATGATACTCTCTTTTAATTATGATGAAATTCAAGGCGTCGTCCGAATATTATATAGCAGCTTTCATGTATGTTGTGAGTCAAATTATTGCCAAATTTTTATTTTCCAACCTAATAACATCCTGTTTCTTGTGTCATACAAACAATTGTAGTCATTAATAAGTAACAGATGTGAGTATTTAATATTCTGTCAAAGCAGGTAAATACTTTGCCTGTTTTAAGTGTTTTGCCGATAAGTGTTCTACATCCTAACTTTCTGGCCTATGTATTTATGAATCGTAGACAGCAACAACACAAATATTTATCTAGAAGCATTGGAATAATAACCATGTTGCAATAGAATTGTAGCAAATAGCAAATATGACAGAATGTGATAAATTACATGAACTGTAACTCGGTGAATTAAAAGAGTAAACAATATGAGTTAATCAAAATATCATAGCTGGATTTTTACATTTTAAGAAATCATGATAGTCTTATGCTTATATAAACTGTTATTATAACCTAAGTGATGCCTGGTACCTAAAGCTAATATGTAAATTTAAAAAATAAAATTATGCATGATACATACACATAAAATAAACAATATATGACACATACATAAAAATAAACACATATATGTTAGATACATAAAAATAAACACATACACGATTGACACATAAATATAAAAACAATCACATTATAAAGTAAGCACACTCATAACATACATTAAAAGACATGTGAATAATATATACATCTACCTTCTTCTTTTCATCCCTGTCTGCATCCCACCACATGGCACTGCTAGTGGTTATACTTGAGCCTGTGTCTGAGTAGGAGCCCTGAACTTTGACACTGCGCCGAGGTATACCAAGCTTGACGTGACCCTCATACATCTGGCTGTAAACTGACGTGTGATTAATCCAGGCCAAGTCATAGGAGAATGTGTTGCCATTTAGCTCATCCCATGTAAGAAGCCCAGAGCTTAAAATTTCGTTATTGGCTTTTTTATATGAACAGTCCAGTCCCATGGTTCGCACTGGATGAATGGCCTTGAACTTGAACTCTTTGTCAATATTTTGGAAATCTGATCGGTCAGCAAGGCTGGTAATGATCTCAATGTGGGCTTCAGGAGAACGTTTATCCCATTTGAAATTAACTGTGCCATCCAGGAGCTCCTTTGTGGCTGATCCAGTAACGACAAGTGCCATTGGCCTTGGGCTTCTGATTTCAACAACTGCCTCATTTTTGCCTCCATACCGGTAGCTTAGATCAGCATCCAAATAATTCTGACCATTGTGAGAAAGTGCAACACCTTCACTGAGCATTTGATCTGAATGGCTATGGGATAGCTTAATGTTGGCTGACTTGATTTCACTGAATGGAGTTGACATTCCCAAGTTTGTTGCAAACTTGGTCATGTCACCAGCCTTGTTCAGACTCCAGGTATTATTCACAGAAATCTCTTTATCTATGTGCCAGCCTACATTCAAGTGTGATATTTGACTGCCACTGGAATCTTTGGTGCTGAAGTCAAGTTTGAGATTCTCCATGTTCTTGATGGAACTTGATAGAAGAGTTCTGCCCTCCATGTTTGAAAAAGAACTAAACCTCCATGTGGCATCACTTTTGACCTCACCAATACTCTCACTCTGAAGAAGTACTTTATTTCTGAACTGCTTCCAGTCTTGCCCGTCATGCTGAATGACCAGATCTGCTTTCTGGAAGTTACTGAAAGGGCTTCTCAGCTTGAAATTCATAGTGGCTGGTTGTTTGCTGATTTGGACGTCATACTCTAGGGTAACAGGCGTAGAATCAAGAGCCACCTGGAGATGTGCATTCCCACTTACTTTCTTTTCTTTCTCATTGTATTTTCCAGTTACCACAAGGGAATCAAACTGCTCTACTGGTCCAGTTAGAGTTATGGCATAATCTTCATTGTTCTTGAACTCAAATTTTCCATCGAGATACTCCCCCTTTCCTGTAGTAATCTCTGCATCAGCAGTGAACTGGTCTCTTCTGCGGGAATGACGATAGCTAAGTGTATTGCTCTTGTAGTTCTCCACTGGTAGAGTCAGGGTTGCTTCCAGACTGGCCTGGTTTTGATCTGGCTGAGTCAGATCAAATGTCAGAACAGCCTCTTTCTCATCCATGTATTCCAAACTAGAAGAGCCATGGTAGTGATCGTTCTGAATGTTAACTATAACATGCATTCCAACATCCCTGAAATTGTTATATGGAGTGAACACAAGAAGATCAACAGTTTCAGTACCTTCTGAATCACTAGTGAATGCTGCTTTCCTGCTCATTTGTGCTTTGGCCCAATCATCGTTGCAGTAAGCATCGATTTTAGCTTCTTGTTCTTTCTGTGACCATGTTGCAGAAATTGTGGTGCCACTTTTATGACCCTTGCCCTCAAAGAGATACTGATTTCTTGTACTGATGTCAAAAGTACTGTCAGTGATTTTTTGTGATGAATATAAGTCAATTAAGTACCCCTTGCCATATTTTCCATAAAGTATTGTGATGTACTCTCCATTTGGTTGTTTTTCATTTTTCACGAGGTAGGACAAAGACTTTGTGAAGGGAGTCTCAAGAGTTGTGCCAAAGGCAGTTTTGGCATCCACTAGAGCATACTGCATAGAGATATTGTAGGGTCTGGAGTTCTTTC
The DNA here is from genome assembly GCA_024509875.1 of Oreohelix idahoensis. Classification (NCBI taxonomy): domain Eukaryota; kingdom Metazoa; phylum Mollusca; class Gastropoda; order Stylommatophora; family Oreohelicidae; genus Oreohelix; species Oreohelix idahoensis. The sequence continues at coordinate 326,579 of JAMPIV010010201.1, forward strand.
CAACTAGAAGAAAACCTCCAACATCAAAGTCATGAGCTGAACTGCCAATCCGATGAATAGAAGTCTGCAGGTAGCTGTTGTCAGAACCAGGGTATGCATACACAATCCATAACTTTGTGATGTTTTCATCATGTTTAAGGCCAACATCCATGTCCAGGTCATAACCATTGAATTCTGCAAATACTTTGTGTTGAAAATCTGTCCAAGATTTTGAATTCTTCTTGAATCCAACCATGGTGCGTCCAACACTGGGTGCATTCAGAGTTAAATTTGCAGCTGCCAGATCTCCCCAGTCAAAATGCATACCTATACCCACTGTTTCAGTCAGAGATGATTCCACCTCAATATCACTGTAGCATGATGACTCTGTATTAGCCTGTGTCATTGTGAATTTCAAATTTTTAAATTCCTTTGCTGCTGATCTGAGGTCCAAAAGGCCAATCCATTTGCCTTGATCGTTATCTAATTCCCCCACTAGATTAATACTGGGAAGAACATCAAATGGGGTTGCAAGATCAAGTGTCAACTTTGTATTCTCTGGAAATTTATTCTTATTAAATCTGCTATTAAAATTCAGGTTAATTTCTTTTTCAGGATAATAGTTTACCTTGACTTGAGTGTTGTACCCTCTCCTTTGTTCAGCATGCTTAATATCTACTTCAAGGAATTTAAACTCAGTGTCTGGAAGGTCAAAGTAGTACCTGGTACTAAAATCTGGTTCTAGTGACATTGACTGCTCCATACTGACCTTTTTAAATACTGGCTGAATTTCCATGAAAATTTCGGAACTATACAATTTGTCGATTTCTTTCCTTGAAAAACCAAAGCTCATGCTGTTCATTTCTGTGTATGGAGTTTTAATCACTCCATTCATCTGGGACCATTTTACTGGATCTACAGTAAAATCCACTGTAATCTGTTTGCGGACACCCAGTACTATGACAGAATCCATTTTCCATTGGGACTGAGTAGTCTTTTGTAGATTTCCATGAATGTTTACATTCTGGACTTCAGCCCACGGAGTAACAAGTTTAGCATTGGCTGACCAACTATCAGAATAGGATTTGTCAACAGATGCATCCAAGATTATTTTTTTATCTTCCCACCTGTTGTCACCCACACCCATCCATGTCTGCTCAAAGAGTAAAGTGTAAGGATAGTTTCCAAATTGAGCTTTGAGTGTTCCCTGACGATCTCCAATGGAGAAATCGAATGTTAATTCAGAACGTGTATATTTATATGTAGCTTTTCCTGTCAACTTAGGGTCCTTGTTAACACACAGCAAGAAGGAACCTGATTTGTCAATCATCATGTTGTGTCTGTACTGAACTTCAAAGTCCCTGAATTCCTTCCAAGGCCCAGCGAAGTTTAGATCTAGTGCATAATCATTCTCTGCCTTGTTAGCTTTTGCCCCTACAGAAAATCTGGTATCATATCCTGGTTTCCAGTTCAGTGAGACAGTTGAATTGAGGTTAGTAAGTGTGTTACTATGCACCCATTTTACAACAACTGATTTCTCTGAAGGAAGGACTAATTCTAACTTTGAATCAACCTGGACTTGGTAGTGAATTCTGAAGTATGTAGTATCAAAAATGGCTTTGTACTGTTCTGCATTCCGTTCATACAAAAGTTCTGTAGAATACACTCTTCCATCATCATTGTGTCTCATTTTGACAATAAGATTTCTATAATATGGCAGTGTAGAAACTATAGTGAAGGAACTCTCTAGGTTATTTCTCACTTTGTCTCCACTGTTGGCTATCAGAACTGCCACCGTCATCTCAACATCATTGTAAGCTCCCTTCACAGTCGATGACAGGTAGCGTGAGCCATCAAACTTGTGAACAATGTCGAGGCCAACCTTTCGCAAGGTCTGTATAGGTGTCACTACTTTAGTTTTCATTTCAAACCTCTCCAGTGAGGGAGGCAGTAAAATCCAGAATGAGTATGACAACTCATTCTCTGGTTTCTGCCAGATAAATTTAAACTCATCCTTAAACTCCTTGGTTGTCAAATCTACTTGTCTCTTGTAGCTGTAAATTTTGTGGTTTTCAAATGGAGTAGTAACAATGAAGGAAAAGTCAGATTTCTGAATTTTTTTCCCACTTTCATAGGTATAATTAATTTCAGAAAAAATTTTCTGTGTAAGATCTCTGTCTGCATCCCAGAGTGCTTCAAATTTCATGACCGCACTTCGTTCTTGCTTCTGACCAGCTTCTAAGGTGGCTTTCACTCTTCTTCCTGGCCATACAAAGTCCAAGGAGTTTGTCTGATATTTCTCTCCAAGTGATCGTGAGCTTAAAGCTCCACTGTAAATGTCATTATTCAAGAAAAACTCCATGAATCCCTTCAAGTTTTCAGAGTCACGAGAAGCTGTTAGAGTAAGCTTCAAAGGAGGATCCCTAGCGACAAGCATCTGGGAGTAAAAGTCAAACTGGTCATTCATTTGCCTTTTAAATTTAGTCACTAATGTGTGCTTGTCATCATTATTAATCTGCAGATTTACTGTGTGAATGTACTCTTTATCAGCATTCTGTATAATGGATGTTCCCAGTTTGTAGCTTCTACCTTTATATTTTCTTCCATCAATCTCAAATTCTGGGAAGTTCAGTTCTAGTGACCCAGAAGCATCCAGATTACTTTTCTTAAGGTTCTTATTTCCAAGGACTCTGAGCTCGACACTCTTGCCTTTAGCAAAGACAACTGCTGTGTAGGTCTCAAAGAAGAACTTGTTCTTGAGTTGATGTTCATGTTTTCCCTTGATCTCATACTCAATATTCTGAGAATATATGATAATAGTAATCACATTAGCATCAAATTAACCTTTGTACACACAAAAATGGTATCGTAAATTCAGGACGACAATTAGTGCATCAGTACAACTGATTTTGTTTTAACTATCCTCAATTGTAATGATGCATGTTATAGCCAAACTGATGGCATATGCCAGCTTTCAAGGGAAGAAACAGTTGATATGGGTTGAAAAAATTGATTTAAAGATTTAGATCATTTAAATTTACAAAATAAAAAAATATATAAATTATCTTTTACTGCTTAAAATGCATCACCACCTGGCGTAGGAATATATGTGTCTCAATGCCTATGATTTCTCCAAGTGTTTTTATCAATTCTACTGTTGCTTTTTTTTTTCCACGTGTGCTGTTAACAGGTCCAGAACATTCTCTTCTGTCAATGCTGACTGCACTCAAATTATGTTTAACTTTTCTCATTATACTAAATAATGAAACGTCTCTTATTTTTGTAAAACATTTCTTTTCTTTACACACTGAACTCTCAGACAGCATCCTCTTTTAAATTTTACAGCTATCCATAAGATTCTTAACATTTTTCTGTAACCTTGCTACGTCAATGGTGCTTGTTACAAGTGTAAAAATGGCCCTAAATGTATTTGAAATATACATGAAGGTGATAACCCATTCTGAAACATGAAGGAAATATTAATCTTGATTTTTTCAATGTGACTCTCCAGCTTTAGCAATTCAGATCAGTTATATTTTTTCACAAATACAATGATCATTTCATATAATCTGCTTCTAAATGTCTTAAAATACATATGTATATTTTTAGTTATACATAAACAATATTTTAAGTAGCATTTTAAAATATTTAGTATAACTATAAGAGAAAGTGTTACTGAAGAATTTGAGAAAAGGACAGCAAAAATGTCTAACAAATATATAATGAAAGTAGTCTTTGTGCTTAAAAACAAACATTTCACAGATTAAGAAAGAGGTGGTCCACAATCACTAGCCATATGTTGAAAATAAGATGCAAGAGACAGATTCTCCTTCTTCAAGTATCATGCCTAGTGGTGTAAGTGATCATGTCTCTCTTCAGAGGCAGCTGCAGTAGCATAGTGGTTAGTGCACTGGCTTCCTAGATCAGTGGTCCATGGTTCGATCCCCACATGAGGTGGGATTTTTTTTAGGCCCCAAACGGCTCCTGGGTCGACCCAGCCCCAATTGGTACCGGAGCAGCATCTGGGAAGGTTAAGGTAGCTGGCGTGATGCTGACCACATCACCCCTAGTGCGCCGATTGTTGAGAAAATATGGGACACCATATTCCCAATATGCCTCCATGGGCATGTAACGGGATCCCTCCTCTCTACAAAATTCCGGTATCCAGTACTGTTTATAAATTCTGTTCTTGATGCCTTTACATGCCATGATGTCGAACTGTCGAGTATCTTCTCTCTTTGCCGTGCTCTATCTCTTTTTTTTCTTCAATCTTTCCTTCTTCATTCATAACCCTCCACTCCCAAAGGAGCATAGGCCTTCAACAAACACATGCCAAGTTCTCTTGTCACGTGCCATCATCTCAAGTTCTTTCCACGTTCTCCTTATCATTTTCACCTCTGTTTTCAGCTCTCTTCTCCATGTGCTTCTTGGTCTACCTCTGCTTCTCTTGCCCTGGGGATTCCAGAGCAAGGACTTCCTTGTAATGCTATCAACAGGTTTCCTCAGTGTGTGTCCTAACTATCGCCATCGTCTTCTTCTCATCTCTTGTTCCACTGGCACTTGTCTAGTTCTTGTCATCAGTTCCACGTTGGTAACCTTGTCATACCATTTTAATCCCTCTATTCTACGCAAGCACCCATTTATGAAAGTCTATTCTACGCAAGCACCCATTTATGAAAGTCTATAGCTTTTTGGTAGTTGTCTTTGTTGTTCTCCATGTCTCAGAGCCATACAATAGGACTGACTTCACATTTGAGTTGAAGATTCTTATTTTCGTGTTGGATCCGATTTCTCTTGATCTCCATATATTTCCCAATGCAATGAAAGCTCCTCTTGCTTTTTGTATTCTTATTTTGATATCACTGTCTGTCCCTCCAACTTTGTCTATATTGCTGCCAAGATATGTGTACGATTCTACATTTAGTATTGGTGCTTCTTCAAGTTCAACCCTGTTATCATTACCTGCATTTATTCTCATTATCTTTGTCTTTTCCCTGTGTATTTTCAGACCCAATTGCTGTGACCTCTCATCGAGTGTTTTCAATTTGTCCTGCATCTGATTATGGTTATGGGACAGAAGAGCTTAGTCATCAGCAAAATCCAGATCATCCAACTGCTTAGACAGAGTCCACTGGATTCCATTTCTGTTGTGTGTTGTCGATGTTCTCGTAACCCAGTCTATTGCTAGTAAGAAAAGAAATGGAGACAAGAGGCATCCCTGTCGCACTCCTGTTCTTATCCCAAATGGTTCTGTAAGCTGTCCTTCATGAAGAACTCTGCATGTCATGTCTTCATATGTTTTCTTTATTAAATTAATGATCTTCAGGGGAACTCCATAATGCCTCATCAATTTCCAAAGTGATTCTCTGTCTACACTGTCAAATGCCTTTTCGTAGTCCATAAATCCGATGTATAGTGGTGAATTCCATTCCAGAATTTGTTCAACTATTATTCTCAAAGTGGCTATCTGGTCTGTACAGGATCTGTTTTGTCGAAAACCTGCTTGTTCATCTCTCAGTTTCTTGTCTATGGACTCTTTTAATCTTTAAAGGATAATCCTGTTTAATACTTTTCCTGGCACTGAAAGTAACATTATTCCTCTATAATTTGTGCAGTCTTGTAAATTTCCCTTCTTAGGCAACTTAACCAGATATCCTTCCTTCCATTCTGCTGGTATCTCTTCCTTTTCCCAGACTTTACCAAGTAATTTATATAACATCTCTGTAGCCGTGTTGATATCTGCTTTGATGGCCTCTGCTGGAATGCCATCAGGTCCAGACGCTTTTCCATCTCTTAGAAGCTTTATGGCTTTCTTTATTTCTTCTTTCGTTGGTCTTTCACCGTTAATTTGTAGCTCTTCTTCTGCTGGCTGGATGTCCGGGGGGTTTTGTGGAGCTGGTCTACTGAGAAGGTCCTCAAAATATTCTGTCTACCTCTTCATTTGCTCTTGTATATTGCTGAGCAGTTTTCCATTCTTGTCTTTTATGAAGCAACTTGTTTGCTTGTATTTCCCCGTTAGCTTCTTTGTGCTGTTATACAGTTCTCTCATATTCCCTTTGGCTGCAGCATCTTCTGCCTCTCTTGCCAACTCCTCAATATACTTCCTCTTGTCTCTTTCGATACTTCTTTTTACTTCTTTGTTTGCTTCTATGTACACTTCTTGAGCCTTGGCTTTGGAACTTCTGGTTTTGCTTGTGTTTAACTCTGCTTTCTTGTTTTTCCTGTCTTTTATCTTATTGATGGTTTCTGTTGTTATCCATGCTTTTTGTTGTCGTTCTCTTTTCCCCAGTATTTCCCCACATGTCTCATTCCATACAGTTTTGATTTGCTGCCAATAGTCTTCTGTATTCTCTGCATCTTCCAGCTGTTGGAGCACTTGGAATTTGTTGGATATTGTGACCGCAAATTTGTCTCTTGTTTCTTGATTTCTTAGATGACATACATTAAATTGTTGTCTATAATTTTGCATTGTTGCATATCTCTTGAGTTTCATTTTTACTTTGGCTATCAGAAGGTGGTGATCTGATGCCACATCTGCTCCTCTATATACCTTTACATCCTGAAATGGTGACCTAAACTTCTTGTTTATGCACATATGATCAATCTGATTTTCTGTTCTATGGTCTGGTAATATCCATGTTGCCTTGTGTATTCTCTTATGTGGAAACATGCTTCCTCCTATAGCCAGTTGATTTGAAGCACAGAAGTTTAAGAATAGTTCCCCATTTTCATTCATTATTCCTAGCCCATGTTTTCCCATGACTTCCTCAAAGCCGGTGTTGACTGTACCTATCTTTGCATTCATGTCACCCATCAAAATTGTGATGTCTCTTCTTTTTACTTTTTCCATAATTTCCTGTAGTCTAGTATAAAATGCTTCTTTCACAGACTCTTCTTTGTCATTAGTTGGTGCATAACATCGTGACATTTACATTTATTTTCTTTTTAGCTGTTTTAAACGAAGCTGTTATTATTCTGGATCCAACAGCTTCCCATTCAATGAGTGCTTTCTGTGCTTCTTTAGATAACATAAAAGCTACCCCTTCACTGTGGTGTGAACTTTCGTCTTCATGTCCTGAGGACAGCACCAATTCACCTGTGATAAGTTTCTTCCTGTCTACCCCCTTCCACTTTGTTTCACACAGTCCCAGAACCACGATTTTATATTCCCTCATCTCTGCTGCTACTTGTGCCACTTTCCCTTGTTCGTTTAATGTCCGAACATTCCAGGTGCCAAATCTGGAAGTTCTCCTAGAAGAAAGAAGGTTAGTCAGCAACACAGACTCCTTTCGGCTTTCTCTGTGTTGCATCATACGCCTCCCTGCGAGAGGACCTTCCCCAGTCTTGGATGGCTGTGTTTTATTTTCTTTAATTGACTTGTCCATGTTTGTTGAAGTTTTTTTGTGGTTTAAATTTTTTACGGGATGGAGTAACCACCCCATGCCCAACCCTCCTTAGTCGCTTTCTACGACATGCTTAGCAGGGAACAGTGTTACTATTCTTTGCTCCCCTTTCGGGCCCTGGTAACACACGGGTGTCAATCTTTCCTGTTGAGATGATATATTTCAGCTTTCTTCTTCTCATTACATGCCCAAAGAAAGTTTGCTTTTTTCCTATATAGCTAGTAAGTTTCCTTTGCACACTGGCCTCTTTCAAGACATCCTTATTACTCATTTAAGCTGACCTTGGTATTTATAACATTTAGAGGCAGCACAGATGAGACCTTCGACAACACACAAAGATTAGATAATGCATAGTCTAACAACATGACATACATGACACAAGGACCAATAGCTGTGTGTGTGTGTGTTTGCACATGGGTGCATGCAAGTGTGTGTGTAAAATTGCCTATATCAGTCAGCAGGGCACTTAAAGAAGAATCATTTTTGACAGTGAATATGTGTTATGTCATGTACCACTTCAAACAAATAATTTTCATCATGTTTTACAGATCAATCATGCAAGTAGATAAGAACTGCTTGTTTATAAATCTAGCAGATCATCACAATCATTTCCTTTTCGCTCCTTATGCAGCACGTAGCCACCAATACACCTGGTCCCCTAGTTCATGGGCGCTTGCTGTGGTGGTTTCTGTAACAATCTGTTTTACACAGACAGGCTGGCAGACGCATACACAACCTGATTAGTTGTCTCTTGCTACATGCCTGATGGTGCAGTAGTACTATTCTTTCTTTGACTCCTCAGAGACCCTTGATAACTATAAAAGGTAAAGGTAATCCCATAGTACTGGGGGGTGAGATGTTCGAGACTTTTCACCATACTAAGTCCTGCATCGAGAAGTTGGGTGACCAGTTTCCTTCCTCACTGCCTTTTCCTTCCCTAACTCAAAAAAGCAGAATCAGGTACCCATTTACAGCTTGGAAGACTGGAGCATTCTGGTACCGTGATTCAAATCCAGCACATCTGCCATGACAGACCAGTGCTCTAAACACTCTGTCAATCGGATGCTCTGAAAACTATACGAGGCAATAAAACAGATTCTATTGGCTTGGATAAAGGCATTAGGAAGTACAAGCATGACTAATTTTTGTGAATAGTTAGGTCCATGGAGGCTGCAACACATAAGCTTTTCATCTGTCTCAAACTATCCTTAAAAAAAAAACATGAAAAATTCTAGCACTTAATTTTTTTGTTAAAAACAAAGTTTGCTAACTTGTAAACTTGAACAGAGTTCTATTTCACATTCTTAAACTGACCTTAACTGGATAGAGAACCTGAAGACCATATCCGATGTCAGCAGAATCTTCATCAAGCTTGTGATTGGTAGATAATTCTAATCTTAGCTCATGAGTTTTATCACTCGTGAACTTTGCCTTTGGTCCAGTTTTCAAAGCAAATGTAGCTTTTGTGAAAGTGTCCCTCCTTTGTAGCTCAAAATTGGAAATGAAGCTGGCATCTTGATAATTTTTGCTGTCCACATTTCTGTGCAAGGTAAAAACCATAATAAATTTATTTCAGCAAATACTTCTTTTACTTTCATTTAAAATATTAAATTTTCTAGAAGCTTAAAAAAGCTGGACATCTTTGGTCTGTCTAACATTAAGATTTTTTTTTAACAAAGTATCCTGTTCAACCGTTGATGGGTTATAATTAGGATTTATTGTGTAGTAAATTCAAGATAATAAAATCTGATTTCTGATATCTAATTATAGTATCTTCTTCCTCCCTCCACCCAGTCCAAATAGAGTAAATCAAAACTAAAATCATGTGAATGTATTTGTGTGTGTGTGTGTGTGTGACCTCCCCTTTCCTAGAAACAAACAATAAGGATATAAAAACAAACAAATACAAACAAACAAAAACAAAGTAAAGTCTTTCATAACTACCCTGTTGTTAACAACGTGAAAAGGGGTGAGAAAGCCCTGGGGTGTCTGAGATTATACCAAATCCACCAACTATCTACTATTATCCACATGAACACCCTATCAGACTATGCCTTATCCTCACACCATCATTGATCCTTATATATTAATTTTAGTTCTTGTTATAAACGTTAAGAAAAACTTAAATAATACAATATATCAGATTAAGTCAGAAATCTTAGGAAATAAAGCTTCTGGAAATGAATTTAGTTCTTAGATGCTCTATTTCAGGGGTCAAGAAACCAGATGCGTTTGTGATCTACTTTAGTAACACTTAGCCCTCTAAAGATCTGTTGTGTGTGTGCATGTATATATATATATATATATATACTACATACAGGCGTCCCCCACTTTTCGACGGTCTGTTTTTTGACGATCCGCTTTTCGGACCCTTTTCAATTATAACCAGAACCCATACATTCGATGCATGGTCCGCTCTTTCGACCTATTTCGTCATGTTTCCAAGCTTTTGTTCATTTTACTGTACAGTACTTTTGTATATTTAAAGGTAAGCTTTCGTTCATTTTACTGTACTTTTGTATACATATAATGTGTTATTTAGCTTTTGCACGCATTCACAAGTGATATATAGTACCTTATTTACGTTTTTTGGCAGCCAAAATGCATTTGCAAGTTAAAAAAATACTGGGTTCCGCTTTTCTACGATTTCCGCTTTTCGACAGTGCTCTGGTCCCTAACCTGTCGAATAAGCGGGAGACGCCTGTATATATATATATGTTTATGAACATATGTGTGTATGTATGAATGTATATATGAAAATATATATGTGTGTGTGTATGTACATATATATAATTTTTAACCTGGGGGGAGGAAGAGGGAATGATAAACCTTACAAAGAAAAGATTGAGTTACTATCTCATGCTGTTCACGCATACATTTTAGAAGCCAGCTCGAGAGTTTTCATTGGGTTTCGGTAAAAGTACCTTTCAACCCAGGGACACCGTGGTTTTAAATGCTTGCAGGACAGGTCTTGTTGAAAATTTTACTAGTTTAAAGTCTTTCTTTTTTTCCCCCTGCAGTCACTTTAAGATCTATAAAATCATTGACTGGCATCTACTGGTAGATCAGGATCAACTGGTTGCTGAGCTCTGCTCTATATGCTATATGTGATCACCTTCCTAATGTTAGGAGAAACAATTCAGTTGAAAATTTGACTCTGTCCTTGCAATGTTTCACCCTATTTAAAAAAATTAATTTATTGGTAAACTAGCTCTTTAAAAACCATCAAATACTCCCTATTAGTAAACAAGATATAATCCAACACTCTTTAACTTTGTCCTAGATTAACTGCAGGCATTGACATGTGTAGGTACCTGGGAGTCTCTGAAGAAACAAAAAATGAATAGGACTACTGCACCCTCATTTATGTCATATAAGGTGACTAATAGGAGGTGGTTCATGAGGCTGACAACCTTATCATGTAAAGCAAACTGCCACATAAACCACCACTGCAGGAGCATGTCAATGCTTGTTGTAGGCTTTCTGAAAAGGGTCCAGCTTCAGTGGTGGCCCCAATCTCTATAAGGAACACAAAGGAAAATTAGAGATCACAGGCATTAGAGAAAATAAACAAATAAACTAAAATATAAATGAAGTATCAGAACACAAAAACTAAATGAAGACAGATTAGATGGCAGAAACCAAAGTGAATTCTCACATATATTCAACAAAATCAGAGAAGTCACAGAATTATAACCTTCATGTCTGTCAGAGAAAACAGTTACATGAAAATATAAATCTCAGACCTCAGGGTCTTTTATATTTGGTCATGCGTCCAAATATAACCGACTAGGTTGAACGGGAAGCGCCTCACCAAAATGAGGCAAAACTTTATATAAAAATTTTTTTTTAAAGTTACGTGAAAGATAAAAAAAGAAAACCAATTATAAATAAACAAAAAAAGATGATTTTCACCTTCAGAAAGTCAGATTCCAACTTAAGCACAATAATTAACAACAAATGTAAGATGACAAACAATACTATGGCCGAAATAAGAACCAAGAACATTATTTTTTTAAGCTGTTCAAAATGTTTTATCACCAAAGATTTTAGCACATTCAATTAAAATGACTATAAATCAAAGTAAACATTTCCACATGAAGGCTCATTTCGTAATGGAGAGAATAAAGCATAGCAGCAATTCTTCAAACAATGAAAAATTAATAATTTACTTGCAAAAGCAAAAGAGAAGGCCCCTAAATAGAACAAGTTAAGAACAAACAGTAGCCTTGAAAAGATTTTAATGATAAACATTTTCATTCCTAACATTACTACACAGAATAACATATTTAACAGAAAAAAATCATTTTCCACAGTTCATGAGTTCATACATATGTTTAACATAAAGAATGCATTGTCTAATTTTACATTGTATCCAAGATGGCTTCCCACAATTTTGACATTTTCATTTACTCTATACAGCAGGGATGATGCCAAAGGCAAATACTGGCAGACATATTTAAAATTACAGACACTATAAACCCTCATTGAAACCCATCAGAGGTTGAACAGGATATTTTTCATCATCAATTTAAAAGAAAAACAGAGATGGAAAAGTTTTGAAACAAGTTGCAGGAAATGATAGATACATTAGTGGCGGAAAGTGAAATAAAAGCCTTTGCCTAAACAAAAGAGAGGCAGACGTAATGATTATCACAAAGAAAAGGACCATAAGATATACCAAACTTACATTTAATGAAAAAAAGACAAACATGTAACAGGCTGTTACTCACAAGTTGACGTCATATTTTTTGTGTGAGGTGGAACTTCTGTCCTGGACTTTAGCATTGACAGTCACTTTGTTCTTACGCAAGGCTTTGTTTTCCAGGATGAGCAGATTGTAGTCTATAACAATTTTACTATTAAGGAGAGGACCCTTCTTGTTCAAGTCTGAGGAAGTTTCAAAGGATCCTTTGGTTTTCAACATTCCAAACTGTGAAGCCACGGATGTCTCCAAAGTGAAACGATCAGCATTCTTCTTCTTCTGTTTAACGACTTTTACTGCAGGCAATAAAAATATACAGCTTGAAACTTGCATATAAAATAGCCAAATTAACTTGAGGCACACATATTTTATTCTTTAAATATTAAGTCAATGCAGAATTAATTTTCAATTTCTCTTGTACATTTCCACTTGGAAATTTATAAGATTCTTTCTTACTTACTTATTTAGTTGTTCCTCTTCTACCCGGGGTGTAGAGGTTTGTCAGAAAGAACGTCATACTGTCCTATCAGCTGTCTTCCTCCTGGCCTGGTTCCAATCTAGTCCTCAGTCCTTCAGGAATTGTTTAATGCTGTCCTCCCAGCAAACTCTGAGTCGTCCTGGAGATCTGGATCCCTGGCTTTTGTTTCACCATATTTGTCATGGTAGCCAATCTTCTTCCATTCTGCATACATGGTCAAACCATCGTAGTTGGGGCTGTTCTACTTGGGTCTGCAGGAGCTGGGTTTTGAGTGCTTGTCATATCATCTGATTGCAGACCACGTCTCTTCTTGTTACTTAACTAGCTTCTCAGATATCTCATTTCTGAGGTTTGGAGCTGGCTTTTTGTGGGTTGTAGACATTGCCCAAGACTCGCATCCACATGCCAAGACTGGGACATAGGTGGAGCAGTATACAGTCATCTTTTCCTCTTGCTAATCTCTCTTTTGCTGAGGAATCCTCAATTTATTGCCTGAAAAAGTCTCCCAGCGGCTGCTCTTTGGGTAACCAACTCTTCTTTAAGGCCTCCCTTCCAGTCTACATTAGATTCTAGTCTGCAAAATATTTTTCTCTGACCTTCAGTGTTATTGACTATTCCCTACAATTTTCTCTTATTCGTTCACTTTTACGCTGTCACTGTTGCCCTGATGATTCTTTCATTTAGTTAGTATTGTTAATTCTTTGTCTCCTTAGTAGCACATATTTCTTCAGAGTGAGTTGACTCACCTTAGTTTTTCTTATTCTAAAATATGACAGATGGTACACTTATTATTTTTTCTTTTTTTCTTCTCTGACTTGTCCATACTGATTCATTTTCACCACTGAGGGCCTCCTTCCAAACTGGACAGCTGAGTTGAATTACTTGAATTACTTTCTTTGGATGACTTTTTCATGTTTCAAAAGTTTTTGTAGATTAAGCTTTTACAGCATGGGAAAGCCAGCCATATGCCCAACCTTCCTTAGTCTCCTTTTATGGCAAGCTTTGTAGGGTAACACATTACCATTCTTTGCTCCCCTTTTAAGCCACAGTAACACATCTGTACAGACCAGAGATCAAGACACAGTATAACAGCAGAACAGAGTTTGGAATTTAATTCATCACTTCACCATGGTTGTGAACTATGAAAAGACATTACACAGAGAATCACAATAAATCAAAAGCACTACTGCCCATCAGGCGTGTCATATAAGGTAAGTAATATGATGTTATGCATGGGGTGGGCAATCTCATCATGTAAAACTAACTGCCACAGAAACTGCCACTACAGGAGCATGTGAATGGTTGGTGCAGGCTTCCAGCAAGAAGGTCAGCTGCTGTAGTGACCCCATGCTCCATAAAGAGCATAAAGTAATGATGGTGATGATGATGTCACATTTGGTTCTGCACAAGATTTAACACACAGAATATTTTTCCAGGCAACATTTTTTCGTTTCGAAACTTCTGTCTAAATTTATTACTGTTATGACCTTATCACATTTTTTAAAAATCACTCCTTTAATCAGTCAAAAGAAAGCAAACATGATGATGACCTACCATCTAGAGTGATGGGTTCTTTCAAAGTTTCATCCATTGTAATTTTGATATCTGTTTTCAACAACTTGTCCTCCTTGAAGTCAACTGAACCTGACAGTAGGAATGGCCGCCATGATGGGCCTGAGATAAGGACTGTCGGCTCAAGTTTCCCAGATAATGATTTGCCTTTGGCGATGTTCTTCAGAACTTGAAATGTAGCTGAGTACACCTTCTTTTGGTTCAAAGTTAGTGATCCTGATATTGTGTTCTGCCTCTCTTTGTTGACATAGTTTGCTGAAGCAATGAAAGTATTATAATTAAAAATTATTTAGGGCTGTAATTATAAAATAATCAAATAAATAAAAATACTCAAAGCTATACTTCTGACTAAAAAAAAAAATCAGATTAAACTATAGTTGTGTCGTACCTTATGCGGAAGTTACATTCTGAAGATGGCGAGTTAAGTCAAAATCGTAAAGTGAAAATTATCTAAGAAAATCTCTAAAATTTTAATAAAGGAAATTAGTGACATAACCAAAAGCTACAGACTCTCATAAATGGATGCTTATGTGGAACAGAAGGATTTAAATGGTATGACAAGATGACTAATATGGAACTAATGACAAGAACCAGACAAGGGAGACAAGAACCAGACAAGGGAGACAAGAACCAGACAAGTGACAAGGGAACAAGAAATGAGAAGAAGACACTGGCAATGGACAGGACACACATTGAGGAACAAATATATAAATTAAAAAATAATATGGTATGAAATCAGTTTTACAAGTAAACGGTACACATGAGACAAGGGACGTTTCGGGTTTTACCCTTCGTCAGCCACACTTACGAACAGGTGACAAGGACAAGAACTACATATAGGTACTACAAAGGTCTATGATGATGAGGAAAATGTCAAATGAGCGATACAAGCAGATGAAACCACGGTGATGAGCGAAACCATAACAGAAATAATGCAAGAAAATCGTGAAACCAGAAAGACATGTCGAAACAAGAAAGTAAATAATCAACGAAACGAAGACAGAAATGAACAACAATATTAAAATGCGTAAAAAATCAGTTAGCTGGATCGAAGAAAGGAACATTCAAAGTGGCTGAAAAAATAAGGCGTCATGCGGAAGTGACGTAGAAGCTAGTGACGGCTAAGAACAGATAATTGAGGAAACGAAACAAACCAAAGCAAAAACAAGGATAGATATGAAAATAACGACAAAAGCCACCAGAATTATGCAAAATGATGCTGGACATTCATCCCAGCAGGAGCTAAAATGCCCATTTGAAAAATGAGACGATTCTCCAACGAAAAGTGAGTTCGGTTGTAGCTGATACATGAACGGAGGGCAGTGACATGAATGTCAGAGTTACCTGAATGGTCAGGGCTGTTGAAGTGAAAGGCCACTGGTAAATGTTTGACATGATGGATGTCATTCAAGTGCTCCCGAAACCTGTCTGCCAAACATCTGCCAGTTTCACCAATATAGGTCATGCCACACCTCTTGCAGATGATGGCATAAATCAGGTTTCTGGATTCGCACGTGAAAGACTCCCCAATGGCAAATTTACCGTTCGGAAAGGAGACTGACTGCGTTTGGAGTACAAAAGGACAGGTCTTACATATGCGGCGTTGGCATGGTTTAGTACCAAAGTGAGAAGGACTAGTTTGTCTCAAGCGACTATGCACAAGAATATCCCTAAAATGTCTTTCCTTATAATGCCAACAAAGGGGTATCACAAAACAAAACTCTCCAGGTACAGGATCAGAGTGGAGAATAGGGATGACAGAACAGAATTTTTTTCACCGCCAAACAGGCTAAGACAAGTTTGAGTCTGTCTGGTAGCTTTTGACAAAATTGTTGAATCTCGTGGACTGACGAGTGACGGGACTAATGCGATTAAGGGCATCAATTAAACTCTTTCAGTATAGTGACGTCGGCGAAAAAAACTCGAGCATTTCTTGAGGTTGTAATCATCTTCATCGTGACATATCCGACGTAAGCGTAGAAGTTGGAGTAGGGAATGGAATTTTTACAGCTGGGAGTGAGATGAGGTGTTAAACCATGAGCATCAGTAGGTTTATAAAAGACAGAGGTAGTAAGGCCAGTAGGAGTAATGTTGACTGAGGTCAAGGAAGTTAACTGAAATGTAGAAATCTGAGAAGTGAATTTAATGCAGGATGGAAATTGCCAACATAGTCAATGAATCTACGGAGGTTGACTTTCAGACATGTCTGTGACACCATAACGTTTTAGCGACGGTAAACTCAGGTAATGGTCCATCGTAACTTTAGCACCATTCAAAGTGACCCATTTGAGGCAGCGCATAACTCGGGCCCATTTTTGCCTATAGCAAGCCACTAATTTGATTAAAGAACTGGTTGAATTCAGTAAAAAGAGTTAGAGTGAGGACCTCCGCAGGCGAAGAGCAAGGCAGATGCTCCGGTGCTAAAAGTAAGTCAGTTTCTGTGGAAAAAAATTGTAGTGCTTTAAGGCCAACAGAGTGTGGAATGGAAGTATAAAGTGAACAAGCCATCCAGAATGCACGGTAAGTGTGGTCAGGTGTGAATTATGGAATCAAAAGTTGTAGCATGGGTGGTGTCCTTAATAGGAAGGTGCAGGGCCACTATTCTTTCTATCAGGAAATCAGAGATTTTCAGATGGGACAAGAGCGCTGAAACAATAGGACGACCCGGATTGTCAATTTTATGAACCTTAGGAAGCATGTAGAAGGAAGGTTTTCCTAGACTATCCATGGCTTTATCTTTGAGCCTTCTATTTTTTGACAAACAGGTTTGATGATAATGATCCATGGATTACAAGAACCGCCACTTGTCCTGTACAAAAGAGGCCAATGTGCAAAAGAAACTTATTTCACAAGTTAGAAAGAAGCAATCCACTTATTTTGGGCATGTATGAGAAGAGGAAAGTTGGAATATATCGTAACAACAGGTAAGATTGAAGGAAAAAGAGATAGGGGAAGACAAAGTGCAAATACTGGACAGTTTGACACCATGGCAGCATGGAAAGAAGTCAACAACAGAATTGATAAACTGTACTGGAGACAGGAAGTTGTGGAGAGGCATGATCTCCTACATCACTAGTCATGGTACTTGAAGAGGAAGAAGAAATAAAAAGAAAATGGAATTACATAATATTAAAAACTGAATATGAACAAAATACAGTGTAAACTGCTTAAGGCGATCTCGGATGTGGCGAATTTCTGTTGTGAAGAACGATTTGTTTATCCCCGGCAATTTGTCTTCTTTGTCTTTGTAAAAAAATGTCTGGTTAAGCGGAATCCGTTTATCACGAATTTTCGGTTATGCCGAACGATTAAACGTGTCCCGACTATATAATTTGATCTGCTTAAGGCGAACTTTTTTTCAAATACAGTACCTGGACATTTGTACAACTTTTCGGCTATTTTCGGAAATTGCGCGCTTCGTCTGTGTTAGAGTTTGAGTTATTTCCCCTCTAAAAATGGCTGGAAAGTTAAATCCATATCTTTGAAAAGAAAGATTGAGCTATTACAAGAAGTTGGAAAATAGTGGCAAAAAGAAAATGGAAATAGCAAAGGAATTCGACATTCCAAAATCAACGCTATCAGGAATCATAAAAAATAAGGATCGGTACCGAAAAATGTTTTATCGTGGACAAGTTGATTGTCACAGAATGAAGAACCGAAAAGCGGCGTGTGATGTGGTTGACACGGCACTCCTAAAATGGTTCACCATGGCGAGATCAGCAAATGTTCCTGAAAATGGACCTATATTAACTGCAAAGGCAGAAGAGTTAGCACTTCTGGAAGGTCGGACTGGCTGGAAATGTATTCCTAGCTGGTTGGGTCGTTTTAAAAAACGGCACAACATTACTTACAAAGCTTTGTGTGGGGAAAGGCATTCTGTTAATGAAATGACTACCGAGTCATGGACGGAGGAGGTGCTAAAACCAGCCATGAGTAGGTATAATTCCGCTGATGTAATTAATGCTGATGAAACCATATGCTTGAACTCTTATCTGGATAAGAGAAATTTCTGATAAGAAGAACTATTTCTTGGGTCCCTGGTGAGTTCTCCTTAAGCGGTTTGCACTGTACTCGACATTACTACAACCCAACATCAGCCTCAACAATTTTCAAAAACAACAGAAACAAAAACTTAAATAAAGTGCTTTCTTAAAGTAATGAATACAAAAATCCGTCTATCTGAATATAGATTTGACTCCATGAACTCTAAACAAACTGCTGAATAATCTTTTTCTCTCACCACTAATTTTTATTTTCTTTCTACCTTAATCTGCTTTTGTTTATAAGCACAGCTTAATAACAGTATGTGTGTACCTCTATCTCTGTCACTCAAATTCACACATACACTTACATGCTTTAACACATGCGCGCACACACACACAAATCCACAGACCTAACTACATAACAACTAGGATAAGTCCCACATACACTTACATGCTCATGCACACACACACAAATCCACAGACCTAACATTACAACTAGGATAAGTCACACATACACTTACATGCTTTAACACATGTGCACGCACACAAATCTACACACCTAACTACATTACAATTAGGACAAGTCAATCATCATCCATTACAACTAGGATAAGTCACACATACACTTACATGCTTTAACACATGCACACACACACAAAACCACAGACCTAACTACATTACAAC
The DNA here is from genome assembly GCA_024509875.1 of Oreohelix idahoensis. Lineage (NCBI taxonomy): Eukaryota > Metazoa > Mollusca > Gastropoda > Stylommatophora > Oreohelicidae > Oreohelix > Oreohelix idahoensis. The sequence goes on from JAMPIV010010201.1 coordinate 345,383, forward strand.
TGGGATAAGTCCCACATACACTTACATGCTTTAACACATGCTCATGCACACAAATCTACACACCTAACTACATTACAATTAGGACAAGTCAATCATCATCCATTACAACTAGGATAAGTCACACATACACTTGCATGCCTTAACACATGCACACAAATCCACGCATTACAACTAGGATAAGTCAATCATCATCCACTACAACTAGGATAAGTCAATCACCATCCACTATAACTAGGATAAGTCAATCACCATCCACTACAACTAGGATAAGTCAATCATCACCCACTACAACTAGGATAAGTCAATCATCATCCACTACAACTAGGATAAGTCAATCACCATCCACTACAACTAGGATAAGTCAATCCTCACCCACTACAACTAGGATAAGTCAATCACCATCCACTACAACTAGGATAAGTCAATCATCATCCACTACAACTAGGATACGTCTATCATCATCCATTACAACTAGGATAAGCCAATCACCATCCACTACAACTAGGATAATTCAATCACCATCCACTACAACTAGGATAAGTCAATCACCATCCACTCCAACTAGGATAAGTCAATCCTCACCCACTACAACTAGGATAAGTCAATCATCATCCACTCCAACTAGGATAAGTCAATCACCATCCACTACAACTAGGATAAGTCAATCACCATCCACTACAACTAGGATAAGTCAATCACCATCCACTACAACTAGGATAAGTCAATCATCATCCACTACAACTAGGATAAGTCCATCACCATCCACTATAACTAGGATAAGTCAATCCTCACCCACTACAACTAGGATAAGTCAATCACCATCCACTACAACTAGGATAAGTCAATCATCATCCACTACAACTAGGATACATCTATCATCATCCACTACAACTAGGATAAGTCAATCATCATCCACTATAACTAGGATAATTCAATCACCATCCACTACAACTAGGGTAAGTCAATCACCATCCACTCCAACTAGGATAAGTCAATCCTCACCCACTACAACTAGGATAAGTCAATCACCATCCACTCCAACTAGGATAAGTCAATCACCATCCACTACAACTAGGATAAGTCAATCACCATCCACTACAATTAGGATAAGTCAATCACCATCCACTACAACTAAGATAAGTCAATCATCATCCACTACAACTAGGATAAGTCAATCACCATCCACTACAACTAGGATAAGTCAATCACCATCCACTACAACTAGGATAAGTCAATCACCATCCACTACAACTAAGATAAGTCAATCATCATCCACTACAACTAGGATAAGTCAATCACCATCCACTACAACTAGGATAAGTCAATCACCATCCACTACAACTAGGATAAGTCAATCACCATCCACTACAACTAGGATAAGTCTATCATCATCCACTACAACTAGGATAAGTCAATCATCATCCACTACAACTAGGATAAGTCTATCATCATCGTTTTCCTTGTTTGCTCCTTAAGGAGCATGGAGCCACCACTGCAACTGGTCCCCTTAAAACTCTTGTAGCAATGGTTTCTGTAGCAATTTGTTTTACATGATGAGGTTGTCAGCCTCATACACAACCTCATACACAACCTCATATTAATCACCATGTACGGCATGCCAGAGGAAGCAGTAGGTCTATTCTTTCTTTGCCTCATCAGAGGCCCCCGGGGACAACACCAAGCAAGGATATTACAAAACATGTACTTAAAATGTACATTCACATATGGAGGCGATTTTATTGTTGTATCTCTTCTAATGAGCGTCCGACTGACATAGTGGTTAGAGCGCTGGTCTTTTGTGGCAAAAGTGCAGCATTCGAATCTAGGTACTGACACACTAAAGTCTACCCAGCTGTAAATGGTTACCTGATTTTGCTCTTCGAGTTATGGAAGGAAAAAGCACCGAGGAAGGGAACTGGTCACCCTACCTCTCGATGCTGGACCTAGAATGGTGAAGTCTCTAACACTTCACTCCCCTATGTCAGTATCTGCTATGGGACTACCTTTACCATCTCTTCTAAAATAAAATCTTTCTACTGATACAATTACCTTTTCTTTCTGCTTATCCTCATCCAGCTGAATCTGGAAAATGTATTCTTTTCCATCATTTAAAACAGTGGCCAACAATTTTCTGGTTTTGGGTTCACTAGTGTACAAGCCTGGGGAAAATGCATAAATTATATGAAAATTTAAGTGTACTTTGGAGTGTATTTTGTGAGCAAAGAACTCTCTTGGTTCTTATGCTACACTTCAGTTTTTATCAACACATGAGCATATACAGGGAGTAATCTCATGGCTTCTTTGTATTAGTGAGTATTCTTCCAGAACTGCTATATTTAGAGCTTGCTGCACCTGACAGCTAAACTGTAGTTTGATAAACATATAGCTTCAGTTTTTATAGCCGACAGTGATACACATGTGATGCCATATATGTAAATTGTGACTAGGGGAGAGTGTGGGAAGATTCTATACATTTATTTTTTTCTGACTTTAGTTATGCCTTTATGAACCACATTCTGCCCTGTAAATATATGACAGCTTGCACACTGAATTTCAAATGAGATATTTTCTTCTCAAAGTTTCTGACTATGCAATGATAAATCAAAATTCAATGATTTCTAAACAAGCGAACCAGGAACATAATAATAATAATAGCCCCTTCAGCCATAGCTGACATGGGAATGTGCCCCTGAAGTGACAGCCCTCAGCTGCTTGTTTTCCTGGTGTTCCTTTCCATGTTTTCTTCTCTCTTCTGCTTGCTGTGAGAGCTTCTTTTTGTCTAATCTGAGGTGGCACTTTAGAGAGCATCGCCACTTGGTGCAATCGGCAGCTTCATCCTCCCAGGTTGCTGGATTTATGTCCTGTGCCGTCATGTCTCTCTTACACACATCTTTGAACCTCAGCTGTGGTCACCCAACTGTTCTTTTGCCATCTGCCAGTTGTCCGTAGAAGATTTCTTTCAGGATGCGACCATCTTCCTTCAGGTGGATATAACCAAGCCAGCATGCACAGAGTAATTATTTCCACTGTTTGAACTAAATAACAAACAGCAGCATTGTATCCATAAAACAAACTTTTAGAATTGTGCATCACTTGGTGGTTACGCTTATAACTGTTAGTTCTATTTGCAAGTCTAATACCTAATACTTAAAAAAGAGCAGCCAGATCATATAAAACATTGTGCCTATCACCAGCTATCTAGGCGAGACCAGATCATCATTCTTTGTTTATGCACTGGACACAACAGGTTGAAGTACCATCTAAACCAAAAGTACAGGATTGGTACAAAAGATCTCTGCACCTGTGGAACCAGCCCCATGACAGCCAAACATCTGCTGCAGTCCTGCTCAACTTACAACAGTGAACAGAGTAGCATATGGCAACAACTTACTTCTCTCCACAAAAAACTGTTTGGAGATGTCAGGAACCTTGAGCTGACTACTGCTTTATTGGAGTCATTAATTTGGAAGTCTGAGGGCAAACAAGATGTCAGGAACCTTGAGCTGACTACTGCGTTTATTAGAGTCATTAATTTGGAAGTCTGAGGGCGAACGAGATGTCAGGAACCTTGAGCTGACTACTGCTTTTATTAGAGTCATTAATTTGGAAGTCTGAGGGTGAACGAGATGTCAGGAACCTTGAGCTGACTACTGCCTTTATTAGAGTCATTAATTTGGAAGTCTGAGGGCAACCGAGGAAGAAGAAGAAGATACCTAATATCTGACCATAATGTTTGCCGTATATGGCTTAATTTGCCCACATAACATATCAGTGAACCTGTGTCTTAAATACAGAGCTATCAACTTTATTCAATATCATAACTGTTATCAAAAGCATGTTTGAAATCAATGTACTAAGAATCTCCATTTTTCTCCTTCAGGCACTCTTAGAAATATAGAAAGTCTTGCTCGTTCCCTTATGGCAGTGTTTCTCAACCTTTGTGTGTTTGCAGCACACTTTTCAATTTTCTAAAAATTTGAGGCACACCTATCTGTAAAAAATTACACTGATATATACTAAATTAAATACACTAATTTGTGGGTACTTTAGAATAAAGAAAACTCTCAATTTGATTTTCTTTTAATTGTTTAAAATAGTTTTGAAGTAAATCTATTTTTGTTCAAAGCAGTTAATAGCTCCAACTATTATTGAATGAATTCAAGCTGTAAGATCAATTTTACATTACATGATCACTTAAAATATACTTTATGTAGTAAATTTACAAAATTTTTGCGGCACTTTGATAAGCATGGGGCACACTAGTGTGCCGCGGCACACCGCTTGAGAAACACTGCCTTATGGTGTCAAAATGGTTTTTTTTTCACTCCCCTTGTTGTTAATCTCCCTTTGCTGCTTCCCTCCTTCAAAATAATCATGCAACATTTATTTCATTCAGAACATTATTTTCTGGTAATGGTGAGACACTGTTGTCTTCTGTTCTCTGGCATGAACTTCTACTTTTATGTATTTTATACTGTCTAAATAGCAAAGATGTTTGCTTTGCATTGGGTCCACACTGAGGTAACCCAATGACAGCATTACAAGGCAGTCCTTGTCCAAGAATTCCAAAGGTAAAATAAATAGAACAGAGTCCTAAATACTGATCTAAACAGATAAAGAAGACATGGAATGAACCTAGTCCTTAAACCTATCATATATTTTTCTTTAAACTAACTTAGAAAGCATCATTGTTCACAAAGATACCATTCACTGTCTCACACAGAAATATGAACTGTTTGTTCACAAATTTAGACAATTTTTTTTACATAAACTTGCCTTTTGCCAGGATTTTTTTCCATGGGGAACTAAGCTCAACCTCAGCAGACCTGACCTGAGTGTCAAGGAAGTAGCCAATTTTTATAGCTCTTTCCACCAAAGAGCCTGGAGTGTCAAACGACAGCTGAGCAATGGATGTGGCCTTGTTCTAAGAGATGGAAAAGCTAGATAGATTGAAGTGAAGACCTCAACTGCATTTATTAACAATCTTACTTATACACAACATAAAGTTCACTGCTATTAGCAATGCTAACAATGAAAACAACTAACAATTTTAAAACAAAATACATGAAAAAATAATAAAGAAAATTAAGTTTGTAAAATTACAGGTGCACATAACACTAGTCTCAAGTCTGCTTTTGGCATCAGGAGTTATTAAGTGTTAAAGGACAAGAGGCCAGTTTTCATGGGCAATTTTCCCAGGCGCTCATGACGACAGGCTAGCTTTTGGGGCGGTACATTTGAATTAAATTTTTGTTTTGTATTGTCCCAATATTATATTTGATTAATTCTCATTCAATTTTCTTTACAACTGTGTATAACTATACCTCAGCACCATCTAGTTCACAGTGGTCTCTGAAGAGAAAAGATAACTATACCTCAGCACCATCTAGTTCACAGTGGTCTCTCAAGAGAAAAGATAACTATACCTCAGCACCATCTAGTTCACAGTGGTCTCTCAAGAGAAAAGATAACTATACCTCAGCACCATCTAGTTCACAGTGGTCTCTGAAGAGAAAAGATAACTATACCTCAGCATCATCTAGTTCACAGTGGTCTCTGAAGAGAAAAGACAACTATACCTCAGCACCATCTAGTTCACAGTGGTCTCTCAAGAGACAAGATAACTATACCTCAGCACCATCTAGTTCACAGTGGTCTCTGAAGAGAAAAGATAACTATACCTCAGCACCATCTAGTTCACAGTGGTCTCTGAAGAGAAAAGATAACTATACCTCAGCACCATCTAGTTCACAGTGGTCTCTCAAGAGAAAAGATAACTATACCTCAGCACCATCTAGTTCACAGTGGTCTCTCAAGAGAAAAGATAACTATACCTCAGCACCATCTAGTTCACAGTGGTCTCTCAAGAGAAAATATAACTATACCTCAGCACCATCTAGTTCACAGTGGTCTCTGAAGAGAAAAGATAACTATACATCAGCACCATCTTGTTCACAGTGGTCTCTGAAGAGAAAAGATAACTATACCTCAGCACCATCTAGTTCACAGTGGTCTCTGAAGAGAAAAGATAACTATACCTCAGCACCATCTAGTTCACAGTGGTCTCTGAAGAGAAAAGATAACTATACCTCAGCACCATCTAGTTCACAGTGGTCTCTGAAGAGAAAAGATAACTATACATCAGCACCATCTTGTTCACAGTGGTCTCTGAAGAGAAAAGATAACTATACCTCAGTACCATCTAGTTCACAGTGGTCTCTGAAGAGAAAAGATAACTATACCTCAGCACCATCTAGTTCACAGTGGTCTCTGAAGAGAAAAGATAACTATACCTCAGCACCATCTAGTTCACAGTGGTCTCTGAAGAGAAAAGATAACTATACCTCAGCACCATCTAGTTCACAGTGGTCTCTGAAGAGAAAAGATAACTATACCTCAGCACCATCTAGTTCACAGTGGTCTCTGAAGAGAAAAGATAACTATACCTCAGCACCATCTAGTTCACAGTGGTCTCTGAAGAGAAAAGAAAGAAAAGGACTAATGCACCCTCAGGCATGTCATACAAGGTGACTAAAATGAAACTGTGCATGGAGCTGGCAACCTCATCATGTGAAACAAATTACAGCAGAAACCATTTCTGCAAGAGCATGTGAGAGCTTGGTGCAGGCTTACTGCAAGGGGATCAATTGTATTGGTGGCTTCATGCCCCATAAGGAGTAACAAGAAAAATAATAATGATATAAACATTACCATTGCTTTGTCAGTCAGGGGCTAAGGATTCAGAAAGAAGAAACATTACCATTGCTTTGTTAGTCAGGGGCTAAGGATTCAGAAAGAAGAAACATTACCATACCCGTAAAAAGCTTGAACCAACCCTTAAACTTTAACACAAAATGAAAACTCAATGTGGGTAGAGAATTCCTTGCATAAAACATGGGGAAACCACTAAGTCCTGTAAGAGTTAATACGCTGCTACACCTTTTGAGACAGTTAATTATCTGTACAATGGCGTAAACTGTCATATATAAACTCTTTTCTCAGTACAGTTGTTGTTGCTGTTGTTTAACTAGGGCTTCTGAGCTTCTCGCTCTATAGCAGCCAATACCAAATTAAAGACTCCGTGGTATTATCTTCAGGGTAGATCTAGGTTTTTCCTGTGTCTTTTCTGCCATTCCTAAACGAGTTGAAGTCATGAGCCCCAGTTTCTCCAGCTTGGCTTGCATTTAAAGGATTATCACATCTGGTCCCAAGCTATGAATAAGAATTGTGTGGCATACTGTGCATTCCCTGCCTTCCAAGGGGGCTCTCCAACTATGCACAGCTAAAATACTGTACTCTGGTTCTGGGTTCTCCCAAGGAATTGTCATGTCCTGCACATAGCCACTTCTCAGCTTCCGCTGCATATCACTGGGTCCATAGTGAGATCATTCTGCATGCAGTCAACCAAGTCAAAGCCAAAGAATAATGCCTGAGGCTCAAGTGACTTCTCCAAGCTTAGTGTGCAATGCTGGGTTCTCAAAATGTTTCACCACAGGGGGAATCCCTGGAAGTGTGTGGATGATTTCAAGAGTCAATGAGGATGTAATTAGCCTCACAGACATAGGTTCACTTCCATGTATGTATATTGTAGCATTGTGCATAGTTGGTGGTCATAAAAGGATGACTCCAGATATGCCTCCATGCATTCTCAGTACAGTAAAAATATAAGCTCTGTAAAAAATTAGTAAAAATTTAACTAAACCATTTTTGCAAATGTGACTACATACACATTGACTGCAAAGCCTAAGTACTCACCAGAGCCACAACAGGACAACCCTATTGTCAAGAACCAACATATAATTTTACTACAGTTCCACTTATCAGTGCCTATTTCATATTACAAATAGTACTCCTCAGCTCTCTGCTGAGCATATGCCTTCAGCAAATTGTTTTTGAAATTTTTTTGGCTTAAAGTTTCTCACAGCATAGGGTTGCATATCCCATGCCCAACCCTCTTTAGTTTCCTCCTATGACATGTAGGGTACAGTGTTACTTTTCTCTGCTCCATTTTCAGGCCCCAGTAACATACAGGTGCAATATTTTAAGATTATTAGCATAAATACATCATAATTATTCTCAATATATGTATTATCCTGAAAAATAAAATCATAATCATACTTTTCAATATTTGCAGCCATTTTTTGAGTTAAAGGAAACCCTTGCGATACTCAAATGAGTGGTCAAAGGTTAAAGTGAGTTCAAGCCAAGTATAGCTTTTATAGTTTTCATTACTGAAGACAGTGGAATGGTTCCATAAGTTTGGGAAAAGTCACAAGAGGTGCTAACTGTTAAAACATTAAACACTAAAGGATGCATAAAAACTTCCCTAGCAACTACAGGCATTGAAAGGAATGTAATTATAACTCTCTAGCTATCAAAGTTATTTTATAGTACCTACATAAATGAGATTTCCAACAAGTCTGAATCCCTTTGGAGCATCCTTCTTGTGAAGTGTGACACCAATAGTAACAGGTCCAGTGAGAGGAAAATATGGAGCATTATAATCACCCGTAGCATTAATGAAAGACACTGCTCCACATAATTCATAACCCAAAACTTTCAGAACAGATTCAGAAGAACATGACAACTTCATCACTTTTTTGTTTCTGGTGACTTCTTGCTTTGCCTCTGCCTTGTTGTGAATCAAGAAAAATTCTGACCTGCAACATCAAATGAGAATCAGCCTATAGCTTTGAAAAATAAAACAATATCTCAAACATTAAGTAAACTTGAATACTCTAACATTAAACAAACTTGTACTGTATTTATTTGCAAAAGACAAAATGAAAATACTTGATGAGAGATCACAGCTAGTGGGTCTGAAAGTACACAATAAAAAGACAATGATAACAACAGAAACAGGATTGCACTTGAAGAAATACTCTTACAAGAGGTAGAAACATACATATATCCTTGGCAGCAGTATAGACAAACTTGTAGGGACAGACATTGATATCAAAATAAAAATACAAAAAAGTAAGAGGTGCTTTCACTGCAATGGGAAGTATATGTAGGTCAAAAGAAATAAACACAAAAATTAGAATCCTCAACTCAAATGTCAAGTCAATCCTGGTGTATGGCTCTGAAACATAGAGAACAACAAAAAAACAACAAAGAAATTACAGACTTTCATGGGAGCTTTGGTAGAATAGAAGAACTGAAATGGTTTGACAAGATCCCCAATGGTGGAACTGATGACAAAAAACCAACATGTGCTAGTGGAAACAGAGATGAGATAAAGATTATGGCGATGGATAGGACACACATTGAGGAAACCTTTTGATAGCATTACAAGGCAGTCCTTTTTCTGAAATCCCCAGGGTAAGAGAGGTAGAAGACTGAGATAGAAATTAAAAGAGATAAGGAAGACATGTAAAACCTGGAACTGATGGCATGAGAGAGGAGGACTTAGCATGAGTTTGTTGAATGGTGTATGCTTCTTGATTGACTTGAAGCACAGTGATATCTTGATGATTTATTTTTTGTAAAATTACTACTAACCAATTAATGATTTTGACACTCTTGGATGCATATGCCAGTAATCCAGTCATATCACCTATCTGCATTTTCCTTATTCTTTTAATATTTATCCTGTCTTTCAGTTCTGCCATATTGTCTTCATGTGTTTCTACTGCTTTTCCTATGTGTCTCTTGTCACAGCTTAAGTTATGCTCAGGTCAGTGTTTACCCCTTATGTCCAACATTCCCTAATATTTTCTTTACTTTTTTACCTTGAGAGACTTTTGTTTTGCTAACTGAAAGATAACCTTTATAACAGTCTTGCAATTGCATATACCTATCCTTTCTACTGTTCTAACAAACACTTGAAAACTAAATATTTAATCACTAAAGCGTGACTAAATACATAAAAGGTCAAGGTAGTCTCATAGTAGATTCTGCCACAGGGCAGTGAAGCATTAGAGACTTTACTGTACTAGGTCTCAGCTTTATAAGATGGGGTGACCAGTTTCCTTCCTAACTGCCTTTGCCTTCTCTAATGCAAGAGTAGAGTCCAGATATCCACGTACAATTGGGTAGACTGGATTGTGAAGCTACACGGTTTCAAACCATGTAACTTTGCCACAAGAAGCAAGCTCTCTAACCAACTCTGCAACTTGACACTCTAATTATTTATCTCTAACCAACTCTGCAACTTGACACTCTAATTATTTATCTCTAATCAACTCTGCAACTTGACACTCTAATTATTTATCTCTAATCAACTCTGCAACTTGACACTCTAATTATTTATCTCTAATCAACTCTGCAACTTGACACTCTAATTATTTATCTCTAATCAACTCTGCAACTTGACACTCTAATTATTTATCTCTAATCAACTCTGCAACTTGACACTCTAATTATTTATCTCTAATCAACTCTGCAACTTGACACTCTAATTATTTATCTCTAATCAACTCTGCAACTTGACACTCTAATTATTTATCTCTAATCAACTCTGCAACTTGACACTCTAATTATTTATCTCTAATCAACTCTGCAACTTGACACTCTAATTATTTATCTCTAATCAACTCTGCAACTTGACACTCTAATTATTTATCTCTAATCAACTCTGCAACTTGACACTCTAATTATTTATCTCTAATCAACTCTGCAACTTGACACTCTAATTATTTATCTCTAATCAACTCTGCAACTTGACACTCTAATTATTTATCTCTAATCAACTCTGCAACTTGACACTCTAATTATTTATCTCTAATCAACTCTGCAACTTGACACTCTAATTATTTATCTCTAATCAACTCTGCAACTTGATACTCTAATTATTTATCTCTAATCAACTCTGCAACTTGACACTCTAATTATTTATCTCTAATCAACTCTGCAACTTGACACTCTAATTATTTATCTCTAATCAACTCTGCAACTTGACACTCTAATTATTTATCTCTAATCAACTCTGCAACTTGACACTCTAATTATTTATCTCTAATCAACTCTGCAACTTGACACTCTAATTATTTATCTCTAATCAACTCTGCAACTTGACACTCTAATTATTTTATCTCTAATCAACTCTGCAACTTGACACTCTAATTATTTATCTCTAATCAACTCTGCAACTTGACACTCTAATTATTTATCTCTAATCAACTCTGCAACTTGACACTCTAATTATTTATCTCTAATCAACTCTGCAACTTGACACTCTAATTATTTATCTCTAATCAACTCTGCAACTTGACACTCTAATTATTTATCTCTAATCAACTCTGCAACTTGACACTCTAATTATTTATCTCTAATCAACTCTGCAAACTTGACACTCTAATTATTTATCTCTAATCAACTCTGCAACTTGACACTCTAATTATTTATCTCTAATCAACTCTGCAACTTGACACTCTAATTATTTATCTCTAATCAACTCTGCAACTTGACACTCTAATTGTTTAACGTTTTCTTGGTCTACATTTACTGTAAACCTGTATGATCTTTTTCTTTTTCCTCTTTCTCCTTATGTATTAAGCCTACACTTGGCCTGTTGCTGGAAACTTGAAACAAAGCACTTCATGTGGTCTAGTAGCAGTGCTTTCTGTAGCAACTGTTTACAATATGAGGTTGCCAGCCCAATCACAACCTCAAGTTAGTCACTTCTTTCGACATGTCTGAGGAAGCACTCTTTCCTAATCTTTCTTTGTCTCTTTAAAACCTGTTGATAGTATTACCATTCAGTCCTTGTTTTGGAATCCCTAGGGTAACAGATGTAGAGGAAGACCAAAGAACACATGGAGAAGAGAACTGGAGACAGACATGAAAAGAATGAGGAAGACATGGGAAGACCTGGAGCTGATGGCACATGACAGGAAGTCTTGGCATGAGTTTATTGAAGGTTTATGCCCTTGTGGTGATGATCTTCTTCTTCTTTGATCCTTAGCCGCCGACCGTCAAAGCAGTTAGTGGCCATCACGCCTGGTGGTGTCTTGTAGGGCGGCAACAAACTGCTTCCACTTTGCTCGGTCGGCAGCTATCCTTCATGCAGTGCCCCAGCTCTGATTCACTCTTTGCATCTCAGCCTCCACAGTTCTCCACCAAGTTATTTTTGGTCGGCCTCTCTTTCGTTTTCCTTCCGGGGTCCATAGCATAGCTGTTCTTGTGATGGCATCGGGGTCTCTTCTGAGGACATGGCAAACCCAACTCCAGCATCTGCCAATTGTGATTTTGTGCATGTCCTCTTGCTTGCTCCGAGTAAGCAGTTCTTTGTTGGTGATAGTATTCTGCCAAAAGATTCAGAGAATTTTTCTTAGGCAGACTGTGTGGAAAGAGGACAATTTCAACATTTCCTTCCCTGTTACTCTCCAGCATTCCGCACCATTGAGAAGCACAGAAAGTACACAGCTCTCATATAATCTTAATTTTGTGTTTGTGCTGTAATGAGAGGACTTCCAGATATTGTTTAGACTAACAAACTGTTCTTGCTTTGTTCATTCTGTTATTGATGTCTTAGCTTGCTCTGCCATCTGGTATTATTATGTATCCTAGGTATGTGAAGGTGTCTGTCTGTTCCAGTTTCTGATTCCTTACTGTTATGAGCTCAGGGTAGCCCACATTGAGCGTCATGACCTCTGTCTTCTTTAGATTGATTTTCAGACCCACCTGCTGGCTATACTTATTAACACATTAACTACCGAATTGAAAAACAAACTGTGGCCGAATTAAATTTTTTTCCCATTTTCATCCTGTAGGTGTTTGCACAAAATAAGCTGTAGTTTTCGTAATTGTTTACAGATTTTTATGAATTACACGTCATTTTAAAGATAAATGAATTTACTATTACAATAAACACCGGTTGTAACTCTAATAGAGGTTGTTGCTATTTCAAGGCCCTCCTAAGGCCGAGGACTTGCAATATTTTCACAATTATAACTGCTTGCGCCCCATCTCTATCAAAATCACAATTTCAATCAATGTGCACACCGTTTTCACTTTTGTCCTCGTCGCTAGATCTATCAGTCAATTGTTGAAACTTGTTTCTATCCTATTCAGCCATTAGACGAGATGTACACGCATTTTTTGTAGTCCTATCACTAGTTGCCACGGTAAACAGTTTTACACGATTTGGTAACTAACCCAAAACGCTGAAAAATATGAACATAATATCAATTTTCCAGTGTTCTACAACAACCATGCTTTGGGAATTTGTTTTCCGGTGGCAACTTAAAATCTCAAACCAGATCAGAAAGTGTTTCAGTACATTTTTCATTCGTTTTATTACTAAAATTAGATTGGTGCTCTGAGCGGCTTGCGGTCCAAATGTGATTATTTTATGAGCCGCTGACAGCGGCTTGCGGTAGTTAATGTGTTAAGTCTATCCGTTTTTTCCTGTATGTGTTGATGAGAATTTGCGAGTATCACAATGTCATCTGCATATTCCAGATCTTCCAATGTAGAAAACGTAGTCCATCGTATTCCTCTTGGACTGCCCTCTGTTGTCTGACGCAACACCCAGTCTATGGCTGTTAAAAATAAAGTGGTTGATAAGGGGCATCCCTGTTGTACTCCTGTCTTCACCTCAAAAGTTAGGTTGCTCTGCCCAACGCTACATGTAAAGTTGGGATAAGAGGCTTTTTATGATTGACACTATGCAGCTTGGAATTCCATAAGCCCTCAGTATTTTCCATAGACTGTCCCTATGTATGCTGTCAAAAGCCTTTTCAAAATCAAAGAAATTAATGTACAGCTGTCTCTACCATTCTGAGCACTGCTCTATAATGTTCCTGAGGGTAAATATATGATCTGGTGTTTAACTTCCGTGTCCAGCTGACTGTACTGTTCGCTATATAATTGCTTTAACCTGGGGGACTTCACTTCTGTTTTCTTTCTTATCATTTCCTTTCTCATCGCTATGGTGTTTAATGTTTCTGGTGTTATCCAATCTTGCTTTATCCTTTCCTGGAATCCCAAGCATGATTTGCTGCTTTCCTTACATATTGTTGACGATGATGATGTGCCATAAAAAATATCTCGAACACCAACAGCTACTACAAACTGAGCAAGGTGTTTTACCTTGTCTAGCATCAGGATGTGTTATTTCAAATGTACTACCTCCTGAAGGCAATTTTGCCCATTATTGTTTCTGGAGTATTCTGAGGAGACTAAAAAAAAAAAAAAGCTTCCTCAGACATTTCATAAATGGGAGATTGTGTATGGCGCTGGCAACCTTATCAGGTAAAACAAATTGTTACAGAAACCACTACTACATGAGTATGTGAATGTTTTAACGCCAGCTTTCTGTGAGGGGACTAGCTACTATGGTGGTTCCATGCTCTATTAGGAGCAAACAATCTTCTGATTGTGATTGAAACGGACTGGGTTGCATTCTAATAAAAAAGCAAAACACTATTTTTGTTTCATCTCTCACTGTAGCTGATGCATGATGCTGTAGTCTCCAGCTTTCCGATTTCATTTTTAGTCATTGTTTCTGATAGCAATGTTAGCAGATTTTCTTAGGCATCACAGTAAATATTATCTTTTTCTTACGTATCTGTTACACCTCTTTTTTCACACCACAAAGCATCCATTATCTTGGAAATTTGTAGTGCGCAAAAGGACGTTGCTTAGCGCCTCATTACGCATAATAATTATGATGTGAGTGCTCATGCACCACAACAAGGAGTCCATTTGGTGTAGCCGACCATGATGGCTGTGTTGTGAGTTCTCTGTGGTGTAGCCAGCCGAGATAGCTATGTTTCCAGAATGTGTCGTTAACGTCCATTTATATATTTCATAGAGGTTAGTCGTGGATCTGTTAAGAGTATTTATATTTTATTGGATCACACGGACGATAATGGTCTGTAACGGACTTAAAACAGAATGTGTTCAGTATCTAGTGATCACAAACGTATAACGGTCAAAATTATTGTATTGGCCCATTGTTGTTTGCCTTTGGACGTTCATAAAAAAGTCAAAAGTGGATTAAAATAAATGTGTACTTTATCTGTACACCATGAGTTGGTATATTTCTTACAACATATTCTTTGCCCATTGTTTGTGTCGAAAATAATCACTTCAAAATTAACCCTTAGCAGAATGTGGCAGTTAGTGACAGGAAACTAAACATTACAGTGTCTTATGTACAAATGAAGCTCTAGGTACAATTAAAAGTCATTAGCATTTAAACTTCATTCACAAGAAAGAAGCTGCAAAAATATAAAATTACATTTGTAAGACTTACTTGACATCCACAATTTCCATATTCCTATTAGGTGTATCCAAATCTACGATGAGTACTTGACCATTGGTAAGATCCAAGTTGCCAGATACTGAGGTGCTTGTGTGGAGAGTTGTTACCATCTTGAGACCAGCTCGTGTAATGCCTGCATTAAGACTCATCATTCCTGACAGCTGGACTGCTCCACTGAAATGGGATGATTTAAAAGTTGTTTTTTTTTTATTAAATCACTATAACTGACAAAACATAAAAGCTATGGTTTTCTTAATTCACCAATTTATACATTTATTTATATCACATATTCTCTAACACCTTCAGTTTATGTGAGAAATAAGTAATTAAATATTAAAGAATTTCATTTTAAAAAGTGCAGGGGGAAATAGTGAATTATCTGTTCAGATAAATCCTCTTATTATAAACGTCTCTTCAATAGATACATGGAGTTTGCCTATTATTTGGGGTAATCCACGAAATATACCTTCTGGTGTTTATGTAACTTCATCTGCCCCATTCTGATAAAAGAAAACTGAGAAATTTACATAGTACATACATGCCACATGCTATGGTTTACCCGTAATCTGTAAAAGGTGTTTGCATTTTCAGATGTGTACACCCTGTATATAATTTCTGTACAGGTTTTCGAAGAAGAATAAAAAATGTTTAAGAACACATCTACAAATAAAAAACAGAAGTGAACAGACAATTAATAACAAGGAATAAGGGAGAAAAATAGTTCTCACAGCATCGATGCTGATGAGAAAGAAGATTTTATTTTGGTTTATTTTAAAGACATTCATCTATCTACTTCTTAAGTAATCTATCGTTTGCAGTTGCCAGCTCTCTCAGGTTCAGTTCTAAGTTATCCGTCCATTTTCTTGGTAATGGATTACAGCCTTAACATGCTTGCCACATACCTTCACTGTCTTTCTGTTAACTCTTTTCCCCACCCCCTCATTTTATGTGCAATATCCATCTGTCACATGATGTTGACTATCAATGAAGATCTATATAATAAGTACATTTCTTTACTCTTTTCTTATTCATCATTTATTGGTACTAATCTTAGTTTTAGAATTCTTAATTGTATTATGTTTTAAAAATAGAATGATTGTGCTGTACCTTAGCGGCTCTCTATGTATCTGAGCATACATTATTGTACACAGCTTTCACTGCCCATCATAATTTTTTTTTTTTTTAAAGTATCCTGTTCAACCCTTGATGGGTTATAATTAGGACATATGGTGTACTAATTCGAGTAAATAAAGTCAGGTTTCCAACACCCAAATATAGTACCTTCTTCCCTCCTCTACTCAGTCCAAACAGAGTAAATCAAAATTAAATTTGTATGAGTGTTTTTGTGTGTGACCTCCCTTTTCCAAGAAACAAACAATAAAAATAAAAAACAAAAGAATAAAAAAAAAAACAATAAACAAACTAAAACGAAGTCTCTCATAACATAACTACCTTATTGTTAACAAGGTGAAAAGGGATGAGAAAGCCCAGTGGGTGTCCGAGATTACATCAAATCCACCAATTATCTGCCATCATCCATACAAGCACCCCATCAGACTACTCCTTTTCCTCACGCCATCATTGATTCTTCTATATTACTTTTAGTTCTTGTTTTAACCGTTTTACTATATTGTGCAATTCTCTAGGTCTATCTATTCTCAACACCTGTTCCACAGTTATTGATGAATTGCATGCCTGTAAATAATCTAATATTGGTTTTCTCTTACATTTTAACAGGAAATGCTCTATATTATTTTTTTCTAGGCACTCTGCACAGTAAGGTTCTTCTATTCTAAAATAGCCCATTCCTAGTTGCAGTCTAAGAAGTTTCTTATTGCTAGGAATTTTTAGTTCTCTAGATACCTGAAACGTTCTTGTTGGAGCCTTGAACAATTTATATGCATGTCTGCCCTTCAGACTTCCATCCCACTCTACTGTCCATTCCTCAGTTATTATTCTTTTAATTAAGCTTTTGATCTCTGTTCGGGAGCCGCGCTAGCGTAGTGGTTACCACACCGCTCTGGCGACCGGGTGATCCAGGATCAAACCCGGGTGACGGCATTTGAGGATTTTTCGTCGACCGGGATTTGGACTGGATTAACTCGAGACCTGGCGAGGACATTTGAAGGAGTGTCGTCGACCAGGGATTGGCGGCTCCTGAGCCGACCCAGCTGTAATGGGTACCTCCGAAATCGGAGAGTATTTGCCTGAATGGCGAGGGACACCTGTCTCTGTACAAGAAAAAATGGATACTCACGTAAAATCAATGTCAGGTTAGACATTTAAAAAAAAAAAAAAAATAATAATAATAACCTGAGATTTCGCCTCGAGTATTAGCGGGCGTACAAAAAAAAAAAAAAAAAAAAAATCTCTGTTCTAGTCATCCCCACATTTATTTGGTTTCTATTATTTCTACTTTTCTTAGCTTCTTTATCCACCTTTTCATTTCCTTTGACGCCAACATGTGAAGGTATCCAAGCTATTAGAACAGAACATTGTCTGGAGCATAGGTAAGTATTTGCCAGTAATATCTCTTCTGCTATATCAGGTCTACTGCATTCTCGTTAGTTTCTTATAGCTTGATAAATTCTTTGGTCATTTCATAAGGGTATATTAAGCTCTGTTACAGGTGAAAATTCTTCTTTTTAGTACTTCTTTCACTCTGTTTCTATTTAATAACATATTAACTCTTACTATACGTGAGCTAAAACCGCGTTTTTACGCGCTAGTTTAGCTATCGTTACCGTCGCGCGCCACTTGAACTGGCGAGCCGTAAAATGGGTACTAAACCCGCGCCACTTCACGGGGCTTGCCGGATAGTAAGAGTTAATAGGAAATCATCAGGAACATATCTACGCTTAAAGAGCACCATAACACTTCTGCAATACCCTTTAGCTCCCCAAGGAGCATAGACCTTCAACAAACACATGCCAAGTCCTCCTGACCAGTGCCATCCACTCAAGTTCTTTCCATGTTTTCCTCATCATTTTCACCTCTGTATCCAGTTCTCTTCTCCATGTGTTTTTTGGTCTACCTCTGCCTCTCTTTCCCTGTGAATTCCAGAACAAGGACTACCTTTTAATGCTATCAACAGGTTTCCTCAATGTGTGTCCTATCCATCGCCAGCGTCTTCTTCTCAACTCTTGTTCCACTGGCATTTGTCTGGCTCTTGTCATCAATTCCACATTTGTGACTTTGTCATACCATTTCAATCCTTCTATTCTTCACAAGCACCTGTTTATGAAAGTTTGTAGCCTTTTGGTTGTTGTTTTTGTTGTTCTCCATGTTTCAGAGCCATACAATAGGACTGACTTGATTAATGAGTTGAAGATTCTTATTTTCATGTTGTACTTGATTTCTCTTGATCTCCATATGTTTCCCAATGCAATGAAAGCTCCTCTTGCTTTTTGTATTCTTATCTTGATATCATTGTATGTCCCTCCAACTTTGTCTATATTGCTGCCAAGATATGTGTATGACTCTACATCTTTTAGTGATGTTTCTTCGATCTTGTTATCATTTCTTGCATTAATTTTCATTATCTTTGTCTTTTCCCTGTGTATTTTCAGACCCACTTGTTGTGACCTCTCATCAAGATTTTTATTTTGTCTTGCATCTGATTATGGTTATGGGACAGAGCCAAGTCATCTGCAAAATCCAGATCATCAAGCTGTTTAGTCAGATTCCACTGAATTCCATTTCTGTTTTGTGATGTCGATGTTTTCATACGCCAATCTTTTGCTAGTAAGAAAAGAAATTGAGACAAGAGGCATCCCTGTCGCACTCCCGTTCTAACTTCTGTAGTTAGGCTATTTCATTCAGTTTGCAGAAAATTAATAACTGCCATATTTAACACCCATAACTATGTTTTAAATTGCTGTATCTGATTAAGCATCATGGGTAAATCCATCGTGTTTTAAATATGAAACTTATGAAGTTCCCACTTTGTTGCTTTAAAATTATGTATGGTATAATTTTGTACCTACCTTGGTCTAATATCAAAATTAGCCTCCACCTTCTTCAAAGAAAACTTTCTCAGATCCATCTTGCCACTGGCTATCAAATCTACAGTGGCTGTACCATTAACACTCAAAGTCAAAGCCATTCCAGCTATTGTTGGTACAGAAACACTTGAATCCATGAACATTGCACTCTGGGTAAAGGAAATGTCCTGGCCCTTAGCCAATGCTGCCAATGTATCCTTGAAAGTGAACTTATTTTTCAATGATGTGAGCTCCTTCTCATTGAAATGTTGGAATCCTAGTTCATTTCCAAACATCCTCAGGTAGAAGGATGCAGTCAGCTCATCCTTGTCAACTGTAAACTGATGGATTGAAAAAAAAAAATAATAATTTTTTACCAGTTGTAAAAGGTCACAACTTTACTACAACTACACCTAACAGGTACAACAAAAAGGGAGAGTATAAAATGTCATTTTTATCTAAGTTAATAAACCACATAGCCCCATGTAGATCTGAGGGGGGGTGGGTCCCCATGTAGATCTGAGGGGGGTCCCCATGTAGATCTGAGGGGGGTCCCCATGCAGATCTGAGGGGGGTCTCTGAAGAGACAAGAAAGAATAAGACTACCGTTTCCTCAGGTATATTGTAAGAGGTGACTAACGAGAGGTTATGCATTACACATACAAACTCATCATGCAAAACAAATTGCAACAAAAACCAATGCTACAAAAGCACATAAATGCCTTGCTGCAGGCTTTCTGCAATGGGACCAGCCGCAATGGTGGCTTCATTTTCATAAGGAGTGAAAAGGGAATGATGATGATGATGGTGATATGCCACCAGAAGAAGTTGCCACCAGAAGAATGAATAATAATACATTTATTACTAATGTTAACTTCACAGCATGAAAAACTGAAAGGCTCTCAGAGGGAGTCTTTTCCTTAAATATACCTTTTTCTTCATGCTGTCCATTTTGTCTTGTTTAAAACAGCTAGATGGAACATTATCCTTTGGTTTTTCTCCAGCTTTAAACACACCATCAGCCCCAAAATAGTTTTGTAGCAGTGTCTCCAGACCCTGTACTCTGCCTCCAATCTCAAAGAGGTTGACTGAATGCCCCAGCATGTCAATGGTCAAATTGACCATAGCTGACCTATGAAAAGACATTTAGGCTCTGTTACCAGCTCCATTAAATCATTACATGACATCACAAACATATCATTGTCATGAAAAACCTACAGAAGAAAACAGGAACACAACATCTGATGATTAGAAAAAGAAATCAAGGAGGACACTGAAATAACTTGAGCAGAATGCTTGAGACAAGAAGAATTGAGATAACCTGATTAACCTGCAGAATGCTTGGGACAAGAAGAATTGAGATAACCTGATTAACCTGCAGAATGCTTGAGACAAGAAAAATTGAGATAACCTGATTAACCTGCAGAATGCTTGAGACAAGAAGAATTGAGATAACCTGATTAACCTGCAGAATGCTTGAGACAAGAAGAATTGAGATAACCTGATTAACCTGCAGAATGCTTGAGACAAGAAGAATTGAGATAACCTGATTAACCTGCAGCATGCTTGAGACAAGAAGAATTGAGATAAACCGATAAACCTATGCTTTACTTGAAACTGAATGAACAAATGAAAACAAACAAACAAAATTTTTAAAAATAATAAAATAAAATATCTTTAAAAAAAAACCAAACAAAAAAACCAAGTTTCCAAATAACTTACAAAATTTGATTCTATTATGTGATGAAATAAAAGTTTCAGAATTAGGAAATGTACTGTTCAGCTGGACACACGGAATAAATTAATGAAATATTGTAGAATAAGTAAGTCTTGGTTTCAGTGTATGTTGGCCAGCCTAGGATGCCATGATCTTGTATCTGCTATACAACTTTATCAGCAGTTTGAGCACTGTGTGTGCGCTTCAGAGCAGCAGTGAAGAGTAGTAATGTATTTAAAGAAGGCCACTCTCTGAAAATAATTCTAACTTGATAACTGTACCTACTTTTACAGACTTATTTTTTTGAAGAAAAAAAAGGCTGTGGGATGGAAGAGCGCTATAGTGAAACAGTGTTTTATGGGGAAGCAGTGAACAGAGTATTACTGTACAGAAACATCTCATCTCATAATCGGAACCTCTTCTACCCCGTGAAACGAGGTGTAGAGGGTACCCAAGTGCACAAGGCCCATGGGCGGGACATGTAATCAAAGTGACTTGGCAAACAGGTGATTAGCCCATTGTGCCCGGACTTGCCCTCAAGTGTACTCATATACGCTATAAAACCTCCGAACTATCGAGACGTCATTCCAGCCAAAATGGACAGAGCCTCATACCCGAAGGTTTCGAGGGATGTCCTTCCTCATTTGCACAAAGGCATTTATAGAGGAACTCTCAGGACCCGTAGGTCCGAGGAAAGGAGCAAATCTGAAGACAGGCACAGCAGTCTTTGGTACTGGGAGGTCTCCACTCAGAGTGGTGTACCACACACAGTCAGTAAAGACATAGGTCGCCTGCGGTACAGAAACATAAAGAAGAGAAACAAAGATGTGCCCAAGGCAGGAATTACTGGACAGTAACAATTAATATGGATGCTTTGAAAGAGGATAAAGAGTGCAGATTTAGTGATGCTGCTATTTTTTTAGCATAATTTTATTTCATTTTATTTCTTGGGCTTTACAAACCTTGGCAAGAATGACTTAGAAGACCAAATCAAGTTGCTCTCTGCCACAGCTCCTGTTCCAAACTTTTCAGAAAAGAATGAGACCTCATAATTTCTTGAGTATTTCCTGCGGTCCATGTTGAATGCTTTTTGAAGATTTTCATCATTTAGTATGTCTTTCAAAGCCTGCTTGTGAAGACTGGATGTTTCCATGAGGTTGGTCAGATGGGTCCACACAAATGATCCTACTTGGTTAACCTGCTCCTTTTCCAGGGATTTCTTAATCTGCAATGAAAATTGATGTCACTAGAGCAATGAGTTTATGAATAAAAGGGAAAGGAGATTAGGGATAACATAGAAATGTTTAGAAAGGATGTGTCCATTGTTGATTCCAGAAAAGCTGCTTCACACATAAGGCCAAAGAACTTGCCCTCATTATCCAGACCTTGCACAATCAAAGACAGAATGATAATCAGCACATTTCCCTATGGGGAAGAACAGGATTCCCAGAGTTGGTTGACTATGGATCAGATTTTACAAAAAATATTAGTCAAACTGAATGACTTTTTAGAAGCAAATAGCTATGAATGCATTAAAATTCTATATACAACTACAGAAATGATCCATATACAGATGGATCAGCAACAAGCACTACAAAAAAATGGAGGAAGACACTTCTTCTTCTTCTTTGATCCTTAGCCGCAGACTATCAAAGCAGTCAGTGGCCATCATTCCTGGTGGAGTCTTGTAGGGCAGCAACACATTGCTTCCACTTTGTTCGGTCGGTGGCCATCCTTCGTACAGTGCCCCAACTCTGGTTCATTCTTTTGCATCTCAGCCTCCACAGCTATGATGGTGTGCATGTCCTCTTGGTTACTCCAAATAAGTAGTTCTTGGTTGGTGATGGTATTTGGCCGAAAGATTCGGTGAATTTTCCTTAGGCACATTGTGTGGAAAGAGGACAATTTTGATATTTCCTTCTCTGTTACTCTCCAGCATTCCACACCATAGAGAAGCACAGAAAGTACACAGCTCTCATATAATCTTAATTTGGTGTTTGTGTTGTACTGGGAAGACTTCCAGATGTTGTTGAGACTAGCAAAGGCTGTTCTCACTTTATCCATTCTGTTGTTGATGTCCTTGCTTGTTCCACCGTCTGGTGTTACTATGCATCCTAAGTATGTAAATGTGCCTGTCTGTTCTAGCTTCTGGTTCCTTATTATTACTGGCTCAGGATTGCCCACACTGAGTGTCATGACCTCTGTCTTCTTTAGATTGATGTTCAGACCCACCTGCTGGCTATACTTATTCAGTCTATTGGTTTTTTCTTGGATGTGTTGATGTGAATGATCGAGTAGTGCAATGTCATCTGCATATTCCAGGTCTTCCAGTGTAGAAAATGTTATCCATCTAATT
This sequence comes from Oreohelix idahoensis, assembly GCA_024509875.1. Taxonomy (NCBI): domain Eukaryota; kingdom Metazoa; phylum Mollusca; class Gastropoda; order Stylommatophora; family Oreohelicidae; genus Oreohelix; species Oreohelix idahoensis. The sequence goes on from JAMPIV010010201.1 coordinate 368,650, forward strand.
CCTCTTGGACTGCCCTCTGTTGTCTGGTGCATTATCCAGTCTATGACTGTCAAAAAAAAAGTTGTTGATAAGGGGCATCCCTCTTGTACTCCTGTCTTGACCTCAAGTTAGGTTGCTCAACCCAACACTGCATGTAAAGTTGGAATAGAGGCTTTTTATAACGTAAACAATGCAGCTAGAAATTCCATAAGCCCTCAGTATTTTCTATAGGCTGTCTCTGTGTATGCTGTCAAAAGCCTTTTCAAAATCAACAAAGTTAATGTAAAGTTCTCTGTCATTCTGAGCACTGCTCTATAATGTTTCTGAGGGTGAATATATGATCTGCACATCTTCTGTTCTTTCTGAATTCCGCTTCTTCTTTCCTCAGTTCATGGTCTACTGCTTTTGAAATTCTCTACATAATTATCCTGCCTAGTATTTTACTAGGAACTGAGAGGAGAGTAATTCCTCTCCATTTGTTGCAGTCTGCAAGGTCGCCCTTCTTGGGCAATTTGACAATTATTCCTTTACTCCACTCCGTTGGTGCTGTCTCTGTTTTTCAGACTTGTGCAAATAGTGGTTCTAATAGTTCTGCTGCTAGTTCAGGGTCTGCTTTGAATAACTCAGCATTTAAATTGTCGTGCCCAGGCGCTTGTCTATTCTTTAACCCTTTGATTGCTGTGATGATTTCTTCTCTTTGTGGAATGTCTTTATTTACGGCTAGGTCACTTTCAGCCTCAGGAACATTAAGCTGCGTCTCTGGTGGTTCCTTATTCTGTCTTTCTCTGAAGTGCTCTGCCCATCTTGTTTCCTGCCCATGTGCTGTGGTGATGAGATTTCCTAGCTTGTCTCTTACTAACGTTATACGGTTTGCACCTTGTTTTCCGCTGATAGTTTTAGTTATTTTATAAACTGTGCTTTGTTCATTTCTCAGTGCTGCCTCTTCTGCCTGCCTTGCAAGGTCATCCAGAAATTTCCTTTTGATGGCACGGGTTTGACATTTTACTTCATTGTCCAGCTGACTGTACTGTTTGCAATATATTTCCTTTAACCTGGGAGAATTTGCTTCTGTTTTCTTTCTTTTCATTTCTTTTCTCATCACTATGGTGTTTAACATTTCTGGTGTTATCCAATCTTGTCTCTTTCTTTCCTGGAATCCCAAGCATGATTCGCTGCTTTCCTTGTATAATGTTGAAATGATGTTGAATTTTTTTTTTTGGTCAACATCATCAGTCGCTGTACTTTCCTGGCTTTTGGCAATTTGATATCGTCTCTTTACATCAACCACAAAAGCTTTTCTGGTGAGGGGGTCCTTGAGTTTCATGATGTTATATTTTTTCTGTTTGATTGATTGCAATTGGTCCAGCAGCTCTAGGTTTCACCTTCAGTCTTGCTATTACAAGGTGATGATCACTTCCCACATCTACACCTCTTCTTACTTTCACGTCTTGTAATGCATGCCTCCATCTACCATTGATCATAATGTGGTCTTTCTGGTTTCTGTCCCATACGTTTGGTTATTCCCACATTAACTTGTGCACTTCTTTGCGTGGAAAAAGTGTTCCTCCAATGACCAGGTTGTTAATGCTGTAGAAGCTTATTAGTTTGTCCCCATTCTCATTTACTGTTCCACTGCCGCATTTCCCCATAACTCTTTCATTATAAGTATTGTACACTAACTTTTGCATACAGGTCTCCCATTACTATAATAAGATCGTACCTAGGTGCAGTTTCAATTTCCTTTTGTAGCTGTTGATGGAAGTTGTCATTGACCTCTTCATCGCTGTCATTTGTTGGTGCATAGCATTGTATTATTGTGGTGTTGGTTTATCTCCCTCTCAGTCTTGTTCTTATCAGTCTGTTGTTTATGGGTTTCCATTCCAGTAATGATCTTTCTATTCCTTTCTTCAGTATAATGGCTAAGCATTCATTGTGCTGACCATCCTCTCTTTCAGAGTAAAGTACTGTTTCTCCTGTAGCTGTTTTTATTCTCCCCATCCCAGTCCATCTGCTCTCACTTATTCCCAGGATATGTAATCTGTAGTTCCTCATCTCTGCTGTGATCTGCCTCAGCATTCCTTCCTCATTCATGGTTCCGACGTTCCAGAGGAAGACACATAAACAAATAACATGAAAATGGACAGGAAATCTATATCTCAGTGGTCAATGGAACATTTTCAAACAACTACAAAGCTGGTGCAAAGATGCTTAAAACAGCTGCAATAATGTTATGGAAGTCGGATAATGTTAAACCAAGATAGTGTTCCTCACAGATTCTGTATCACTCATAACTGTCCTAAGAAACCATAAAAAGAACCTCTCAGAAGCACTAATGGAAACCAGCTACAAATTTAGCAAAGTGAAATTACAGTAGATTCTGACCAATGCAAGATATATGGCGATGAAAAGGCAAATAGATTTGCCAAAGAATGTGGAAGAAAATAACAATCAGAAAAACAGTTTTAAAGGGAAAAAAATGACACACAGAACACTCAGAGCCAGATATAATAGAATCATACTACTCCATGACATGAAAGATCAACTGATCATTTTCAGACTGAGAACCAGCCAGTGTGGACACAAGTACCATTTGTTTAATAAATAAAAAATCAAGCAGACAGTCCCGTGTCCATGTGGAGGTTAGAAAACACTAGAATATGACCTCTAAGAATGTTGGCTTCGAGACAAGAAAAGATAGACAGCATGACCTTTGCCCTTGCCCTTTAAGGAGAACCAGTACTGCAAATGGCAGAAGCCTAAGACAACTTTATAGGAGGAAACAGATGTGGTTATATGAGACCAAAGAAAGAAGAAGAAGAAAACTTAGTTAAATCAATGAATAAGTTTTATTCTCCATAAAACTTTGCATGGCTGATAATTCTTGTTACCATAATTTTTATACCTAGAGGAAAATCAAATATTTTAATAGTACACAAAATAAAAAAATAAATTTTAAAAATCAAGTAAATCCCAATATTGTCGCCTTCACAGTAAATGAGCTTTAGCTGTCACTTACATGACAAATGGGTAGCTCATTCCCTGAAAATATTTAATGAAGTAGTAGTTGCTGTAGCAGATGTTTGTTGCTGGAATGGTTGCAATAGTATTGTTGTAGTAGCAGTTGTTGTTGTAACAGTAGTAGATGTGCATGGATGTGTGTGTGTGTGTGTCTGTGTGAATCCATCATGCTGCTTGTAATTATGCCTCTGCGAGTGTTTATTTTTTATGAACTCAAGCAAAATCCTTTAATGCATAACAACAATAACTACCAACATGACCAAGTATCATTAGGATACTACTTGCTGCTGTATGTTACACATTACCTGACTTAAGACTGTTTCATCCCAGCACTGCATGATTCCTAGGTAGGCTGCGATTCTTAGCTCAGAGTCCTCATCAGTATTCAGGAATACATTCATCAATGTTTTTCTCTGTCAAGTTACAAAAATAATATGTATTCATTAATGGTTTTTTTCCTGTCAAATTACAAATAATAAATGTATTGTTTTGTGACTTTTTCTCCAAATACTTACAATAAAAATGTATAATCGTTAGTGTTCTTCTATGTTAAGTTAAAAAAAATATATTCATTAGTGCTTTTCTCTTCAGCTACAAAAAAAAATGTAAATCATAAGTGTCTTTATTTGCCAAGGAACAAGACCAAAGTATTTGTTGTGGTTGAAATTCTGTCAATAAACATACTGTTGTCAAGGAAACTGTTAACTTACATCAGCACGACAAGAAAGTCCTCTATAGCCTTGCACTGCTGTGACTCTTGTATTTATGGAGTTAGCATTGCTCTTCACACATTTCTCCAGAGTGGGAGCCAGAGCATCAGAATATCCCAGATTTCCAACAGCTCTCAAGGTCATTAAAATCTGCATAATTATAAAAACTATTATTAATAGTGTAACTATTAAAGAAAAGTGAAAAAACAAATATGAGATTTAATATTTTCATTTAATCTAGTCATATGATTAAAGAAATGTCTCTTCAGTATGGGCTGAAAAGCAAAATATGTGAACATGAATCTGCTTGTTGAACTTAAAAACTGAGAAATATTAACAGAAATACAACAACAGATTTCATTTTTTAAAAATGACAAACAAAAAAGAGAAATTGTGCGAGGACACATGCAATAAATATATTGGAACAAAAACAGACCAACCACTACCTTAATTCTACCTTGCTAGATCAACAGAAAGTAATGTACAAAAAAGATCAAGAAAAAGACTGACCAAGTGATGGTAGAGATGTCTGGAATCAGAGGATGTAACATATGCAATATGTAATGCTCACGAATGCCACATCATCTTATTATTTATAATTTAACCATTCCCAGAACAAGGCAAAAGAGTATTTAAAAAGCACAGCAAAACTTTAAAGCATAAACAATTCAATTCAAAAGTTTTGTTTGGCAAAAAAGTTAAAGTTAAAAAAACAAATGTTGAGCAGATCTTTTAATTTTGAAAATAAAACGAGAACACAAGAAGGAAAAGAATGAAAGTATATGAGTTTGTATATGAAGGGGCAGATATAAATGCACTTACTAAATTCTGCTCCACAGACTGACAGTTGCTCCCTAGTATGTCATTCAAAACATCCACAATGTCTCCAACTTCAGGGATGGTCAAACAGCTAGACTGGCTCCGGCAAAAATTGTTCACCAGTGTTGTCACTGGCAAGAGAGATGCCATGCGATGGGGTTCTGATAACAGCAGTTTCTGACAAAGCAACACATTTGTAATTATGTATTTTGGACATACCTCAACAATTAATGGGCTGCTTTACTAAAGCCAATAAACTTCAAATGATAATTTAAACTGCTATAGAAATTCTGCTACTAACTGTTCCAAAAGCATTAGCTTTATATCTTGAATTCAGATCAGATATAATCTCCATATCAAAGACTAGCTACAATGGATCTTTAATATTTTGAGTCTCTTGTCTTGACAGTGAGCTCTGATAATAAACTACATTCTGTTTTATTATGTGTAAAACATTTTTATTTGTCCAATTCTGATTATTTTAATTCCTTATCTTTTGATTTATGACTTCTTCATTGGCTTGACCAAAAGGAAGACCAAAAGAAACACTCAGAAGAACAATAATAAGAGTAGGAAGAACGTTGGGCCTAAATAATGTGCAAGAGCTAAGAGGAGTGGCGTCACAACGAACAACCTGGAGAGCACTGGTTTCTGCCTTATGCGCCGTGTTTGGCGCTTAAAGAATTTATTATTATTTATTGGCTTGCTCTTATTACCATGAAGTGCAACACCTTTTTCTGCATATCTAAATTTTAAGGGCTTAAATTCATTCTTCTGATGTATATAAAACTTAACGACTCTGAAACTATTTTTTGGTCACTTCCGTTTCACGTCTCTAAATCTTCATTATTATGTCTGCAGGCTAAAACAAACAGCTGACTTGTTCCAATATTTCTCACTTCTCTGTGATTGAATATGTTTATTGTTGTCGCTTTTGACTAAGTTTTGTTTTTTAAACTAATTTTTAAAATATTCTTTACTAAAATGGTTTTTTTAAATACTATTTGGATTCTTTTGTTTTATTAATTACAAGTAATTATTAAGTATTAATGTAATCCATATTCACAACTTTGTTGCAGAACTATTCCACTAGCTCTTGCAATATTTGCCATTGTCTGCCATAAACATTGTATTATCCACACATCTAAAATTTACTATTATTCCTTCATTGATGTTTGGTATTTTATTCCTTCGTTCATTTTTTTCAAATATGTAGATGTTGTACAGCAAGAGGACAGCATGTCTCACTCACTCTTGTTATATCAATATATGGTGAATAATATTTTCCAATCTTATTCTTGCAGTTTTCTCTGAATATAAATTAATTAACTAATCTCATGGCAATGGCATCTGAACCTGTTTCTTTAAGTTACTCAATTAGCTTCTCTGGATGAATTCTGTCAAAACATTTTCATGTAGTGTGTGAAATGGACTTAAATACTTTATAGAACCTGTGTATACTTTTCATCTAGTAGGTATATTTTTTTTTTTTTTAAATCAATGAAGAAAAATATCCCGTTCAAACCTCCGATGGGTTATAATTAGAATACATTTTGTTTTCAATTCCAAATAATATGAACCACTGCCGATATGAGAAAGTGGCATCACATTTGTCAAATCATTGTAAATAGGGACAATCACAATTGTGCTTATACGTTAATTAAATAAAAAATAAAAACAAACAAACAAAGTCAAGAAGAAACTCTAAACAAGAATAATATTAAAGTTGTGTGTGTGTGTGTGGTGGGTGTGGTGTGTGTGGGGGGGGGGGGGGGGGGGTGTGTGTGTGTGTGTGTGTAAAGGCCTGGTGGCTCCAGTTATATAACTGACTTTAATAGATATTTAATTGACTTTCATCTGTTAAAAGTCATATGCATTGTAAGAACAGCAGCAGACCACATTCTCAGCCACTATATATTAACACTTGTTCGTGTTAATATATAAAATACTGCTCTTTAGTTATGTTGCAAAGTAAAAAAATTTAACTATTTTTATTAACTTTTTCCCACTAACTTTTATCCTTCAATTATAACACATAAGGAAGGGAAACCCGAGGCCTGTAAACAGTAAATTAATATGAGACAAACATAAAGGTATGTTATCAGGCACTCGTAGGAAATAAAGAAGTAGAACACTAGACAACATAAACACAACAGACATGAGTGGCTTACCCAGGATTTGAATCCTGGACCTTCTGTGCGACAACCCCGCCTAGCTATGCAAGTGAATCACACTATCCTCCCTGCCATCTATGCATCACCAAAAAATGATGCTTTGATGACAGGTCATTAGTTGGAACCGCAAGACATAACACCAGAAGTTTACCATGTATGATCTTAACATACTGTTGCAACATGTTAGCTCATCCCCAGTTTTAATGTTTTATTTCAGCTCAGTAAAAATGTATGTATGAACTGTATGTTCTGTCTGCCTTTTACTCTTCCAGAACTTCATTTAGTATTCCAAGTTTGTATTTTCATTTGACTATTTTTATAGTCAGTAAGGAAGAGAGGTACACTACTTTTACACATCTTTTTCAGTGAAAGAAAATGCTTTTCTTGTTCCACAGGCACGGATCAACCTAAATTTGTGTACTTATTTTGCTGTTTATCTTGTTTTCTAATGATTCCTGTAGTATTTTTTTATGCAGCTAATCATAGCTGATAATGCTACTGCACTGTATTGATTCTGTATATGAGTATCAAAATATGTGCCTATAATCTGCTTAAAAGTACATATTTCAATGATATCAAATATTCAAGAGCCATAATTTTAGTGGTCACACTTGAAATATTAAAACAAGATGTGGGAGCCACGCTAGTGTAATGGTTACCAGACTGTGCTGGCAATCGGGTGATCCAGGTCTGAGCCCTGATGAGAACATTTGAAGCAGTGTCATTGAACAGGACTTGGACTGGAATAATTCGAGCCCTGGCGAAGACATTTGAAGGAATGGCATCCACCTCAAATTCTAGAGATTCCCAGTTGAGGGAATATAGTTAGTGGAAATTTTTTTTTCAGATCCAGTGGTCCTAATGAAGTCATACTCTCCCTGATCTCCTGGGTAATGAGATCGGATGCCTAGCCTTCTCGGATAAGGGCAAAAAAATAGGAGGTCTCATGTGTAAGTTGCGAACGTTAACAACCCACGGCTGTTGGAAATCATAAAGAGTAGGACTATCGGGCCGCTGCCCTGGCAAAATTTAAAAATCAGAAACCTACCCACCACAAAAATATTATAGATTCCTATTTACACATTAAACAAAGACATTGGGATTCTTGCCTGTGCTATGGAGTTCATGCACTGTGCTGAAATCCTCCTTGTGTGATCTAAGGGAGGAGATTAGAGCACTGATGGAGTTGTCCATGTGCAATGAAGATAGTCCTTAAAACCAAACCCAACTCAAACTTTCAGCTCACCTTGAGATGGCTCAACATATCTACTGTTGGATGCTGTACAAAGTGAAGAGAGGTAATCCATATGTCTGCTTGTGTGCCAGTTACTTCCTGTGACAGCAGCATGTTAGTCATCACCTCAATGGAAGATGATGTGCCCACCATAGGAAGGGCATCTTGAAAGAATTTTCTGAGAAGAAATAATTTTTTGGATAACGTAATTATGACATTACAGCTGTCATTTATTATAGCAGATAAATACTCATCTTACAAAAGGTTCATTTCATGTTACAATTTCATTTGTAATGAGGTGTATGTGCTAAAACATAAAATATAACAAAGGCACAAAGCACATTCTCTTTTGTCTAACTTTCACCATAAGTTAAATATGGTTCCATCTATTTGTGACTCACTTAAATTAAAAAAATGACACAGAAAAATGTTTTAGAAAACTATTAGAAAAGTAAAATACAGCAATTCAAATGTCACTTAATGAAATAAGACATGGCTGGCTAATTTACAGTCTGACAAGGAAGTTAACACTGAGTTTATATATACTAGCTCTTGTAATAAATAAATAAAATGAACAACTCACTCAGCTTTTTTCTTGTTATCTTCACAGATATTTTTTCTCTGCACTCGATCTGCAATATCCAATAATTCTTTACTTTCTAGGCCTCGCATAAGATAAACCTGTGGATCAACAAAAATACTGGATAATCTACTTTTTTTTAAAATCACACTAGCTACTTAGCTTTACTCTTCTCGGGCATACATGGATCCATTTTAACTGGCATAGAAAATCACACAATGTGTGATAAGGAATTCACATGATTAATATTTCATTAATCCATTTTAACTGGCATAGTAAATTACACACTGTGTGATAAGGAAGTCACATGATTAATATTTCATTAATCGATTTTAACTGGCATAGTAACTCACTCACTGTGTGATAAGGAAGTCACATGATTAATATTTCATTCATCCATTTTAACTGGCATAGTAAATTACACAATGTATGATAAGGAATTCACATGATTAATATTTCATTCATCCATTTTAACTGGCATAGTAACACACACTGTGTGATAAGGAATTCACATGATTAATATTTCATTAATCCATTTTAACTGGCATAGTAAATCACACACTGTGTGATAAGGAAGTCACATGATTAATATTTCATTCATCCATTTTAACTGGCATAGTAAATCACACACTGTGTGATAAGGAAGTCACATGATTAATATTTCATTCATCCATTTTAACTGGCATAGTAAATCACACACTGTGTGATAAGGAAGTCACACGATTAATATTTCATTAATCCATTTTAACTGGCATAGTAACTCACACACTGTGTGATAAGGAAGTCACATGATTAATATTTCATTAATCCATTTTAACTGGCATAGTAACTCACACACTGTGTGATAAGGAATTCAAATGATTAATATTTCATTCATCTATTTTCCTGTTCACTCTCTATGGAGCATGGAGCTACCATTGCAGTTAGTCCCATTGCAGTTAGTCCCATTGCAGTTAGTCCCATTGCACTTAGTCCCATTGCAGTTAGTCCCACTGCAGAAAGCCTGCACCATGCATACTCATCCTCTTGCAGTGATGGTTACTGGAGCAATGTGTTTTACATGATGAAGTCATCAGCCCCATACACAGCCTCATGATGAAGTCATCAGCCCCATACACAGCCTCATGATGAAGTCATCAGCCCCATACACAGCCTCATATTAGTCACCGTATATGACATGCCTGAGGGTGCAGTAGTCCTGTTCTTTGTTTGGCACATCAGAGACACACATGAGAAACCCACATGAGAGACCCACACCAGAGACCCACATGAGACCCACATGAGAGACCCACATGAGAGACCCACACCAGAGACCCACATCAGAGACCCACATCAGACACGGGGCAATTAATATTTGCTATACGTTATTGTCGGCATCTGTGGCCTAATGGATATGAACGCAGTTTCATAATCCAGATATACCAGGTTCGAAACCTGCTGCAGGCGGTTTGGTAGCAGATCGCTTTGTGTGGATTTTTAACAATGGTAAAGAGCCGTACCGTTTAGAAAGCAATGGCAAACTACTGAAGGAAAAAATTGCATAGAAAAATCACAAACAGCCAATAAAAGCTGGGGTTGATTGCCGCGTCCTGTAAAGGATAAGCAACTAACTTTTATACGTTATTAAATAAGACAGACCAAGAAACATATTGGGGAAGAGAACTGGAGACAGGTATGAAAGGGATCAAAAAGACATAGGACGACCTTGAATGAATAGCACATGACAGGACAGATCAGCACAGGATAGGAGGGCTTGATATGTTTTTGTTTAGAACTTGTGCTCCACAGGGAACTAACAAGTATTGACAATGATGCTGTGCCATTTACATCTTGTATGTGTATATTCATACCCTCCCACATACACTCTCCTTCTCACTCTTTATCTCTCTCCCTCTAACTGAAGTAATCAGAATACAAAAACATAACACCAGGTACTTTACCAAGTCAGCAAAAAGGCCAGGTACATCTGAAGGTATGTCCTGCAGTGTGATACGACATAGTTCTGTTAGTTTTTCCTTGGCAGACCACAGAGTCCGGTCATTGCTTCCCAATGCCTGCTTGTGCTCAAACAGAAGTGTACTTCTGCTAGTTATAGGTTCTGCACACACAAAAATATATATACATATTGTCCTAGAGCTTCTATGTACAGACAGAACATTTATGACATATAATGCTGAATTCGAAAAAACAAATTGGAAGATAACCTCTGTGGTGAAAAATAAATTATGTCTCAACTTAGTTTTTATGTATTAACTGATTCCGTACGTAATTATTTTCAGCTCTGGACGGAATTATTTTTAAGCCCCAAAAATTTACACATACATAATTTACGTTTACTGACAATGTGTGTCTAATCATGAGTTAAGTATAACATATTATATATCAAATTAAAGTACATTGGATGAACAATATAAATCCATATGCCTTTCTAGCTAATTTTATGTTATTTTTATGTTATAACAGATAACATGTTCACGGAAAAAAGATAACTTGAAATTTTGAAAAAAAATTTTCGACTTACGTAAGGCTTGTAACATAAATTGTTATCACAATACAGTTTCACTGCTCTCTTTGTGCAGGTAATCCATTTAGAAACACAGAAAAAGTAAGAAAGTTATGGTTGATCACACAGTTTGTTCACTGTTCACATATTAGTAACATATCCTGTGTGTTTTTCGGCCATTATGGCGATACGACAAAACACGATTAAAGATGAAGATAAATGTGAAAAAATCCGTTCAAACGCAAATAAAAGACGTTGAAGCTTGTTGAAATTTGCCCAGTTTTGTGTTTACTTCCGTTCGAGATAAATTCCGGGCAGTATAAAATATCAGAATAGAAAGAAACAATGAAATAAATCAGCGTCTTTTAAAAGATCTTACGTCTACAGCGTTCGGCCTTTGCGTCTATTATTAGATCTTGCGTACGGAATCAGTTAATGATAAAAAAAACCTTCTCAATATTATTACATACAGCATATCATTACTGCCCACTAATGCAAAGTTTCCCATCTGATATTTCATAAAAATAAAAAAAGAAACACAAAAAAGTGAGAAGATTTACCAGGTAAAGAAGGTTCCAAGAGACCTGATATGAAATTGAAAGATCAATAAAAAGGCCAGAAAGATAAATCTTTCAGGAGTGCTGCCTAATTTTAGACTAAGCTTCTTTGGGACTTCATTAATAATTGTCAGTCAAATTCTTCAGTGGCATACCCTTGCCCAAAAGTCAGACTTTTGCTGTTGATGGTCTATTAAAAAGTACAAGGGGTTCTGAACAGACTCTGAGGACTAAACCCAAGTAATAAGTAAAAGAACACTTTAATATCATAAATAATATAAGATGAAAAGCCCACGAACAGAGTTGATGAAAACAGTGGCAGCAGCCAGAACAGAAATCCATTACTTGTACAGCACAAAAAGAATGAAAGAAAAAATAATAACATAAAAAATTGTGTAGACCTGCAAAAAGAAGAGAGAGAGAAATCTTGTCTACAAATCATTTTAGTCACCTCTTATAATATGTCTAAGAAACAGTTGTCATATTCTTTCCTCGAGTCCTCAGAGATCTCCAGAATGCACAGAAGACAATTCTGTATCTTAGTTTATCTATTTACATTACTGTACCTTTTCCATTCTCTACTATTTCCATGCATATACCATCCTTGATAATGACCTTTTAACATTTGCTATGTTCCTCTTGGATTGTCATAAAACTGCCCTCATTGTCTAATTCTGTATAGATCAAGTTAACTGAGTTCATTAGAGCAGCATAAACAATTCCAGAACAAACTACCTTTTCTTTTCAGTGGGCTAGCTGTTGCAGTGGTAAAGGTTAACCTTTGTGTGCTTTCAGTTCTTGCTCCTGCCTCCTGCCTAGAGAAAGGTCTGAACACAAGTGACTCAGTGCAAGTTGATGACTGAACATAACCTTCTCTAGCTATCATCTGAACACACTTGTGGCTTCCCTTCAGCAAGGGCAAGGACTGAATTGTCTGTTTGTATTTTGGATATAAAAATTGGTTTTAAAGGCCATATGTACAATGAATCAGTGCTTAAAATTTAAAAACACATTCTTACGTAAATAAGAAATGACTTTCATAAAAGAGTGATTGCTCCAAATAGAAGGACTGAGCTGGTACGTCAAGATCACATAATGTGGAACTGATGGAGGTGGAAAAAAATTAATTAATTAAAAAAAAAAAAAAAACTCTAATGCAACAGGAGGTGAGGAAAAGACACTGAAGTTGAACAGGACACACATTATTAAAATCAGCTGGTAGTATTACATGGCAGTATCTGTTCTGAAGTCTCCAGGGTGAGTAGAGGAAGACTCAAAAAACACATGGAGAAGAGAAGTGAAGACAGACATGAAAGTATTATAGAAGACATGAAAAGATTTTGAATGAATGGCACAGGTCAGGAGGGCTTGGTATGTTTTTTTAGCCTGTGCTCCATGGGGAGCTAAAAGGTACTGATGATGATTAAAATGTTTGGTATTTATACAACTAGAAATACGTTATTCATATGTCATCAGAGGATCATAAAGCAATTCAAATCCTTCACTAGCTGTGCTTATTCTGTTATAGTAATACAGGATATAAAAGGTAAAGGTAATCCCATAGCTGATACTGCAGTAGGGGAGTGAAGTGTTAGAGACTTCACCATACTAGGTCCAGCATCGAGAGGTGGGGTGACCATCTGCCTTTTCCTTCCCTAACTAAAAAAGCAGAGTCAGGTACCCATTTACAGCTGGGTATAGTTGACCTTTGCCGCGAGATAATAGCAATCTAAGCACTCTGTCAATCGGACACTCTACAGGATATGCCAGTGTGAAAAACAACACAGGATCCAAAAATGTTCTAATATCTGTTCAGTAAGAATAAACTTCTGCTTTTGAATTTACAACTTACATCTGGCAAACGGAATGATGTGGACTGAAGTGAGGTTCTATAGTCATGACGATCTGAACATCCCAAAAGATCTTTAGTCTTGGCAAACTGTGATGATTTCCATCCCTTCTGTGCCACTTTGTACTCTGTAGGACACACACCGGTTACATCCACCTGAAGTGAAGCACATAAAGTCTTTAAGTACAGTGCACATCAGAAACATTTGACTAATGTTTTATAAATTTATTCACACATTCACATACACATAAACAAATGCTCACGTATAAAAATGCTCAAACACATAATACATACATACATACACACATAAAATAAATAAATACATTCATTTAATGCATATGCACACACAGATATATACACACACACACATATCCATGCATACTAACACATTTAATGTTAATCCATCAACATATCATGCTAATTTTTACTTCAATTAGTGCCATAATGCATAGCAGGGTTGCCAATTTAGCTTTTTTTTTGTGAAGGTCTTTGGCTTTTTTTTCACAATTTTCATCTGGCAACCCTGATGCATAGTGGGAAGTTGAGTTTCTTCTTTCTCTGTAACTGTACAAGGTGTGCAGCCTTGGCTAGAATTAGCACCCATTATTGAAGGGTTTTAGTGAATGTCCTCTATCCATTTTATTTTTCTAAGCACTCTCATTTTGTAAGGTCTGTTCATCATTATTTCCCTTTATGTTCCATACTGAGCATGGAGTCACAACTGCAGTTGGTCCCCTTGTTCTCTTGCAGCTGTAGTTTTAGTAGCCATTTTTGTTACATGAAGATATTGTCAGCCTCAGTCACAACCTCATATCAGTCACAACCTCATATCAGTCACAACCTCATTTCAGTCACAACCTCATGTCAGTCACAACCTCATGTCAGTCACAACCTCATGTCAGTCACAACCTCATATCAGTCACAACCTCATATCAGTCACCTCTTATGACACACATCAAGGAGTAGTGATCCTATTCTTTCTTTGTTTCATGAGAGACCCCTGACAACTACATAACATGGGGCATAAGGTATATTGCTGAAGGCTTATAGATATCTGTACATTCACCTGAGATTCTCTATTTAGACTTCTCTAGTCTGGTACAAATCCTTAAGTCACCACACAGCCGCCCTCTCCACCACCCCCGTAAGTCTGTAACACGTACATAGAAATGCATGCACCAAAATGCACACGCACACATACATATAAAAACTTACTTACTTACTTACTTAGTCGTTCCCCTTCTACCGTGAGGTGTAGAGGTTTGGAAGAGAGAGCGCCAGATCATTCCATCAGCTGTCTTCCTCCTGGCCTGGCTCCACTCTAGTCCTCGGTCCTTCAAAGATTGTCTAATGTTGTCCTCCCAGCGGACTCTGGGTCGTCCTGGAGGTCTGGATCCCTGGCTCTTTGTCTCCCATGCCTGTCGTGGTAGCCGATCTTCTCCCATTCTGCAGACATGGCCAAACCATCTTAGTTGGGACTGCTCTATTTGGGTCTGCAGCGGATGGGATTTTAGGCCTTGACGGATCGTCTGGCTGCGGACCATGTCTCCTCTTGTCACTTCAACCACCTTCCTCAGATACCTCATTTCTGAGGTTTGGATCTGGCCTTTGTGGGCCGCAGTCATTGCCCACGACTCGCATCCATATGTCAAGACTGGGACATAGGTGGAGCGGTATACAGCCATCTTCGTTTTCTTACCAACCTCTCTCTTGCTGAGGAATCCACGATTTATGGCCTGAAAAAGTCTCCCAGCCGCTGCTTTTTGAGTGGCCAACTCTTCTTCAACATATAAAAACACCAAGTACAAATCAGCATCTCATCACACTGTCATACAATCCAAATCTATACATTTATACATATTTATAGCTACCACAGCACACTTTTTCAGTTTCACATACAATCTGAAGAAACAGCCACAAGCTAATAAAAAACGTATTTAAATACAAAAACTAGGAGCATTGTGTTCACCTCCTTCAAACTCTCATCTCTCTCGTGTTGGTTCATGCTGTTCTGAAAAGCTGACAGGACACCACGCTTGAAGTTCAGAGACATTGTTTCCTCTTTTCCTGAAGGACACAGATCTTCAACTCGCCCATCTTGGAATGAAAACCGCAAAACATTGCTCTCCAAGGCTGATTTAAAACTCCAGTCATCAACTGTTTGCATGTCACTCTGGTCTGGCTCAGAACTTGTGATGATTACATCTGACAGCTAGAAGGTAATATTTGGTTTAATCACAGATCACAAACTATGAAATGAAAAGGAAGGTGAAATGTGGCATAATCTAGCATTTGTTTTTCCAATATCAGAACCTATCTGAATATCCTTCTATATCAGATGAGCATAGGTTTACATCAGGGTTTCTTAGCCTTTTTTGGGGCCAAGGACCTCATTTATTTTCTGATGAAGGTTATGGGCCCTTTCTTGGAAAACATAGCATAATAAAAATAACTACGGTATACATTTTAAATGTTAGGTTATGTACAGGGACATCCTAAAATCCATTCATGGTACATGGACCACAGGCTAAGACATCCTGGTTTACAGGCACTTCAGTGGCTCGCCTTGTCGGTGCAACCATCCTTTGTACAGTGCCCCAACTCTGGTTCATTCTTTGCATCTCAGCCTCCACAGTCCTCCACCAAGTTCTTTTTGGTCGGCCTCTCTTTCGTTTTCCTTCAGGGGTCCAAAGCATAACTGTTCTTGTGATAGCATTGGGGTCTCTTCTGAGGACATGGCCAACCCAGCTCCAGTGTCTGCCAGCTATGATGGTGTGCATGTCCTCTTGCTTGCTTCGAGTAAGCAGATCTTGGTTGGTGATGGTATTCGGCCAAAAGATTCGGTGAATTCTTCTTAGGCATGTTGTGTGAAAAGAGGACAATTTTGACATTTCCTTCTCTGTAGCTCTCCAGCATTCCGCACCATAGAGAAGCACAGAAAGCACGCAGCTCTGATATAATCTTAATTTTGTGCTTGTGCTGTACTGAGAGGACTTCCAGATGTTGTTTAGACTAAAAAAGGCTGTTCTTGCTTTGTTCATTCTGTTGTTGATGTCTTTGCTTGCTCCGCCATCTGGTGTTACTATGCATCCTAGATATGTGAAGGTGTCTGTCTGTTCCAGTTGCTGATTCCTTGCTGATATGGGCTCAGGGTTGCTCACATTGAGCGTCATGACCTCTGATTTCTTTAGATTGATGTTCAAGCCCACCTGCTGGCTATACTTATTAAGTCTATCCGTTTTTTCCTGGATGTGTTGATGTGAATGTGCTAGTAGTGCAATGTCATCTGCATATTCCAGATCTTCCAATGTAGAAAAAGTAGTCCATCGTATTCCTCTTGGACTGCCCTCTGTTGTTTGGCGCATCACCCAGTCTATGACTGTTAAAAATAGAGTGGTTGATAAGGGGCATCCCTGTCATACTCCTGTCTTCACCTCAAAGGTTATGTTGCTCTGCCCAACACTACACATAAAGTTCGCATAGAGGCTTTTTATGATTGACACTATGCAGCTTGGAATTCCATAAGCCCTCAGTATTTTCCATAAACTGTCCCTATGTATACTGTCAAAAGCCTTTTCAAAATCAAAGAAATTAATGTACAGCTGTCTTTGCCATTCTGAGCACTGCTCTATATGTTCCTGAGAGTAAATATATGATCTACACATCTTCTGTTCTTTCTAAATCCCGCTTGTTCTTTCCTCAGTTTCTGGTCTACTGCTTTTGAAATTCTCTGTGTAATTATCCTGCCCAGTATTTTGCTGGAAACTGAGAGAAGGGTGATTCCTCTCCAGTTATTGCAGTCTGCAAGATCTCCCTTCTTGGGCAATTTGACAATTATTCCTTTGTTCCACTCCGTTGGTGTTGCCCCTGTTTTCTAGACTTGTGCAAATAGTGGTTCTAATAGTTCTGCTGCTAGCTCAGGGTCTGTCTTGAATAGCTCTGCATTTAAGTTATCATGGCCAGGAGCTTTTCCATTCTTTAACCCTTTGATTGCTGTGATGATTTCTTCTTTTCGTGGAATGTCTGTATTAACATCTAGATCATTTTCAGCCTCAGGAACATTTAATTGTGTCTCTGGTGGTTCCTTGTTCAGAGTTTCTCTGAAATGCTCTGCCCATCTTGTTTCCTGTCCCTCTGCTGTCATGATGAGATTTCCTCGCTTATCTCTTACTAGTGTAATATTGTTTGCACCTCGTTTTCCGCTGATGAATTTAGTTATTTTGTATACTGTACTTTGTTCATTTCTCAGTGCTGCCTCTTCTGCCTGTCTTGCAAGATCGTCTAGGAAATTCCTTTTGTTGGCTCGGGTTTGACGTTTAACTTCCTTGTCCAGCTGACTGTACTGTTTGCTATATAGTTGCTTTAACCTGGGGGACTTCGCTTCTGTTTTCTTTCTTTTCATTTCCTTTCTCATCTTTGTGGTGTTTAATGTTTTTGGTGTTATCCAGTCTTGCTTCTTCCTTTCCTGGAATCCCAAGCATGATTTGCTGCTTTCCTTATATATTGTTGAAATGGTGTTGAATTTCTGGTCTATATCATCAGTCAATGTCTTTTCCTGACTTTTGGCAAATTGATATCGTTTCTTTATATCAGCCGCAAAAGCTTTTCTGGTAAGGGGGTCCTTCAATTTGCTGATGTCAAACCTTTTCTGTGTAGTTACAGTTGGACCTACCGTTCTTAGTTTCACTTTCAGTTTTGCTACTACTAAATGGTGATCATTTCCCACATCTGCACCTCTTCTTACCCTCACATCCTGTAATGCATGTCTCCATCTACCATTAATCATGATGTGATCTATCTGGTTTCTGTCCCAACCATTTGGTGATTCCCATGTCAATTTGTGAATTTTCTTGTGTGGGAAGAGTGTTCCTCAAATGACCAGGTTGTTAATGCTACAGAAACTTATTAATTTATCACCATTTTCGTTTGCTGTTCCGCTGCCGCATTTCCCCATTACTCTTTCATTATATGTATTGTGTGTTCCAACTTTCGCATTGAGGTCTCCCATTACTATAATAAGATCATATCTAGGTGTGTCTTCCATTTCTTTCTGTAGTTGTTGATAGAATTCATCCTTGACCTCTTCATCGCTGTCATTTGTTGGTGCGTAGCATTGTATTATTGTAGTGTTGGTGAATCTCCCTCTCAATCTTATTCTTATCATTCTGTTGTTGATGGGTTTCCATTCCAGTAATGTCCTTTCTATTCCTTTCTGTAGAATAATGGCTACACCTTCTTTGTGCTGTCCATCCTCTCTTCCAGAGTAAACTACTGTTTCTCGTGTTGCTGTTTTAACTTTTCCTGCCCCTGTCCATTTGCTCTCGCTTATCCCTAGAATGTGTAATCTATAGTTTCTCATTTCTGCGGTGACCTGTTTTAGTTTACCCGTCTCGTTCATTGTCCTGACATTTCAAAATCCTATTCTTGTTTCACATTTTGTGGTCAGGACGTCCGCTTTCGTGTCAGTGGCTTCCTTTTGGCTTTCACCACTGACAGTCATACGAGCCTCAGACTCCGGATGTTCGTCCCGCAGCAAAGTTTGTTCATTTGTTGTTGTTTCCGTAACTTCATTTCTTTTTACATAGACAGGGGTGTCAGCCCTATGCTAAAACCCCCAACCTGGAGGACCAGAGTGTCTGCTTTAGTCTGACCCCTGCCCGCGCAAACCTGTCCAGCCTGGTAGAACCTTCCAGGAGTAAAACTCCCGCTGGCATAGCTCTGGGGGTAATCAGGGTACGCAAGCCGCCACACCTCGACAAGGTATTGACACCAGTGATGGCAGTTTCAGCTTGTGGTTTCAGCAAAAGTCTGCCTGTCTCACACCATCCACCCAAGGTCTCTTATCTCTCAAAATCCTACCTATCCCCAAGGTCTATGTCCAAATGCTCTTCATGTGTTTTATGCCCCCCTCCCCCCCCCCCCCCCCCCCCCCCCCTCCCCCCCCGACTTATTTTTCTCGTATCCTGGACATAAGGTAAAAGGTCAAGGTAGTCTCATTGCAGATACTGCTGTAGGGGTGAAGCGTTAGACTTCGCTATACTAGGTCCAGCATTGAGAGGTGGGGTGACCAGTTCCCTTCCTCGCTGCCTTTTCCTTCCCTAACTGAAAGTCGGGTATCCATTTACAGCTGGGTAGACTGGAGCATGTCGGTATGTAATTTGAACCTGGCACCTTTGCCGCGAGAGACCAGCGCTCTAACCACTCTGTCAATCAGATGCTTAATAAGGACTGTCATGTAATGCTATCAACTGATTTTCTCAATGCACGTCCGATCCAATGCCAGGATTTTCTCCTTATCTTTTGTCCTAATAGCATTTGTGTACTTCCTTCCATCAGTTCCACATTGGTGATCTTGTCACGCCATTTGAATCTTTCTGTTCTGCATAAGAATCCATATATGAGAGTCTGCAACCTTCTGCTTGTTATTTTTGTTACAATAGGACTGGCTTGACATGTGTGTTAAGGTTTTTTATTTTTGTGTTGGACTTGATTTCGTGCAATTTTCAATTGTTTATTAGTCCTTGCTAGAGTCCAAATCCACAGGTACAGCTCAGCGGTTAAGAGGAATGCCACTAGCCTACATACATACTCTATTTACAAACAAAAAAGGTATTACTATTAAACATAATATTTATTTTTATTAAGGTGTTTACTACTCATCTTTGTAGCACGTCCCTTTCAACCATCTACCATATACGTGGAGCAATATTAAACAGAATATGTCATGTATCTCAAGTAGATAATACATGATAAAGCAAGTATCAGAGTCTGCTAGGTTTTCCTCACTGTTGTTTTTTAAGTGACGTGAGCAAGAAGCAAAGGAAATTTCATACAGAGTTTCCGTTTCCGTGTTAGATTTTGAATAGACCTTAACTTTCTATGGAAGATACATCGAAGCGTTGTTGTGTCTAATCTTAAAGTACTAGTAACAAAATACCCAAAGCAACAGTCTTCCTTTTTTGCAGTAATCCTTCTTTAAGGACATCCTTTCAAGTCGCTTCCGTCCTGAAGTTTCTATGTTTGCACTACTATAGGATCAGAATTCAGAACTCGCCCTTGTCAGGTATCCATAGCAGCATATACTAAATGGGTGAATTAGAGGTAATTTCTGGTAATTTCCTATTACTCGTGTTTTTTTGCTCCGCAGTGAATATGTGTAGTTACACAGATTATTGGCTAAGACAGAAATGAAGCGACTGATTTGCAAACAGAGCGACGTCAGTGAAAACAAAAATGTAACATAAACTCAATCCCCATATTGCTGCGTTACATTCGTAACCAAAAATGAAACAATCCTAGCAGCTTTTCGGGAAAATAATAAACTGAGCGCCCTTTTAAATAAAACGCCCGCCTGTCAATCTTTTCATGTTTATTTAATCGGGAAAATGCGGAAACGGCGTGCATTGCACCGTGAAAGTTAAAGTGAACACCGATTAAAAGAACCGTATGCCTTTCAATTTGTTCATGGTGCATAGACCATAAGTAATTAAAAGTTGTATCACAAACATCCAATGCAGTTGGAATGGATAGGAATTAAATGATTACAGGAGAAATAATACCGTCATTAGGACCTGCAGCAGTCAGAGCACACCATAAATCATTTCCGTCGATTTACGTCATTTTTGGCGTGTTGCTTTCTCTTTAATTATAATCTGGCATGGGCATGGGGTATTATGAGTTCTGTTTCTCAGGAGGCGGTAATCATCTCCTGGGTATCAATGCAGTACTGGGTATCGATGCAGTAGCGCAGAAAACTGGTCCGGCGCCCCCCCCCCCCCCTCTTCCCCCGCAAGCTCACATATTCGGGTCCCCTCTTCCAAAAAATGATTAATGAAATTTCTTCTGGAGGTACCATGTCGCTCACTCCGTGTGACTTATCTACGCCACTGCATAGAAGACATGAAGTGAACTCTGGGGGGGGGGGGTGTAACTTCTTTGTTTTTCGCTTTAATTCATCCAGATGCGTAGTAAACAACAACGTGTTTGTGACGGAGATAACCGTCGAGCGCACAGTGTCGACAACATACTTCTTGTGCACAAAACGAAATCGAGCTAAAGTTTAGTGCTCACAGAATGACCCGAGGTCGGCCCTCTTACATGCTGGAATAACAATACCGACAATTTTTCTTCAATTAATTTGTATCGCCTCCTAACGGAGATCAAATATAGCAAAATGATACTCCATGCAAATACCAGAAAAGTATCCCCTCCCCACTCCCGTTCACAAACTCACTCTATGGGACCCCAAGATGCAACAATAGTGAATGCAGTCAGCGACCCATAGCTTGACTGCTTGCATCAGGACCAGCTGGTCAAGACCGTACTCCACCTCCACGTGGTGGACCTGGAAACAGTCTGCAGCAGTGCAGTCTGGCTGAGCGAGTACGGATCGAAATGGGAAGGCAAACCCGGTCCCTAAAAAATGCCGTGCAGAAGTCGGATGTGTCGACCGAAAGGTGCAGATATCACAGCTTAGGCTCAAACAGACACACGCAACCACCGTCCTTTTCAGGGTGAACGAGGAAGAAGAAGAAGAAACTCACTCTATAACACATATCGCTACGGTACGTTATTATCTGCAGAGACCAGTGGCAAAATTTTCGGTTCACAAAAGTTTCAAGACGGACGATAGTTCGACGTAATCTTTGGCAATGAGAGAGCTGACAGACTGGCCTCGAGATCATCCATAGTGGGGACACTGGATATGGATAAGGGAGAGATACTAACGGCAATTAATGATCGCCTGCTGGATAATGACACTGCAATAGATGAATCAACAAGGCGGAGACTGCTGGAGTTTGGCATCAAACGTGGGACTAGCAGAGATGGACATGAGAGAGGATGCATATGTCGTATGTACAACCAGCGTGCTACAGGTACAATTAGCATTCATAGTCTTCGACATTTGCTGAGGGAGACTGAGCACCTATGGGTTTGCCCTGAGTGCAGTGAGGTCGATCTGAATAACAATAAGAATCTTTTAGAATGTGATGGTTCGCCGAAGGCAGCGTCACCAAGAACAAAGAAAAAGACAGGTATACACTAGGATTAAGTGTCTCAATAGGTGCAGATATCTGAAGAAATATCAGTAAAAAAAACATTTATTCAATGACAATATGTTCTATGTGTATTTTTCTTTTAAAAAATAACAGAGTTAGTACGAAAGAGAGGCCGACCAAAAACAACCTGGCGGAGGACTGTGGAGGCTGAGATGCAAAGAATGAACCAGAGTTAGGGCACTGTACGAAGGACGGCCACCGACCGAGCAAAGTGGAATCAATTTGTTGTTGCCCTACAAGACGCCACTAGGCGTGATGGCCACTGACTGCTTTGACGGTCGGCGGCTAAGGATCAAAGAAGAAGAAGAAGTACGTTAGCATAAAAGAGGGGGAAAAAACAAGGACGGGATGTGGGTGATAAGTTGTATTTCCTTCACTCCAGCCGAGTGATAGTGCACTTTCTTGTAACTATCACTTGTAACTTGTGATGTAGCATTTTCCTTCACTCAGGTAAATCTGCTGTCACAATTATTTTAGTTCCCAGGCGCATAAATCTGATAAAATTGCAAGGCTTGTGAACTCACCTTTGAACCTAGATAACAGGCCACAAAAATGTTAATCCCTTTCAGGTCAGTATGTTAAAGTAATAAGGACGAGGATGCGAGAAGATAAAGAAATAAACACAGGGCGTAAGGTACAAGATATGTAACTAATGTTAACCGGGCGATCAAAATAAAAAACAGGACGCTCGTTTCATGACTCGGAAGAAGCTGCTGGCATATTTTTACTTAAAATACAAAATGGCCGCTCTTTTCAATTTTATGACCACTATACACATAAAAGAGTAAAGGTAGTCCCATAGCAGACACTGCCTCGCTGTCTTTGCCTTCCCTAACTCAGGATTAGAGTGAGTTACCCATTTACAGCTGGGTAGACTGGAGCGTAACGCCATCGCCTTTCGAACCCGGTACCTCTGCTGCGTGAGGCCAACGCCCTGCCAACCGTGCGCTCTACAATACACGTAAGCTACGTCATTCTTTTCTTTCGTTTTATTTGTCCTCTCTCTCCGTGGTCATTCTTTGGATTTATTTAATGAGTTGTTTTCCTGGTTTAGATCAGGCGCCTTTCCCCGAGGCAAGAAAAGGCGGCAGCTGCAATATTCGATCATAAGAAGGCAGAGCGATTGGAGTAAAACCATTGGTTTAGGAAGCACTTGGGTAGGACGTCTTAACAATGGTTAATCTTCTTTGGTCCTTGGTCACTGGCTGACAAAGAAATCAGTGACCATCACGCCTAGTGGCGTCTTATACTATCTCCACTTTACTCGGTCGACAACCATCCTTCGCGTGGTGCCTCAGCTCTGGTTCATGCTTAGCAGCTCCGCCTCCACAGTTCTCCTTGCTTTCGTTTTCCGTTTTTTGTTTTTTGTTGCGCGTTTCTGTAAGAATATCGCCGGTGTGATCTCGACTCTCTATGCTGACATTTCTTCCACACTGAACTATAACGGTTAAAACGTGATTCCGGACAGTAATAAAAACAGTACAGTACGTCCTATATACTAATTGGCTTACTGACATGTCTGTAACCAAGAATGAAACAATCGTGCCAGCCTTTCGGGAAAATACGGAAAAGGCGCTCATTGCACTTTGAGAGCTAAATTGAACACTCATTTGCGCAATCTTTTCAAATGCGCCCCTGTCGCTGCCAGATAAAATTCATGCTCATTTTGTAGACAAAGGGAAGTTTAAAGGACCATATTAAATACTGTCATGAATGTGGGATTATATTAAGAACAAACGCATGAATTATTGGGAAAATATGAAATTTAAGGATTAAATAAACACAAAAGAAAAGACATAAACCACTCTTGTTAATTTTTATTAACAGTAAAAAAAAAAAAAACAGTGCACAACATATATCTATTTTTCTATTACCGATTAATCTTTTGCGCGTTGATTACTGCAAACTGATAAATTATGTGATCAAGATCAATGTTCGTAAGATTACTCAGACGTTCATGTTCCATGGACGCTCGTAAATACGAAAGAATTAGCTTCAGTTTACTAAAATAACGCTCACAAGTGGCTACTGAAGTAGAAGTCGGATTGTGTTAATATGACATAAATGTTCGCAGAGAAATAACTTTACTTTTTCCTGCTGCGCCCAGGGCAGCCGCCTACCTCTGCCTCCTCGCTACGCCACTGCTCCTATCCTGTACGTCCACTCGAGATCTTTCCATGACTTCTTTATACCTTTAATTCATGTCTCTAGCTCTGTTCTCAGTGTATTTTCCCGTCTCCCTCTATCCTTCTTACCCTGGGGACTCCTGAAATGGAGCTGACTTGTAATGCTGCCAACAGGTTTTCTCAATGTTTGTTCTATCTATCGCCAACGCCTTCTCATCTCCTGTTCCACTGGCACCTGTCTGGTTCTTGCCATAACTCTACATTAGTGGTACTAGTAGGAGCGCCCTTTAGTCGTAACTATGGGACTGAACTCCCTAGTGTGATAGCCCTCAGCTCCTTTCTTTCTTGCCTCGTGTTCATTTCCCGCGTATTCTTTTCTCTTCTGCTTGTTGTGAGAGCTTCTATTCGCCTCATCTGAGGTGGCGCCGTAGGGAGCATCGCCACTTGGTTCGATCGGCAGCTTCACCCTCCCAGGTTGCTGGTCCAATGTTTGCATGTCTCTCTTACACACATCTTACAACCTCAGCTGCAGTCGCCCGGCCGGTTTTTTTATTTTTTATCTTTTGTCATCTGCCACTTGTCCGTAGAAAATATCTTTGTGGTAGCGACGATCTTCCCATACGGCGGACATGGCCAAGCCATCTCAGTCTGCGCTATCTAAGCAGTGTGTACATGCTTTGATGGCCAACACGTGTGTGGTAAAGTGGGATGATATAAATATTTATAGGGACTTAGTGTACTGACTGAGATCAGCTGTGAAGGTATCTGTATCTAATATGTGTAGTGTTTTACAGATAACCTTACTTACTGCCACATATTTATATCTCAGTCAGAATTATTCTGGAATATTGTGTTGGCAACGTTATATGTCTAGGGTTATGCAAATGATGAAGTGTAAGTCACCACAACAACAAACAGATAAACAATTTAATTATTCCACCATACTTGACAATACTGTGACACTCACAAACAGTCAACACTCTAGAAGACTATCTTAAAAGATTCAATGATAAATTTCAGATATATACAGATGTATTGATTTTTTCTACAATAGTGATCCTGATTCAACTACACAGTGAACCAGGCAATATTATAACATGTAATTACAAATATTATGTACACAGATATAAATGTGGTCTTTGCATTGACATACAATATTAGTAATCTATGTGTGTGAGTTGTGATGTGGTAATATGAGGTAATACTGGTTTTGTTCTTCAAGATAGATTCTTATTAGACATCATGACTGCATGTGCTTGTGTATGTTTGGAACTAGTATTGGAGATGGTCTCAGTTCCGAACATTAAAACAATTAATTGCCCCTCTTTAATTAAGTTAGTGTCATTTACGAGGGGTACATAGTGTTGAGCTCTGTTGGCCACAGTGGGCTTAACTTTCGTGATGGCGGCAGGCAAAGACTCCTCTGCTAGACTTCTTCACTGGTTCTGAAGACACCTCACTGGTTACTACAGGGACCAAAGAGTATGTTGTAGCCTCTGGATTCAGCAAACGCTCAGACCAGGTGCGGCTTCAATAACTAGGACCACAGTCCCAAAATTCAAGGAAATAAACACAGATACGTTGACTAGCACTGAATGTAGGCACAAATACTGGCACAAATTCCCATCTGCTTATGTTCCAGGCTTTTATTTAGCAAAAATATGAGCTGGCTTCAACGCACTGTTGCTTTATCAAGCTTATTTCAACTAGTGGTCTCGAACTAACGCTATCAATTAACTATATTAACAGACCTAACCAATCAGGCCATTTCTACCCCATCGTTTGAAAAAAAGTACTCTTACTTCCGTCTCCCTTGACAACAAAAGATAGCATTTATAGTCCGACTAATCGTGTTTAGCCTTACATATCATTCCATCCAATCAATTCAAATGTAACTTGTGGCCTATTTCCGTACAATGGTGGTTTAAAATTCTGCCACTGAGCGACTCCGAGTTTTTAGGTTGTCTGACACCCTCATTATTTTCTTTTGCCTATAATTTATTAATTCCTGGACTATTTGCGTAACACTTAACATATTCTGTGTCAGCAAGCCCTAAGGAATCCAAATATCTCAATCTAAGGGAGCTAGGTGGCTGCGTTCAAAATGTGCATTTTCTACCACCTCCTGTTCACTTCAATCCCCATGTGGTGTCTGGGTACTGTCATGTTTTCAAACGTAAATCCATCTAATGTCATCTTTCCTAATAAGCGTTTTCCAGGTTTTTTTAAACCTAACTCTGGGAAGGGTAGTGTTTTTATCACTGTCCGTCTGAAAAAAAGTTAGTGCATGTGGCCTTACACGCGTGATAGTAGTAATTGTATATCGCGTTACGCTTGTTGGGGGTGGCATTAATAGCGAGACGCGTGTTTAGTGTTGCATGCGTTCCTGATTTTCAGCCCTCCCTTCTTTCCATCCTACATCCATCTGTCCATTCGTAGTGTAATTAATTTAGGTCATACGCCTCTCAATGTTTTTTCTTAGAAATGCAATACCCGTTTTAATGTGTTGTGGAAACGCTTGTATTATGCAGTGGCTTATATTTAACGTGGAAACGTTACAATTTGCAGACGAAGCATAAAACAAAGGGGATTTCGAGTACTGTCATTGTGACAGCACTGTTCTTTACCATTCTTCTTCCTTTTATAGAATTTATTTGTTAGGCTTTACATTTACTTTTAATTTATATATGTGGATTAGAATTTCTCACGACAAATCCTCCCCTCTTAAAACAGACGTTATATGTCAGTCTATAATTCTATATACACATAGAGAAATTTATTCTTTCTGGGGCTTACGGTGATTCTCATCACACGGATGGCGGCTTAAAAAATCCGCTCCCAGATTTGTTTTTCCACTTATATACTCTATGCTAAACTCAAATGGCTGTAGCAATAATGACCAACGGAGTAATCTAGTGTTCTCATGCCTAGCTTGTGCTAGAAACGACAAGGGTTTGTGATCCGTTTGCAACTTAAATGCCTTCCCATACAGATAAATATTGAATTTCTTTATCGCCCATATTACTGCAAGACATTCTTTTTCGCTAGTTGAGTAGTTGGTTTCAGCTTTATTCAACTTTCTGCTAGCATATGCCACTGGGCTTAATTCCCCATCCAATGCATCTGATTTCTGTAGCAGAGTTGCACCTAACCCAATATTACTGGCATCCGTTCTTACTACAAATTCCTGACTTAAGTCAGGTAGTTTCAAAATAGGTTTACTTGTGAGCTTTTCCTTCAATTCTTGGTAAGCCATTTCACATTGTGGTGTCCATGTAATTCGATCTGGGTTTCCTTTACGTGTCAAATCAGTTAACGGTGCACATATGGAATTAAAGTTTTTGATATACTTTTGGTAGAAACCACATAATGAGACAAAGGATCTCACGTCTTTCTTGGTTTGTGGTCTCGGGGCTTTCTTTAGTTTCTCCAAATTCTTTGGGTCAGGGGTCATATTTCCCTGATAAACTGTGTGTCCCAGGAATTCCAATTCTTTACATCCAACGCAACATTTGGTTGGTCGGGCTGTTAAATTCGCTTCCCTAAGTCGATTAAACAGCATGTTCAGAGAGTCAATGTGTTCCTCAAAGGTTTCTGTTGCTATAAGGATATCATCCATGAAATTTGTAATGCATGGGTTATTCAGAGGGTCCAATAACTTTCTCATCATTCTAGAGAAGACACTAGGTGCATTCTTCAATCCAAATGGCAATCTGTTAAACTCATAGTGTCCTTCTGAGGTACTAAAAGCTAGATATGGTCTAACCTCAGGCTTTACTGGAATTTGATAGTATCCTTTACTCAAATCCACTTTTGAGAAATACTTAGCTTTATTTAGCCTGGCAAACAACTGATTTGTATCCGGCAATGGATCCACCTGTCCTTCTGTAATAGCATTCAGTCTCATGTAATCTATACAGAGTCTATGTTCTCCAGAGGGTTTCCTTAAAAGTACAACACTGGAACTATACGAAGATTCACTGTGTGAAATAATTCCTTCCTTCAACAAATAGTCTATCTCTTCCTTCAAAGCTTTCTCCTTAGCAAAAGGAATCGAATAAGGCTTCCTACAGACAGGTGTGGGGTCTATCAGTTTCATATCATATTCCAATAAGTTTGTATGCCCCGGTCGATCTGTTAACACCTCTGTATGATTATCTAGAACCTGTTGCACTCTCTCCTTCTGATTTTTCTTTAAATGTGTACTGATTTTCACCTGTGCCGCTGTCTCACAGGGGTGTAATGGATATTCAAATGATGAAAGTGGTTCCTTCTTCATCTCCATTGCAATGGACAAGGTTAGCAAGTGTGTCTCTTCCTGATGTTCTCTTTCCAAATATTTCTTCAGGAGATTCACATGATAGATTTTTTCTTTCCCCTTCTTATCTATCTTATAATTGGTTCTAGACACCTTCTCTAGAACTGTATATGGACCTTGCCATCCAATTTGTAACTTATTCTGATTTCCGGGTAAAAGAAGCAGTACCTTCTCTCCCACAGCCAAATCTCTGTCTTTTGCCTTCCTGTTATAATAAGCAGCATGTTTCTTCCTGGCTTGTTTCAAATTTTCATTGGCAAGTTTCCAGCCAGTTTTTAAACGAGTGGTCAGCTCATTTACATATTGGTATGAGGATGTAATATTTTCCTCTGCTTTTTCATCCGTCCACGTTCTTAACAGCGTTACATATGGACCTGTAATTGTGTGGACCTATTTGTCCATGCACCGGTATGGTCTCGTCCACTGGAAGCGCTATAGTGATGATTTTTCTTCCCTGAATTATCATTCACAAAACGACCGCTACCAATTCTTTTCTTGGGGCTTTCTCCCCACTTAAAATTCTTGATGAGAGATTTCCTCTCTACATCCTCTTCCTCCAGTTTGTTTAAGTCCGATTGAGGGATTTTCGGCTTATCCTGGGGTAAGACATCCTTTTGCACTTTCCGCATAGTGGCCATTGTAAAACAGTTAAGTGAAGCTTGTCCGTGAAAAGGGGCTTCCCATTTCATTTGGTCCACTTTATCAAATTTATATTTCTTTTTATGGTCAGGCCTAATTTTGCCCCTTGGCGTGTCCAGGTCCTGATCAATGTTCCCACTTGTGGGTGTTCCCTCATGTGCTATGCTACACCTTTCTACAAAATTCTCAATGTCCCATCTTGCTTTGGGCCAATAATAATTGTGAGCCACCTTTTGGATGATGGTACCTATTTTCTCATGGTCCCCATCTGGTTTCACATGTAGGCTCCTTATTAATTCTGCCCTATATCTTTTAGGAAGTACCAGCTGTCCCTGACCTTTGGATCTAGCTCCAGTCTTCCTATACATCAACTTGTTTTTCATGTAAAAATCTCTCTTGCCTAGAGTTGTATGATAAGTTGACAATTTCCTGAAACAAGGCTTGAGGGTCTTATCCCCAGCCTGTGCCTTCCTCATCTCTTCTGGAGTGGTATCTAACATAATATCCTCCTCCTGTCTTGAGGTCGACCTGACCTGAAGGGTGGCCATATACACAGGTTTCCTTCTGCAATGGTCAGTGTCATGATTGTTCATCTGACAATTCTTACACCACCTTTTTCCTTGGTTGAAAGATTTTCTTTCATCATATTTCCTTTCATCGAATTGTGGGTTTTTATTTTTATTTTCATACCGTGGCCTATCAAATTGGTGTTTACCTTTGTTTTGATCCCTATGATCAAATTTATTAAAGTTCTGTGGTGCCCTAAAATTATCCACCTGTTTCTTTTTATTACCTGATACTTCTGCTTGGGCCGCTTGATACCTTTCTGCAACATTTAGCAACTCACCCAGTTTCTCTGCACCTTGTTCCATGAGAAACTTTCTCAGGTCTGGAGCCATGGACTCTCTTAATTGTTCTATAAGGACCATTTCCTTAAGATCTTGGGTTTTCCCCAGAGAAGTCCATTTCTCCAAGTATGTCTCTATCCGTGCAGAGAACTGGTGATAGTTTTCACCTGACAGTAGTTTAGCATTCCTAAATTTTTTTCTGTAAAATTCTGCATTCTTTTCATATCTTAACAAAAGAGCCTGCTTTAGCATGTCATAATTTTCCTGATCATCTCTGTGCATTTTGGCAAAAACTTCATAAGCTGCCCCCCGAAGTCCTTGAGATAACTTTAAGCTCCACTTTTCTCTCTCTAACCCATATGTGGTAGCTAATAATTCGTATCTATTTATATAGCTCTCAATATCATCGTCTTTCTCAACAAAATGATCTAAATGAAAATTCATAGCTGAGGTTGAGGCTCCCTGAGTAACCGTAGCATCAGAGGCAAAGGGACTGACACCATTTTCAGGAGCATGGCCTTGAAACTCAAACTCCCTTAGTCGTAACTCATGTTCCCTTTGTAATCTCTTCTCCTCTTTTTCTGCTTCCCTCTCTGCAGCTAATCTTCTTTCCTCGGCTTCCCTCTCTGCAGCTAATCTCTTGTCTTCTCTTTCTGCAGCCTGTCTTCTTTCCTCGGCTTCCAATGCTTTAGCCTCTTTGTCAGCCTCAATCTGCAACCTCTTAGCCTCAGCCTCTAACCTTCTTTCGGCCTCTTTTTCTAATCTTCTTTCTTCCCGTTCAATAAATTTGTCACATTCAGTAGTGACATAGGTAATCATAACTTGCCCCTCTAATCCCAACTCTTTTGCAGTCTGTACAGCCGCAGATCGAAATTTGGCCAGGTCCGCCATTTTATATCAGGTAATTAAATAAAATATCTAACTAAACAATATAATCTGTAATTATATATCCAATGGACAAAACAGGCACCAAGAGCTCAACCTTATTTAATTCCACCCAAGGATACCTTTTAACTTTTTATATTCCCTGAAGTGAATTACCCCCAATATTTATACTAGTAAAGGATTCAATATCCCGGACCGGACCCCAATATATGTGGTAAAGTGGGATGATATAAATATTTATAGGGACTTAGTGTACTGACTGAGATCAGCTGTGAAGGTATCTGTATCTAATATGTGTAGTGTTTTACAGATAACCTTACTTACTGCCACATATTTATATCTCAGTCAGAATTATTCTGGAATATTGTGTTGGCAACGTTATATGTCTAGGGTTATGCAAATGATGAAGTGTAAGTCACCACAACAACAAACAGATAAACAATTTAATTATTCCACCATACTTGACAATACTGTGACACTCACAAACAGTCAACACTCTAGAAGACTATCTTAAAAGATTCAATGATAAATTTCAGATATATACAGATGTATTGATTTTTTCTACAATAGTGATCCTGATTCAACTACACAGTGAACCAGGCAATATTATAACATGTAATTACAAATATTATGTACACAGATATAAATGTGGTCTTTGCATTGACATACAATATTAGTAATCTATGTGTGTGAGTTGTGATGTGGTAATATGAGGTAATACTGGTTTTGTTCTTCAAGATAGATTCTTATTAGACATCATGACTGCATGTGCTTGTGTATGTTTGGAACTAGTATTGGAGATGGTCTCAGTTTCGAACATTAAAACAATTAATTGCCCCTCTTTAATTAAGTTAGTGTCATTTACGAGGGGTACATAGTGTTGAGCTCTGTTGGCCACAGTGGGCTTAACTTTCGTGATGGCGGCAGGCAAAGACTCCTCTGCTAGACTTCTTCACTGGTTCTGAAGACACCTCACTGGTTACTACAGGGACCAAAGAGTATGTTGTAGCCTCTGGATTCAGCAAACGCTCAGACCAGGTGCGGCTTCAATAACTAGGACCACAGTCCCAAAATTCAAGGAAATAAACACAGATACGTTGACTAGCACTGAATGTAGGCACAAATACTGGCACAAATTCCCATCTGCTTATGTTCCAGGCTTTTATTTAGCAAAAATATGAGCTGGCTTCAACGCACTGTTGCTTTATCAAGCTTATTTCAACTAGTGGTCTCGAACTAACGCTATCAATTAACTATATTAACAGACCTAACCAATCAGGCCATTTCTACCCCATCGTTTGAAAAAAAGTACTCTTACTTCCGTCTCCCTTGACAACAAAAGATAGCATTTATAGTCCGACTAATCGTGTTTAGCCTTACATATCATTCCATCCAATCAATTCAAATGTAACTTGTGGCCTATTTCCGTACAATGGTGGTTTAAAATTCTGCCACTGAGCGACTCCGAGTTTTTAGGTTGTCTGACACCCTCATTATTTTCTTTTGCCTATAATTTATTAATTCCTGGACTATTTGCGTAACACTTAACATATTCTGTGTCAGCAAGCCCTAAGGAATCCAAATATCTCAATCTAAGGGAGCTAGGTGGCTGCGTTCAAAATGTGCATTTTCTACCACCTCCTGTTCACTTCAATCCCCATGTGGTGTCTGGGTACTGTCATGTTTTCAAACGTAAATCCATCTAATGTCATCTTTCCTAATAAGCGTTTTCCAGGTTTTTTTAAACCTAACTCTGGGAAGGGTAGTGTTTTTATCACTGTCCGTCTGAAAAAAAGTTAGTGCATGTGGCCTTACACGCGTGATAGTAGTAATTGTATATCGCGTTACGCTTGTTGGGGGTGGCATTAATAGCGAGACGCGTGTTTAGTGTTGCATGCGTTCCTGATTTTCAGCCCTCCCTTCTTTCCATCCTACATCCATCTGTCCATTCGTAGTGTAATTAATTTAGGTCATACGCAGTGTGCCTCTCAATGTTTTTTCTTAGAAATGCAATACCCGTTTTAATGTGTTGTGGAAACGCTTGTATTATGCAGTGGCTTATATTTAACGTGGAAACGTTACAATTTGCAGACGAAGCATAAAACAAAGGGGATTTCGAGTACTGTCATTGTGACAGCACTGTTCTTTACCATTCTTCTTCCTTTTATAGAATTTATTTGTTAGGCTTTACATTTACTTTTAATTTATATATGTGGATTAGAATTTCTCACGACAACGTGACAGCAAAGTTCCACATTAAGTACATTTATTACTGTACTTTCGAAATTACAGGGGGAAAAAATAAAAACAACGCCCAACGCCATTAATGTTATAAACTCTTAGAACGCAGGTTAAGCGCGTGCGTGGAATGTTTACGTTTTCTGCGTTTCCCTAATATTTGTTTTTTTCTTCTTCTCCTACCCGCTGATGCCAGCCGTCATGTGAGAAGCTTAAGTTCTGATTAAGCTGTTCTATTTAAATGAGCCAAACACTGAAACCCCCCGTGTTTACATCCCCGTGGATCGCGAGGTACGGATAGTGCTTGGTGTACCAAACATTCACAATCCTCAATTTGTATTAGGGGTCGTCCATATATGACGTCACACAGTGAGAGAGAGGGGGAGGGGGGGGGGTCAAAATTTTGTGACGAAGTGGGGGTAGGGGGAGAGAGAGTCAAAGCCATGTGACGTCACACAAAAATATGAGTGAGGATCGCTTCTTTCGTAAATGATATCTGAACAAAAAATAGATTTTTATAACCTCCATCCTCATAATCTAATTTTAATCCGCAATAGTAATCAACTCCCTCGTGAATGACCCTTATTAATGTTATAATCGCATCTGAAATATCGGATAATTTTGTTAACCTTTAACTGGTTTAAATTGAATTTTAGTTATGTATTTATTTCTTCCCTTTTTAAAAATATAATGTAACACAAACCTTTAAAAAAATGCAGACTAATTAAACTATATTGTTGATTAAAATTAGACTTTAAAAGATAAAACAATAACAAGTTATCACAATCCCGACAACAGTCCGATGAGATCAAATACACAAAAGTTGAAAAATGGTTTTCGGGCTGGTGAACGTTTACACTTGATGTGTGTGTGAGTGTGTGTGTGGGGGGGGGGGGGGGGGGGGGGGTATAAAAATGGATTTAGTTGGGCCCCGTTTCGTGATAGGACGAGATACTTGAAAGGAAAGATCTTTCTACAAGCCTGAATGGAGTTGGAATACTATTTTACTTCTTCTTCTGCGTTCGTCCTGAAAAGGACGTTGGTTGCGTTGTGTCGTCGTTTACAGCAAAGCTGCGATATCTGCGCCTTTCGGCCTGACACATCCGACTTCGGCACGGCATTTTTTAGGACCGGGTTTGCCTTCCCACTTCGATCCCTACTCTCTCAGCCAGACTGCAGTGATGCAGCCTGTTTTCAGGACCACCACTTGGAGGTGGAGTAGGGTCTTGGTCAGCTCTGGTTCGCTGACCCTGACGCAAGCAGTCAAGCTATGGATCGCTGGCTTCATTCCACGTTTGGTGCGTCTTAGGTCCCCTATTTTACTTAACAGATTGTTGTTTTGTCTACAGTAGCTAATTTACACTCGACTACATTCTATCTTTTAAGTATTACAAAAAATTGGGGGAGAGGAGGGGGAAGGTAAGAGATTTTTACGTCACACAAAAAGTGGTCTGGCTTTTGTGACGAAATGTGACCGGGGGGGGGGGGGGGGGCGGGGGGCGGGGGGGGGGGCGTTAAAATGGTAAAAATAGCGTCAATCATTAGCTACTGGTCTCGGGTGAAGGAAAGTGTCTATCATTAGCTACTGGTCACGGGTGAAGGAAAGTGTCTATCACTAGCTGCAGGTCTGTAATAAAGGAAAGTGTCAATCATTAGCTCCTGGTCTGGGGTGAAGGAAAGTGTCTATCACTAGCTGCAGGTCTGTAATAAAGGAAAGTGTCAATCATTAGCTCCTGGTCTGGGGTGAAGGAAAGTGTCTATCATTAGCTACTAGTCTCTGGTGAAGGAAAGTGTCTATCACTAGCTGCAGGTCTGTAATAAAGGAAAGTGTCAATCATTAGCTCCTGGTCTGGGGTGAAGGAAAGTGTCTATCATTAGCTACTAGTCTCTGGTGAAGGAAAGTGTCTATCACTAGCTGCAGGTCTGTAATAAAGGAAAGTGTCAATCATTAGCTCCTGGTCTGGGGTGAAGGAAAGTGTCTATCATTAGCTACTAGTCTCTGGTGAAGGAAAGTGTCTATCACTAGCTGCAGGTCTGTAATAAAGGAAAGTGTCAATCATTAGCTCCTGCTCTGGGGTGAAGGAAAGTGTCTATCACTAGCTGCAGGTCTGTAATAAAGGAAAGTGTTAATCATTAGCTCCTGCTCTGGGGTGAAGGAAAGTATCTATCACCAGCTGCAGGTCTGTAATAAAGGAAAGTGTTAATCATTAGCTTCTGCTCTGGGGTGAAGGAAAGTGTCTATCACTAGCTGCAGGTCTGTAATAAAGGAAAGTGTTAATCATTAGCGCCTGCTCTGGGGTGAAGGAAAGTATCTATCACCAGCTGCAGGTCTGTAATAAAGGAAAGTGTTAATCATTAGCTTCTGCTCTGGGGTGAAGGAAAGTGTCTATCACTAGCTGCAGGTCTGTAATAAAGGAAAGTGTTAATCATTAGCGCCTGCTCTGGGGTGAAGGAAAGTGTCTATCATTAGCTACTGGTCACGGGTGAAGGAAAGTGTCTATCATTAACTACTGGTCTCTGGTGACGGAAAGTGTCTATCATTAGCTACTGGTCTGTGGCAAAATTTGGTACCACTTGCTTTGTGAAAAAATGTGTAACGCGACACAGAGCGATACAAGGGTAAAGGGACAGCTCGGTTGGTCTTGCTTTGAAGTTGACGTTGGGCTGAAATATTTGCGTTTCGCCTAAGCCGTACAGCATTGGGAAAGTGTAGGAAAGAGCGAATGTATGAAACATGGCCGACCTTAAAATTAGCATTGGCAGGAAAGAAAATCTAACGCTACAAGCGCAAGTTTTGTGGAATGATATTAAAACTGTAATAATTCATAAAAGGAGATAGAGAATGAGTGATTTCCAAAAGGATATTATTCAAAAGTAAGTAGTTTTAAAAATAATTAATATTTTTCATAGTCATCACATCTGCAAATAGTTAGCTCATGATCTTTAAAAATGTATTATAAATTCATACCTCAACGGATTTTGATAAAACTAGGATAGAATGAACGCTTCCTATTGGGAAAATGAAAGAATACCTAGGAAGGAAGGAAAGACATAAGTGTGTAGTGAAAAGAAGAGAAAACAAGTACAGAAGAAACACAGATCGCCTCAAACCAAGAGATTTAACAAAAATCTAAGCGGACTCAAGACGGTGCTTTCTCGTACGGGAGAGTCGCCCAAATATAAGGACAGAGCGGCCCGTTTAAAATCACACTCACAAAATCCAGACGCCAGAGTGAGAGACTGGAAGACAGTATCTGCAAGAAAAGTTTTTTCACGCTGCATGCAGGGCAGATATACTTCAGCAAATACAGCCTCACCGTGCGCTTATTAATCCTAGTAGGTTTATTACAGATATATGTGTGACTAATATAATTTTATTTCAGATTTTGTTTATGATTTGATTGTATCAGACATAATTAAAAGGGTATATAGGAAGCCAGTGACGCTAACCAGAGATAACCTCCACCGGCATTGTCAGGAAGCATAGCAATTAATTGGTTAGCCAAATATATCATGGCTAGTTCTTGCCTGGAAGCTTACGACATACCAGCAAGTACATAAGTGACTTGGCATCCATAAGTGGAAGGCAAAGGTTATATCTTACCCATGTATCATAACATGTGATTTATTCATGTATTTTGTTATCTTCTGCACAGTAGACACTATCTTATCATGCTATCTCTGTAACACACACAAAATCCAGACGCCAGAGTGAGAGACTGGAAGACAGTATCTGCAAGAAAAGTTTTTTCACGCTGCATGCAGGGCAGATATACCTCAGCAAATACAGCCTCATCGTGCGCTTATTAATCTAGAGGGTTTTATGATCGTTCCTGATCGAGCTCATGATCGAGTGTCTGATCGTGATCAAGTACCAACTAAAGACTTGAGGACCTTTGATCCTGCTAACTGGAGCCTAGTGGTCAAACAATCTTCAACACCTTAGTCCCCCGTAGTTATAGGGCGGGCTGAAGGAAAGTCTTCTTGATTACCAGTGTGTCTCAGAAACCTCGAACAGACGTGACGTAATGCAAGTTGAGTTTACGTGTACTCAATCCTACAAACACTGTGAGCGTTCAAAAGCTATAGTCAATGATGCTAGATAGCAAGAGATACCAAAACTACTGTGACAGATTTTATAATTTCATTGGAAGATACCTCCAAGACTTTTTACTATTATTTATTTTACTTTGTAAATATAAATAATCATACATTTTACCATCTTCCAACACCCATTTCTCATTACAAGGCTAGATAGATGTACATAATAAATTATGAAATTGTACTCATTTGACTTGTTAAATTTTTAACTGTTACATTTTGAGTTACTTTTTCTAATTCAATTATATTATCACATAGGGTTACTATAGCGAAAGTGGCGCAGTATACTTCTGAAGCCTAAGTCTATTGTCCAGCTCAGAGTATTCACAGCCTTAACTCGATTGTGATACCAGTGTACTTCTCTGGCACTGGGACTTTATACTTTCTAGAGAGAAATTCTACTTCTTCTCTACCACCATCATCACACCAGAAAAACCTTTCGCTACGCGGTCTCGGGTGAAGGAAAGTGTCAATCATTAGTTCCTGGTCTGGGGTGAAGGAAAGTGTCTATCATTAGCTACTGGTCTCGGGTGAATGAAAGTGTTAATCATTAGCTCCTGGTCTGGGGTGAAGGAAAGTGTCTATCATTAGCTACTGGTCTCTGGTGAAGGAAAGTGTCTATCACAAGCTGCAGATCTGTAATAAAGGAAAGTGTCAATCATTAGCTACTCATCTCTGATAAAGGAAAGTGCCAATCACTAGCAGCAGATCTCTGATAAAGGAAAGTGTCAATCATTAGCTCCTGGTCTGGGGTGAAGGAAAGTGTCAATCATTAGCGGCTGGTCTTGGGTGAAAGCAAATGTCTCTTATTAGCTGCTGGTCTCTGATAAAGGAAAGTGTCTGCCACTAGCTGAAGGCTCGGGTGATGGAACATGTCTATCGCTAGTTACTAGTTACTGGTCTCGGGTGAAGGAAACTGTGTATATGACTAGCTACAGGTCTGGGATAGAGGAAATTTTCTATCACTAGCTACATGTCTTGGATAAGGGAAAGTGTCCATTACTAGCAACTAATCTCAAGTGAAGAAAGGTACCACTTCACACGGTATACGTGATGGGGAAAAGAAAGTGCATTATCACTTGTTTCGAGTTTTAAAATAGGTTATCACATTTTCATTATTCTTTACGCTGTCCCTAAGCAAACTTGCTCATTTAGTCAGCGTGTACGAACCTCTCATAGATAGCTGTGTTACAGCTCTCAACTGTGGTGACAATCCGACATCGACCACAACGAACTAAACTTACTTAACCTAACTACAACGGTTGACCCCGACTTTGCTTTCTGTCAAGTGCTTTCATTCCAAAGGTTAACGTGCAACCTTGGGGTGACTAACTTCTCGAGAATAATTATTTATCATCGACTTTAAATAGGCATAAATCTTCTTCCGATTACATGAAGTATATAATATAAACGAATGGTCCTAATGGATAAAAGCAGTTACTATGATGGATGGAGGTTGCAAAATCTTTTTTGTACCGACATCATTTATGAAAAAAAAGCGTGCCTCGTTCGAATTTTTGTGTGACGTCACATTTTTTCAAACACCCCTCCACCTATCATCACACTTTGTCACAAAAGTTTAGCCCCCCCCCCCCCCTTTTTTTTTTTCGCTGCGTGACGTCAAATGCAGACTCCGTTTTACAATGAAAAGTATATGTAATTTGAAAAAAAAAATAAAGAAAATGAAAAAGAAAAAAATATTTTTTTCATACATTCTGCGCAGGGGTCGGCAACCGGTCGACCTCCATCTATCGGTAAATCTCATAGGATGATTTTGTATATTTATAGGTGACAAAAAAGGGGGGAGGGGGGAGAGAGAGAGAGAGTATGTTTAAGCTAGGAAAATTTCAGAGTAATGCTATCAACAGATTTCCTCAACGTGTTTCCAGTCCATCTTCTTCTCATCTCTTGTCCCACTGGCACTTGTCTGGTTCTTGTCATTAGATCCCACATTAGTGATCTTTTCATACCACTTCAATCCTTCTGTTTTTCGCAAGCACCCATATAAGAAAGTGTGCTTTCTATTGCAAAATAAGTCATTTGCGCTACAAATAACATTAAAAATGTATGCAACAAAAGTGGCACATTATCTAATAT
Organism: Oreohelix idahoensis; assembly: GCA_024509875.1. Taxonomy (NCBI): domain Eukaryota; kingdom Metazoa; phylum Mollusca; class Gastropoda; order Stylommatophora; family Oreohelicidae; genus Oreohelix; species Oreohelix idahoensis. The sequence continues at coordinate 408,384 of JAMPIV010010201.1, forward strand.
CTAATATCTAAGGGCAATCAAAGATAGCGTATACCGCCTAACCGTTTACTGGAATGTTTGTGTCAAATAAATATTAAACATAAAGGTATGTTTTCAGGCACTCGTAAGAAATAAAGAAGTGGAACACTAGACAACAGAAAAACAACAGACGTGAGTGGCTTACCCAGGACTCGAACCCAGTACCTTCCGTGCGACAACCCCGCCTAGCTATGCAAGCGAATCACACTATCCTCCCTGCCATTTAGGCATCACCATGGTTATTTACTGTTTACACGATATTACCTAACCTAAGCTAGCTGTATTTTTGATACCTATATCTATGCTGTAAGTGCAGGAGATAATTATGTTTAAAGGCAGTAATCACAAGGATCGTCAGACGTTTTGCCCTGTTTCGACAGCCATAACAAAAGGTACAGCGGATGGATGAAAAAGACAGGTAGAACGATAGCGACAAATCGTCGGGTTAAAACAAGACCTGGATGAAGGGAATCTGTTGGAAAATAACGCTTCAAGAAATTATGGAAGTTTTGTTATATGCACACTATGGTCAAGAAGCTACTACTTCTGAGAAATATTGAGTGACCGAGGAAGGAACAAACCAGCCAATGGGATCGTTTATCTTCTCGTCGTCCATTTAGGAGGAATAAAAGGGGAGACAAATCTTGGCAAATATCACTCGCCGTCTATATTTTGAATTGAAGACATAGACGACAGTGTTTCACCACCCAGCACCTTTGCCATCCAACAGTGTGTGCAGCTTGTCAAGATTTATAAGCCCTGTGTTATTCGGAATTGAGGATAAGAGTGATTAAGTAGAACTATGTAGGCTATATAATATTATATTTGTGCAGATGGAAATGGTTGTAGGTTTAGATTCGTATGGAACCGTTCTTGGAGGGAAACCGCCATTGTTTGGTGTGCATTTGGTTTTGAATTAGATCAGAAGAATGTTTGGCAAAGAAGAACAGTTTTCGGATGACTAAGTAAAATTTATCTGATTACTGGATGGGACAGGACTTGAAGGAACACTGAAAGGATTGGAGGAAGTGATTCATTGTGTAAATAGAGTATATGGTTAACTATTATACCAAGGCCTATGTTATTTCAGTGAAGTTAATCATGGACAGAGATGTAGTTAAGTTTAAGGAATGAAGATAAAGTGTTTGTTTAGAATAAAGCTACTTGTTATCTGTCACTGACTAGACCTGTCTATCCTGTTACCAATTACTATCTGATAGTCTAACTTTCCTTTCATCTATAGTAAGGAAAGATATTATGGCCATATACTAGCATAGGACATTATGTATTACAGGTCCTATTGTATCAAATTATACAACCCTACTAGGCAGACAGAAGACTGATGAAATACCAGTGCAAGTAAACGTTCAGGCACCCAGAGTATTCCTCAGATCAGATTGTGGGAACCCTAATACCTGGGATTCTTCAAACCCTGGTTGCTGCAGAGAACAGATGGTGTGATCACATACGGTAAGCTAAGTCAACATCTACCAGACTGAGACAAAATATTTGCCACCACACTTATTATAGACTATGATGAGAAATAAAATTGTGTAACTCATTATTGAGAAAGACAGGATCTATAGTCCCAGGACTCTTATAAAGTTTAATATATAACAGAACAGTGCAAGCTCAAGTGCAAGCAAGTGTAATTGACTTTTCTTAATTAGAATTAACTTTGTGAACAAAGGAACTTTTCAAACAAAGGAAAGAGACACTAACTTTTGGTGTTAAATCCTTATTTTGAAATTCTGTAAATGGTTTTGTAACCTCATCTTCATATATCATATCATCCATCCCTTTCAACACAGAAAAGAAAAATAATTAATGTACGTATAATAAATTGTTAAATTATACCTAGAGCCTTGAGTAACTCCTTTCAGTTGTTGAAGTTACTTCAATTTTGTTAATTCCCCTAGGCATAGAAACAGCCCATAGGTTAGTCGTCAGAGGAGACAAGCTAGATTCTGGTACTTCTCATTACCATCTGGGCCAGAATTCTTTACAGTCTGACTATACCTATGACAACTATACACCATTGCTCATTTCTGAGAATGGGGTATTACTTTTAAGACCAGCCTCTAGCAACTATCCTGGTATCATCTGATACATCTTTTTGTCCATTATCATCTACATTAATCAACCTCTCGTGACAAAAAGAAATGATGAACTATGAAACAGGTCGATTAAGAATATACCGGTATATATATATATATATATATATATATATATATATATATATATATATATATATATATATATATATATATATATATATATATATATATATATATATATATATATATATATATATATATATATATATATATATACAGTACTTTGCAAAAAAAATGGCAGTCATATTTTCGCAACGCAGCACACTCATAGAAGCAAATAATAATAAAAACTGTATGTCCAGAGGAAGATTGGTATCTCCCCTATCTATTAACAGTGGTTTCAGTACAATATAATGTTGCCTTCTCCAGCAAGGCAAGCCTGGATGCGGCGAGGCATACTTCCCGCAAGTGTTTGTAGGTAATTGTGAGTCAGACTGTCCCAGTATTTTTCAGCTACCTTCTTCAATTGTTCAACGTCTCTGAGTCCACTCTTTTTTAAATGATTCTTGAGTAGTGCCCAAACGTTTTCAATTGGGTTTAGGTCGGGACTATTGCTGGGCCACTTCAGCACTATCACATTCTTCTCTTGCAGCCATGCTTTGGTGGTATGAGCTGTATGCTTTGGGTCATTGTCATGTTGAAATGTGCACCCATCGGGGTACATGACCTGCATAAATGGCAGAAGGTGTCCCTCTAGTATGTCGATGTACCTTTCTTTCGTGAGAAATCCTGTGAAAAACACACAGTGGGGTGGCACCTCTTGCTGCCACCCCTCCCCAAAGATGGAATTTATGGGTATGTTTCGGTCGCTGGTACACAGGCGTTACAGAGTCTTTCATCCAAATATTTATTTGAGCAGGATAAGACCAAACAGAACATTCATCTGAAAAAATCGCATTGTCCCATGACAAATTTTGGTGTTCGTGGCACCAGTTCAAGTGCATCTGTTTGTGAATCTCTGTGAGAAATGGTGACGAAATTACCCGCTTTTTTGTGTAATTCATCCTGTGTAGCTCCCGGTTGACAGTAGCATTAGATACCTCTGGGTTTCCCAAATCGATCATGCGCTGCCGTATGTTTTCTACACTCTTCATTGGCCCAGCCCGAACGATTTGGGCGAGACGCCGATGGTCCTTTGTGTCCAAAATTCTTGACCCCCCACTACCTTCTTTTCGCTCGATTCCATTACCTGCTTTTAATTTACTCACAACTCTGTAGACAGTCCGCTTTAGATTTCAGCATATTTAGCTGAGCAATATGACTGCCATTTTTTTTGCAAAGTACTATATATATATATATATATATATATATATATATATATATATATATATATATATATATATATATATATATATATATATATATATATATATATATATATATATATATATATATATATATATATATATATATATATATATATATATATATATATACCCAAGCATGACATAATAGCAGTCATGGGTGATTTTAACGCCAAAGTAGGTGACAACAACGATGGAGTACAAAGATATCTCGGTACTCATGGCATAGGCTGTATGAATCAAAATGGCGAAAGACTTCTAGAACTTTGTGAAATATCAAACCTCGTTGTGGCAGACACCATCTTTCCACATAAGAATATCCACAAGATAACATGGAATTCACCTGATGGCAGAACTAAGAACCAGATAGATCACTTCTGCATAAGCGCTAAATTTCGCTCATCAGTTCAAGACGTAAGAGCATACAGAGGTGCAGAGATCGGAAGCGATCATAACCTCTGCATAGCTAAAATGAGAATTAAACTGTCCCTTCCCTACTGTCATTGAGGAACCTGTTAAAAGTCTTGGCAGGGTGTACGATGCCTCATTAAAAGACTCAAAGGCAGTGCAACAGACAACAGAAATGGCAGACAGAGGGCTACAGATCATAGACCAAAGCAGACTCCTGGGGAAGTTCAAACTGTGGTGCCTCCAGTTCATGTTGATACCAAAGTTGCTGTGGCCACTGCTTATATATGAAATAAGCACAAGTACAGTGGAAGCCATAGAGCAGAAGGTCAACAAGTTCATGAGAAAATGGCTAGGAGTACCACCAGGTCTGTCAGATGTAGCACTGTACTGCAAAAAGTCAAAACTTCTGCTTCCTTTCAAGTCAGTTGTTGAAGAGTACAAAGTTGGAAAGGCAAGGCTTGCAATGATGCTACGCGAGTCAGCTGATGACGTGGTTAAGTCCATTCAGCCCACACTGAAAACGGGAAGGAAGTGGAAAGTGGAAGAAGCTGTTGATGCTGCCCAAGAGTCACTCAAACTGAGGTGGGAGGTAATCGGATACACACAAACGAATAGACGGGGATTTGGTCATGGAGACATCCGCTGGTGGTCCAAGGCATCAAGCAGGGAGCGCAGAGACATGGTAGTTCAGGAGATACGAGAAGCTGAGAATGATAAGAGGTTGCAAAAAGCAGTGCAGCAGGTCCAACAAGGCCAATGGACTACATGGGAAGGAGCCCTGCAGAGGTCCTTGACATGGAATGATATATGGCATATGGCACCTCTTAGGCTCAGCTTCGTTGTCAGATCACTGTATGACCTGCTGCCATCGGCCACCAACCTTGTGAAATGGGGAAAGTCGGATGATGAGCGGTGCCCCCTGTGCCAGGGGAGGCAGACACTTGAACACGTGCTCTCAGCGTGTAAGGTGTCATTAGGGCAAGGGCGATACACTTGGCGCCATAACAAAGTGCTAAATGAGCTTGCTGCGACAATAGATCTGGCAAGAATGAAGGCGAATAGCAAAGTCCGGCCAGACACCGCAAACACATACTTTCTGAGGGCAGGAAAGTCAGCACACCCCAAACCGAATAAACCTGGTAGCAGTTTACCATCTCTTCTTGATTGTGCAAATGATTGGGAGATGGCGGTAGACCTACCTGGACGAGGGGCTTATCCAGAGAGTATCCGAAAATCGCGGAGACGGCCGGATATAGTGCTTCATTCTGCAGCAACGCTTCAGGTCATACTGATTGAACTGACCGTGCCATTTGAATCCAGGTTAGATGAGCAACATTCGTTCAAAGCGGCCAAGTATAGTGATCTGGCCGCGGATCTGAGACACGATGGGTTCACTGCAAGGGTCATGGCTGTTGAAGTGGGCGCAAGAGGGCTTGTGGCTGCATCAGTGTATGATCTATTGAAACTGTTGGGGCTGAGGGGACAGTCGAGAACAAGGGCCCTGAAGAGGCTTAGTGAAACTGCCGAAAAGGCATCAGGCTGGCTGTGGAACAACCGCAATGGGGAATGGAGATCGTAACAATAAACGCTGCGGTACAGAAAACACCAGGAATTTTTCTAAGACCACAATACGCTGAGGTTTGTGGTGGACTAGTGAACGGGCTGCGACTCAGGGGCGACAAGCGGTGTATACTATAAGGGGTGTCAGTATCAAAAGTCCAGTGGGGAACGCGCAGTGGCGACTCGTTGACTTCGCGCTGGTGTCTCAGTGTGTGCGACGGAACGAACGGAATAATTTGTCTTCTCTTTGTTACTTTCACAATTGCCTCCACGGCTGGCGGAGTTGTGGAATTTAAAGTTGCTACCATAAGTGAAATGGGTTCATTTTCGATGCAAGACAACAGGAAGCTGAGACGCTTGGGAGTCATGACCCAAGTGGGCCCGCCCCCCTTAGAGTGTAAAGGAGCATATAGGGCCGAAACACTTGTCGGACGGGGGGACACTTCTGATGATCAGATTGCTTCCTGTTGTATCGCTCTGTAAAGAGTTTCCTATCATCATGGGAACAACTGAGAACAGCAATGACAGAAGCAGCTGTAGCGACCACCGGATACCTAGTACATAAAAAGAAAAAATGGATGAGAGAAGATACTTGGGATAAAATACAAGAAAGGAAAACAGCAAAACTTAAACTACTAGCGGCAAGTACACATAATGCAGTTGAATCTTGCAAACTAACTTATAACTTGTTAAATAAAGAAGTGAAGACAAAAACTCGAAGAGATAAAAGACATTTCATCAATGAACTGGCCGTAGAAGCTGAAAATGCTGCAAGAACTGGTAATAGTAGGTGCCTTTATCAAATTACAAAACAACTATGTCACCAGCCTACTGCTATGGAAACACCTGTTAAAGGTAAATTAGGGAATTCAATACCAACAGAAAAAGAACAAATGAAGAGATGGGCTGAGCACTTCATGGAGGTGCTAAACAGACCACCACCAACAGTAACACCTGATTTTAATAATGAAACATCCACAACCACCTTGCCAATAACTTGCGATGAATTCACGCTGGACGAGATCAAACAAGCCGTTAAAAGATTAAAAAAATTTTAAAGCTGCTGGAGTTGACGAAATTTCAGGGGAAATGATTAAAGCAGTTAATGACAACAACCTCTTGAGAATTTTAGATATTATAAATGAAGTATGGAGAGAAGAACAACCACCACAACAATGGAAAGACAGTATTATTGTAAAGTTACCGAAGAAAGGTGATCTATCAGACTGTAATAACTGGCGTGGTATATCTCTATTATCAGTACCTGGAAAATTATTATGTTGCATGATGTTAGAAAGACTTAAATTGCATGCTGACGAAAAGATCAGAGAAGAACAAGCGGGTTTCAGGCCGAAACGATCATGTATTGATCAAATATTCACACTAAGAACAATTATAGAAGAATCAGTGGAAAGGCAATCGCCACTTATTATCACCTTCGTCGATTTTCAAAAAGCCTTTGATAGTCTACACCGCCCATCATTGTGGAAGATACTTACAATCTATGGTTTTCCAACAAAATATGTGAATATAATCAAAGCGCTATATGACAATGCAAGATGTTGTGTTAGAACAAATAAAGGGAATACAGAATGGTTTACAGTAGAAACAGGGGTGAAACAAGGCTGTATTATGTCACCACTACTTTTTGGAATAGCTATTGATTGGGTTATGAGAAACTATACCCACAATGAACAATTGGGTATAAAATGGACAAATGGAAAATTCCTGGGGGACCTGGATTTCGCAGATGATGTAGCATTCTTAAGTTCAACACCAAGACAATCCCAAGAAGCAATAAATAATTTGTGTCATCTCTCGGTTAAAATTGGTCTCCAAATAAATGCCTCTAAAACTAAAGCTATGAACTTTTCTAACGAGACCTTTGATATCATCTTGAACGGGGAAGAACTACAGAAAGTTGAAAGTTTCAATTATTTAGGCAGTAAAATGACTCAGGATGGTGACACAACAAGAGAAATCCATACTAGAATTGCTTTGGCAGCTAGCGCCTTCAATAGATTATCTAACATTTGGAAATTACGATCATTGAATATACATACCAAGCTTCGTCTGTTTAATTCAAATGTTATCTCAGTGTTAACATACGGCTGTGAGAGTTGGAAAATAACAAAATCATTGGAGAACAAGCTGAATACATTCGAGAACAAATGTCTTAGAAAACTCATGAACATCAGTTGGAAAGAATTCAAGACTAATCGACAAATAAGAGAAGACTCTAGGCAGAAATATGTCTCCGACTATATAAGGAAAAGACGATGGTCATATATCGGTCATGTCCTACGAATGCAAAACAACAGAATACCACTACAGGCGCTCACTTGGGTTCCTGAGGGTAAGCGGAAAAAAGGAAGACCAAAAGAAACACTCAGAAGAACAATAATAAGAGAAGGAAGAACGTTGGGCCTAAATAATGTGCAAGAGCTAAGAGGAGTGGCGTCACAACGAACAACCTGGAGAGCACTGGTTTCTGCCTTATGCGCCGTGTTTGGCGCTTAAAGAATTTATTATTATTATTATTTTTATATATATATATATATATATATATATATATATATATATATATATATATATATATATATATATATATATATATATATATATATATATATATATATATAATCTCGCCGTTACTAGAGTGAAAGATACAGATTAACAGCAACACTGAAACAAAGTTAACTGCGATTCGACAAAGTTGTGTGAGGGGGAAGAGAGTTAAGGATATTTTTGACTATTCATTCAATGTGCATACTTACAGAAAGTGACATTTCACACTTGGACAGAGCGGAAATGCTGGCCGTTGCTTTGATATCGATTCGTGCAGCACCTTCGGAAACGCCATATAAGCTCGTTTGGGTTGTTGTTTCATACTGGTATTGGTAAGTCTTTCCAACCTCGTAGAGAAACTTGTTGGAGCCTACAATCACAGGAGAAAAAAAAACAACAAGATATCAGTTGCCGATGGAAGATTCAAGAATGGAAATGGGAGAGACTACTTTCTCTTTCCCCCTCCCCCCTCCCTTATCGTTCTTGCTTTAGTAAATTAAAAAACATGTATGCCCTGTTTGTATCCAAAAGAGTGCCGAGAAACTAATTATGCAACACTAAGAGTTTTCGAGGGCAAAAGCAGAGGCGTTATTTCAAGTGTTTTGGAACCCGGGGCGGATCTTTACTTTGGCCCCATCATAAAACACAAAGTAAAAATGCTTACAAGTAGATTTATAAACAGTAGAGTGCTGCCGTAACAGTGTCTGATGACACCCTACTCCTGGCTGTCACCCGGGGCGAAACGCTCCCCAGCACACCCCTTCCCGTTGTAATACGCCACTGGGCAGAAGTACACAAAAAGAAACGAACACACAAAGAGAGCTTGTTTTGATTTGGTTTTTGAACCCTGCACCTGGAAACTGGTGTTTGTCGTGCGCAAGGGATACCCGGTTCAGCCCCAAATGGGTTATAATTAGGGTATATAGTGTTCATCATTCTATATAGCGCATTACATTGTTTTATTTTTTTTGTCTTGTGTGTTGTCTCTTCCAAGGCTGTCATTTATCTGCCGTTCGTAGTGGCATTATTTAATGTCTGTGGTGTTAGTAATGTATCTTCTTCCATAATACTATATTGTTCTCTCGTTATTGACATCCTTTTTAAGTGTATATGCTAGGTTTTTGTTGATTTTGGATTGGTAGTTTTTTGTTGGTTTGCTTGTTTGTTTGTTTTATGTTTTTTTTATATTTAATTCTTGTACTCATATTGTATGGCATTTTTTTTTTTTTTTTTTTTGTCTTGTCATTCTAATTTGTTCTGGATGGGAGCCGCGCTGGTGTAATGGCTTCGGCGTTGTACTGGCGACCAGGTGTTCATGGTTCAAACCCGGGCGTCGGCGTTTGAAGAAATGTTTACGGCCGGAAATTTGACTGAATAGCCTGAACGGCTCCTGTGATAAACCCTCTGTGGATGGGAAGGAGCGAAGCTCCTGACCGGGTTGGAAGGAAAGTCCTCAGGTTCCCCAGCCTCGCAATGATATGTCATTGGGCCGAAGGGCTGAAAGCCCAAGTGCCGCTGGTTAAGAGAAAAAAAAAAAAAAAAAAAAAAATTTGTTCTGGGTGTAATATGTTGGTTCTTGTTTTGGTAATATAAAATTTTATTGTCTAAGATGGTCTTTACCCTCTGAATATGCTCAACCTCTCAGGATTTGATTTGTGTGTGTGTATTTGTGTATGTGTACTTGTTATGTCGTTTGTTGTGAGGTGTTTGCATTTTTGTGTGGCGAGGCACGCTGCTTTCAATCATAGAAAAAGCCCCTTCGGTTATATCTAAGCGCAATCACCAGTCAGAAAAGGGATCTCTGTCTGAACTGTAGTACAGTGGTGATAAGCACCGAGCCCTACTGGTATCTCTTAGTTATCACCTGTGAAGCTATCAAAAGAGTCGTTTCTTTGTCGGCTTTATTTATGTGTACAGTGCAGTTTTTTTGTTTTGTTTTTTCAGAAATTATCCTTCATAAGAGAAAGTGAAGAATATATAGGAACCCTCGATATAACGACCTGTGATATAACGACCGTTATTATCACGACTTCTGATATTACGACCTGTGTGTGACATAATGACCTGTGGCATAACGACCTGTGGCATAACGACCTGTGCTATAACGATCTGTGATATAACGACTTGTGAAATAACGACATGTGAAATAACGACATGTGAGATAACGATCTGTGTTATCGCGACCTGTGACAAGACGACCTGTGGCATAACGACCTGTGATACAGCGACCTGTCACGGGATTTCTCCCAGTGCTCTGCAGTGATGGTCCAACAGTGGCCAAACTTCAGAGTGTCTACTAAGGGTCTTCAAAGGTAACTATCTTTAGCTCAAGATTACTCTTGGCACATATGTGAATTGAAGAAAAGTGCTTCAATTCTAGGGAGCCTCATAGGAATTTAAGATATCAAGTACTACGGCTGATAGGATCCAGGCGGTGTAAACGTTCTATCTTCCCAGACCTTCTTTGAGGCGAAAGAACTTTGCTTGTTTCGATGAGCACCAAACTGATTTAAATCAGTAAAACATTACTTCAGTACCTGTGTTTATGTGTATTTAAAATGACCGAGACATATGGGCGCAGTTCACTCAAAAAAATGATTAGATCAACCATAAATGTGTATATGTACAAATAACACATTTAATAATTAATTATAGTTAACAATGTAAAATAAATAAGAGTGTGGTGTTATAAGGAAATATTCCTTTAATGATTCATCCCTGGTGATGATCTGGAAATTTTAGGAAATTTCGTTATTAGTAATATTAGAGTTCACCTGGCAGCTCTAAGTGGGTACTTAGCTGCCAGTAAGATGTCGGTTGGTTTCTGCTCCATCCGATGCTTGTTCTTTGCAGGTTGAAGACTGGTTCTTCTCGTCACTGGTCAAGTCTGGTGGCCGCAGCACGTCCCTCGTAGTATCGTGGGGTAATTACGAAGATGGTCCAGTGTCTTTTAAGACCCGTTTGCTGTTTGTGTCTAGCTTTGACTGAAGGCCACTTATACCATACACTTGTTGCACAGACCAGTATCACCAGTTGGTACTACCGACTAGTAACGTGAAATAAAAGAGAAACAAATACCCTCCTGAGTATTTGGTTTCCTGACAGAAAAATCAAGTCCACCCCTTTCATTCCCACATCCCATCTGCCTCAGAACTTTACCACCTCTGAGCATTAATGTTAACTCCGCCAAGCCCGGTCCCAAACCCGGCTGAAAAAGAAGAAGGGCGGCCTGCATGGAGGCCGTAAGGAGGCAGCCCCTCCACCATGCAAAGACACAACAGGCCAATCACCTGTTTGCTTTAAATCACGATTACGAGCAATACAAGAGAGAAAACTGGACTGATTCTAAAGGCGACGAACTGGAACGAACTACGACTTATGAAGACAGCCGATAGGATAGTCTGGCGCTCTCTCTTCCAAACCTCTACACCTCACGGTAGAAGGGGAACGACCAAGTAAGTAAGCGTTAATGTTAATCCCAGTGAGCAGAAAACACTCACTGCATTTATATAAAACATGCTTTTATATACATATGCACTGGTTGAAAAGGTTAATATAATAATGTATATTATTTCTGTCAACATCCACTCCCTGCTCCATATGGAACTTGGGACTACCTCTGCTTTTGTTTCTCTGTGAGAAATCTGCATGAAGCGGTCACCAGCTCTTGCAGTAGTGGTTCATGAAACCATCATTCTAAATGCCGAGGTTGCCAGCCTCGCATGACTTGGACATCCACCAGCAAAATATAGAATTATAAAATTGTGGTGAAGTGGGATGTTATAAATATTTATAGGGGACTTAGTGTACTGACTGAGATCAGCTGTGAAGGTATCTATATCTATTAAGAGTAGTGTATTATAGATAACCTTACTTGCTACCACATATCTATATATCTCAGTCAGAATTATTCTGCAATAGTGTGATGACTACGTTATGTGTCTAGGGTATGTGTAGGATGAAGTGTAAGTCAAAACAACAACAGACAGATAAACAATTTAATTTATTCCACTATACTTGACAACACTGGGACACTCACATACATATAACACTCTAAAGGATATCTTAAGGAGTCACTGATAACTTTTCAAATAACAATATGTATTCATTGCTGATATGAATGAATATGTGTCCTGATTCAATTACAAAGGAACCAGGAATCACAATCAATTTTAATTACAAGTATATGTACAGAATTTATCAATATGAATATTGTAGTGACATATATTTTTAAAAATATCCTATGTGTGTCAGTTGTGTAGTAGTAAAATGAGGTAATACTGGTTTTGTTTTGTTCAAGCTCTGTTGGTATTTGTCATCATGACTTCAATAGTTTGTCTTAAGGAAACTAGTATTGGAGATGTTCTCAGTTCCTGATATTAAGACAATTAAATCCCCCTCTGAATGTTATTTTTATAAAGTCATTTCAAGATGAGGGGACATAATGTTGAGCTCAGCTGGCCAAGTCAGCTTATCTTGAGTGATGGCGGCAGGAAAGGACTCCTCTGCTCGAATTCTCCTCTGGGCTATGGAGACACCTCACTGATAGCTAAATGGACCAAGGAGTATGCTGTCCGACTCTGGATTCAGCAAAGCTCTGACCAGGTGCAGCTCAATACCATCAAGACCACGGTCCCTGAAAACAAGAAGGATGTACCTTCTACTTCATAACTAATTGATACTCTAGTTCTACACTGAACACAATACAACACAAACATTGAGTTCAGAGCGTTAGGCCAACTGTCAGCTTCATCTGAAATACTTTATACCAGTATTTACCTCCTTAATGGTTACCACGCCTCTGCACTTCCAGCATTATTTCTGTCTAATCAATCATCCAGGTGTCAGTGTACTATTTGGCCATTCCATGCCGTTTTACTTCCCTCCGACACCCTCTGTTCAGGCTGGAGCATTATAGGCTTGATCTCCTGTTTGCCACTGAACTACACATATATATACAGGCATAAATTAACAATTTACATTCAATTTTCATTAAAAGATACTGAATGGTTCAAGCTTACCACAATTTCATGGAAATAAACACAGATACGTTGATTAGCAATGAATTCTGGCACAATTACTGGCACAAATTCCCATCTGCTTATGTTCCAGGCTTTTATTTTAGCAAAAATGTGAGCTGGCTTCAACGCACTGTCGCTTTATCAAGATTATTTGCACTAGTGGTCTCGAACTAACGCTCCTAAGTGAGTATATCAGCAAGTCTAGCCAATGAGGCCACGTTTCGACAAGTGTTTGAAAAAATGTTACCTTTCTACGTCTCCCTAACAACCAAGATAGTATTTATAGTCCGACCAATCGTGGTTCGTCTTTCATTTGTTGCGCTCCAATCAATTTGGAGTTTACATGGTAGGCTATTTCTGTAACGCAAGGTTTTTTCAAACATGTTATAAAAAAATTTTATGAGCAGAAATGATTTCATGCTGTCAGGCATCCCCAATATTTTATTTTGGTTATAACTTGTTAATTCCTAGACTATTTGCGTAACGTTTTACATATTCTTTGTCAGCAAACCCTAAGGAACCCAAATATCCAAATTTAAAAGAGCTACGTGGCTGCGTTCAAAATATGCAATTTCTACCTCCTGTTTCGAAGATGTGCTGTCTGGGAAGGGTAGTGTATTTTATCACTGTCCGTCTGAAAAAAAAAATTAGTGCATGTAGTCTTACACGCGTGATGGTAGCATTTGTGTATCGCGCGACGCGTGTTGCATGCGTTCCTGATTTTCAGCCCTCCCTCTCTCTTTATCCTTTGTCCATCTGTTCGTTCGTTTTGGTAACGCAGTGTAGAAAAAGACATGAATGGAATTTAAAATTTAGGTCAACTTGCATATTTCAAGGTTTTTCTTAGAAAGGCAGCACATTTTATTGTGTGTTTGGGAAACGCGTGTATGTTGCAGAAGGCCTATATTTAACGTGGAAACGTTACAATTTGCAGACGAAGCATAAAACAAAGGGGATTTCGAGTACTGTCATTGTGACAGCACTGTTCTTTACCATTCTTCTTCCTTTATTTATTATATGTATTTATTAGGCTTTATATTTACTTGATAATTTATATATGTGGATTAGAATATTCCACGACACCTCCCCTCTTAAAACAGACATTATATGTCAGTCCTTTATTCTATATTCACATAGAGAAATTTATTATTAGTTCTGGGGTTTACGGTGATTCTCATCACACGGATGGCGGCTTAAAAAATCCGCTCCCAAATTGGTTTTTCCAGATATATACTCAATGCTAAAATTATATGGAGCCAAAAGTAAAGACCATCGGAGTAACCTGGAGTTCTCATGCCTAGCCTGTGCTAGAAACGATAAAGGTTTGTGGTCTGTTTGCAACTTAACTGCCTTCCCATATAGATAAATATTGAATTTCTTTATCGCCCATATTACTGCAAGACATTCTTTTTCGCTAGTTGAGTAGTTGATTTCAGCTTTATTCAACTTTCTGCTAGCATATGCCACTGGGCTTAATTCCCCATCCAATGCATCAGATCTCTGTAGTAGAGTTGCACCTAACCCAATATTACTTGCATCCGTCCTTACAATGAATTCTTGACTTAAGTCAGGTAATTTCAAAATGGGTTTACTTGTGAGCTTTTCCTTCAATTCTTGGTAAGTCATTTCACATTGTGGTGTCCATGTAATGCGATCTGGATGTCCTTTACGTGTCAATTCAGTTAACGGTGCACATATGGAATTAAAGTTTTTGATATACTTCTGGTAGAAACCACATAATGAGACAAAGGATCTCACGTCCTTCTTGGTTTGTGGTCTCGGGGCTTTCTGTAGTTTCTCTAAATTCTTTGGGTCAGTGGTCATGTTTCCCTGATAAACTGTGTGTCCCAAAAATTCCAATTCTTTACATCCAACGCAACATTTGGTTGGTCGGGCTGTTAAATTTGCCTCCCTAAGTCGATTAAACAGCATGTTCAGAGAGTCAATGTGTTCCTCAAATGTTTCTGTTGCTATAAGGATATCATCCATAAAATTTGTTATACAGGGATTATTCAGAGGATCCAATAATTTTCTCATCATTCTAGAGAAGACACTAGGCGCATTCTTCAATCCAAATGGCAATCTATTAAACTCATAGTGTCCTTCTGAGGTACTAAAAGCTAGGTATGGTCTAACCTCAGGCTTCACTGGAATCTGATAGTATCCTTTACTCAGATCCACTTTTGAGAAATATTTAGCTTTATTTAGTCTGGCAAACAGCTGATTTGTATCCGGCAATGGATCCACCTGTCCTTCTGTAATAGCATTCAGTCTCCTGTAATCTATACAGAGTCTATGTTCTCCAGAGGGCTTCCTTAAGAGTACAACTCCGGAACTATACGAAGACTCACTGTGCGAAATAATTCCTTCCTTCAACAGATAGTCTATCTCTTCCTTCAAAGCTTTTTCCTTAGCAAACGGAATCGAATATGGTTTCATACAGACAGGTGTGGGGTCCATCAGTTTCATATCATATTCCAATAGGTTTGTATGCCCTGGTCGGTCTGTTAACACCTCTGCATGATTATTTAGAACCTGTTGCACTCTCTCTCTCTCTGAGTTTTCGTTAAATGTGTACTGATTTTCACCTGTGCTGCTGTCTCACAGGGGTGTAATGGATATTCAAATGATGAAAGTGGTTCCTTTTTCATCTCCATGGCGATGGACAAGGTCAACAAGTGTGTCTCTTCCTGATGTTCTCTTTCCAAATATTTCTTCAGGAGATTCACATGATAGATTTTTTCTTTCCCCTTCTTATCTATCTTATAATTTGTTCTAGACACCTTCTCTAGAACTGTATATGGACCCTGCCATCCAATTTGTAACTTATTCTGACTCCCGGGCAAAAGAAGCAGTACTTTCTCTCCCACAGCCAAATTTCTGTCTTTCGCCTTCCTGTTATAATAGGCAGCATGTTTCTTCCTGGCTTGTTTCAAATTTTCATTGGCAAGTTTCCAGCCAGTTTTCAACCGAGTGGTCAGCTCATTCACATATTGGTATGAAGATGTAATGTTTTCCTCTGCCTTTTCATCAGTCCACGTTCTTAACAAAGCTACATGTGGACCTTTAATTGTGTGGACCTATTTGTCCATGCACCGGTATGGTCTCTTCCACTCGAAGCTTTATAGTGATGATTTTTCCTCCCAGAATTATCATTCACAAAACGACCGCTACCAATTTTTTTCTTGGGGCTTTCTCCCCTCTTAAAATTCTTGATGAGAGATTTCCTCCCTACATCCTCTTCCTCCAGTTGGTTTAAGTCCGATTGAGGGATTTTCGGCTTATCCTGGGGTAAGACATCTTTTTGCACTCTCCGCATAGTGGCCATTGAAAAACAGTTAAGTGAAGCTTGTCCGTGAAAAGGGGCTTCCCATTCCATTTGGTCCACTTTATCAAATTTATATCTCTTTTTATTATCAGGCCTAATTTTGCCCCGTGGCGTGTCCAGGTCCTGATCAATGTTCCCACTTGTGGGTGTTCCCTCATGTGCTATGCTACACCTTTCTACAAAATTCTCAATGTCCCATCTTGCTTTGGGCCAATAATAATTGTGAGCCACCTTTTGAATGATGGTACCTATTTCTCATGGTCCCCATCTGGTTTCACATGTAGGCTCCTTATTAAGTCTGCCCTATATCTTTTGGAAGAACCAGCTGTCCGTGACCTTTGGATCTAGCTCCAGTCTTCCTATACATCAACTTGTTTTTCATGTAAAAATCTCCCTTGCCTGGAGTTGTATGACAAGTTGACAATTTTCTGAAACAAGGCTTGAGTGTTTTATCCCCAGCCTGTGCCTTCCTCATCTCTTCTGGAGTGGTATCTAACATAATATCCTCCTCCTGTCTTGAGGTCGACCTGACCTGAAGGGTTGCCATATACACAGGTTTCCTTCTGCAACGGTCAGTGTCATGATTGTCCATCTGACAATCTTTACACCACCTTTTTCCTTGGTTGAAAGATTTTCTTTCATCATATTTCCTTTCATCGAATTGTGGGAATTTATTTTTATTGTCATACCGTGGCCTATCAAATTGGTGCTTACCTTTATTTTGATCCCTAGGATCAAATTTATTAAAGTTCTGTGGTGCCCTAAAGTTATCCACTTGTTTCTTTTTATTACCTGTTACCTCTGCTTGAGCTGCTTGATACCTTTCAGCAACATTTAGCAACTCATCCAGCCTCTCTGCACCTTGTTCCATGAGAAACTTTCTCAGGTCTGGAGCCATGGACTCTCTTAGTTGCTCTATAAGGACCATTTCCTTAAGATCTTGGGTTTTCCCCAGAGAAGTCCATTTCTCCAAGTATGTCTCTATTCGTGCAGAGAACTGGTGATAGGTTTCACCTGACAGTAGTTTAGCATTCCTAAATTTTTTCCTATAAAATTCTGCATTCTTTTCATACCTTAACAAAAGAGCCTGCTTTAGCATGTCATAATTTTCCTGATCACCTCTGCTCATTTTTGCAAAAACTTCATAAGCTGCCCCACGAAGTCCCTGAGATAACTTTAAGCTCCACCTTTCTCTCTCTAACCCATACGTGGTAGCTAATAGTTCATATCTATTTATATAGCTCTCAATATCATCGTCTTTCTCAACAAAATGATCTAAATGAAAATTCATAGCTGAGGTTGAGGCTCCTTGGCTAGCAGTGGCATCAGAGGCAAAGGGACTGGCACCATTTTCAGGAGCATGGCCTTGAAACTCAAATTCCCTGAGTCGTAACTCATGTTCCCTTTGTAATCTTTTATCTTCTGCTTCCCTTTCTGCAGCTAATTTCTTGTCTTCCCTTTCTGCAGCCAATCTTCTTTCTTCTGCTTCCCTTTCTGCAGCCAATCTTTTGTCTTCTCTTTCTGCCTCCAATTTCTTAGCCTCAGCCTCAATCTGCAACCTCTTAGTCTCAGCCTCAGCCTCAAATTGCAACCTCTTAGTCTCAGCCTCAGCTTGCAACCTCTTAGTCTCAGCCTCTAACTTTCTGTCGGCCTCTTTTTCTAATCTTCTTTCTTCGCGTTCAATAAATTTGTCACATTCCGTGGTGACATAGGCAACCATAACTTGCCCATCTAATCCTAACTCTTTTGCAGTCTGAACAGCAGCAGATCGAAACTTGGCCAGGTCCGCCATTGTCTATCAGGTAAATTTCTACAATGTCTAACCAACAATTCAAATTCTAAATATATATAATGGACAACACAGGCACCGTGAGCTCAACCTTATTTAATTCCACCCAAGGATACCTTTTAATTCTTATATTCCCTGAAGTGAATTACCCCCAATATTTTTAATAGGGAAAGATTCAAAATCCCAAGAGCGAGACCCCAATATATGTGGTGAAGTGGGATGTTATAAATATTTATAGGGGACTTAGTGTACTGACTGAGATCAGCTGTGAAGGTATCTATATCTATTAAGAGTAGTGTATTATAGATAACCTTACTTGCTACCACATATCTATATATCTCAGTCAGAATTATTCTGCAATAGTGTGATGACTACGTTATGTGTCTAGGGTATGTGTAGGATGAAGTGTAAGTCAAAACAACAACAGACAGATAAACAATTTAATTTATTCCACTATACTTGACAACACTGTGACACTCACATACATATAACACTCTATGAGAATATCTTAAGGAGTCACAGATAACTTTTCAAATAACAATATGTATTCATTGCTGTCATGAATGAATATGTGTCCTGATTCAAATACAAAGGGAACCAGGAATCACAATCAATTTTAATTACAAGTATATGTACAGAATTTATCAATATGAATATTGTAGTGACCTATATTTTTAAAAATATCCTATGTGTGTCAGTTGTGTAGTAGTAAAATGAGGTAATACTGGTTTTGTTTTGTTCAAGCTCTGTTGGTATTTGTCATCATGACTTCAATAGTTTGTCTTAAGGAAACTAGTATTGGAGATGTTCTCAGTTCCTGATATTAAGACAATTAAATCCCCCTCTGAATGTTATTTTTATAAAGTCATTTCAAGATGAGGGGACATAATGTTGAGCTCAGCTGGCCAAGTCAGCTTATCTTGAGTGATGGCGGCAGGAAAGGACTCCTCTGCTCGAATTCTCCTCTGGGCTATGGAGACACCTCACTGATAGCTAAATGGACCAAGGAGTATGCTGTCCGACTCTGGATTCAGCAAAGCTCTGACCAGGTGCAGCTCAATACCATCAAGACCACGGTCCCTGAAAACAAGAAGGATGTACCTTCTACTTCATAACTAATTGATACTCTAGTTCTACACTGAACACAATACAACACAAACATTGAGTTCAGAGCGTTAGGCCAACTGTCAGCTTCATCTGAAATACTTTATACCAGTATTTACCTCCTTAATGGTTACCACGCCTCTGCACTTCCAGCATTATTTCTGTCTAATCAATCATCCAGGTGTCAGTGTACTATTTGGCCATTCCATGCCGTTTTACTTCCCTCCGACACCCTCTGTTCAGGCTGGAGCATTATAGGCTTGATCTCCTGTTTGCCACTGAACTACACATATATATACAGGCATAAATTAACAATTTACATTCAATTTTCATTAAAAGATACTGAATGGTTCAAGCTTACCACAATTTCATGGAAATAAACACAGATACGTTGATTAGCAATGAATTCTGGCACAATTACTGGCACAAATTCCCATCTGCTTATGTTCCAGGCTTTTATTTTAGCAAAAATGTGAGCTGGCTTCAACGCACTGTCGCTTTATCAAGATTATTTGCACTAGTGGTCTCGAACTAACGCTCCTAAGTGAGTATATCAGCAAGTCTAGCCAATGAGGCCACGTTTCGACAAGTGTTTGAAAAAATGTTACCTTTCTACGTCTCCCTAACAACCAAGATAGTATTTATAGTCCGACCAATCGTGGTTCGTCTTTCATTTGTTGCGCTCCAATCAATTTGGAGTTTACATGGTAGGCTATTTCTGTAACGCAAGGTTTTTTCAAACATGTTATAAAAAAATTTTATGAGCAGAAGTGATTTCATGCTGTCAGGCATCCCCAATATTTTATTTTGGTTATAACTTGTTAATTCCTAGACTATTTGCGTAACGTTTTACATATTCTTTGTCAGCAAACCCTAAGGAACCCAAATATCCAAATTTAAAAGAGCTACGTGGCTGCGTTCAAAATATGCAATTTCTACCTCCTGTTTCGAAGATGTGCTGTCTGGGAAGGGTAGTGTATTTTATCACTGTCCGTCTGAAAAAAAAATTAGTGCATGTAGTCTTACACGCGTGATGGTAGCATTTGTGTATCGCGCGACGCGTGTTGCATGCGTTCCTGATTTTCAGCCCTCCCTCTCTCTTTATCCTTTTGTCCATCTGTTCGTTCGTTTTGGTAACGCAGTGTAGAAAAAGACATGAATGGAATTTAAAATTTAGGTCAACTTGCATATTTCAAGGTTTTTCTTAGAAAGGCAGCACATTTTATTGTGTGTTTGGGAAACGCGTGTATGTTGCAGAAGGCCTATATTTAACGTGGAAACGTTACAATTTGCAGACGAAGCATAAAACAAAGGGGATTTCGAGTACTGTCATTGTGACAGCACTGTTCTTTACCATTCTTCTTCCTTTATTTATTATATGTATTTATTAGGCTTTATATTTACTTGATAATTTATATATGTGGATTAGAATATTCCACGACAAAAATGTACAACTGACCCCAACTACTTGGGCAGTATACAGACTTCTGGCTCAGAAAAGTATTTCGGCAACTTGGTTAAGACTCTTATACGTGTTCTGGAGTATCCCTTTGCAATAGAATCCCACTATGACTTGGTGCTCAGGTTCCTAGGATTCCGTATTAATAAAAGTAGACATTTCATTCTGTGTAAGTCCACAAGATGCTCAAACACGTCCTGATTCTATTTCTTATTCTGCTTTGTCTGGCTGTCTTCTTGACGAGCTGAAATATCAGTGCCTTAGACTTATAATATGCTAATTATAAGCAACATTCGGCCCACGCATCCACATTGCTACTATATGAAAGGCTCCAATTAGAAATTTTGTATTTTAACAACTAAAATGCCAAACCAATTGCATACAACTTGCGTATTTTGGTAAGGGTATATCCCCACTACCCTGTTTTGGAAAACTCCTGCGTGACACATAAAATGTGGTTTTTTTCACAAGTCACTCCCATATAAGGTATTTTCTCTTCCGTTGATATTGATCATGTGTACCACCCACCTTCGGAGAAATAATTTTTCGGTAACGGAAATTTCAGACTTTCCCTCTTCCGTCGGAAGTTAAAATCAGGATAACTTCCGGATTAAATGCACTTGTTCCGCGTTTCCAATAAAAACACACAAGCTAGCTGACAAATATTCACTTAATTCGTGAACTGCATAAAATAAGAACGCGATCATTAAGGAAACTTAACTTATTTACTTACTTAGTTGTTCCTCTTCTACCAGGAGGTGTAGAGGTTTGGAAGAGAGAGCGCCATACTATCCTATCGGCTGTCTTCCACCTGGCCTGGTTCCAATCTAGTCCTCGGTCCTCCAGAGACTGTCTAAAGTTGTCCTCCCAGCGGACTCTGGGTCTTCCTGGAGGTCTGGATCCCTGGCTCTTAGTTTCACATACTTGTCGGGGTAGCCGATCTTTTCCCATTCTGGAGACATGGCCAAACCATGTAGCTGGGACTGTTCTGCTTCGGTTTGCAGTGGCTGGGTTTTAAGGCCTTACGGACCATGTCTCTTCTTGTTACTTCAACCACCTTCCTCACATACCTCATTTCTGAGGTTTGGAGCTGACTTTTGTGGGTTGTAGTCATTTCCTATGACTCGCATCCATACGCCAAGACTGGAACATAGGTGGAGCAGTGTACATCTTCTTGCCAACTTCTTTTATTTGCTGAGGAATTCTCGATTTATGGCTTGAAAAAGTTCCCAGCTGCTGATCTTCGGGTAGCCAACTTTTCTTTGATCCTTCCCTTCGATCTATGACAGCTCTGAGGTATTTAAAGTGGCTGACCTGCTCCAGCACCTGCTCTCCCAGCTTAATCTGATGTCTTCCTTCCTCTCGTGATATCACCATCGTTTCTTTCAGTCAAAGAAGAAGGAAATTTAATATTCGGTAAAATTGTGAATGTCAGTTTTAGTTTTAGTTTTCCTCCGCTTTGTTGATGGCACTGCAGGAAACTGATGACATTCTTTTACACGCACAACACACGACTGCTTTCTTGCTTAGACGCCATAACCAGGGGTCCTCACTCTTCTTAAAATACTTAAATACCAATTTTAAACGTTGGACTTGAAACTACACTGCCCATCATTCGGACACAACGGACCATTGCCAACAGCAGATGCACGTTTTCTCTAACAGCTCGTGAGACGGAGGTTTTCTTATGTTATATATTCTTATGTATGAAGAAGATACATAATAATACAGCAGACCACAAGGTCTTTTATATTTGGACATGCGCCCTAATATAACCAACGGACATGTTTCTGGGTTGAACGGAGCACGCCTCGCCAAAACGAGGCAAACTTCTATTTTAAAAATAAATTCCCTTCGATTACCCACAAGAGCAATATTAATGTGCACTTTTTGTTGATTCTAACTGAGAGGTGCACTAATTATGGCTGGGGTGTGGCAAGAATTGACAGAATAGCTAATCACCGCAAGACGCCCACTGTCTTCTCTAGTTGTACAGTTTGAGAAAGACCTGATAACAGGTTGATTTAAACAAACAGCTACCGTAGAACCTCATATAAAGCGCAACTATCAAATATTCACTTTAATTCCCATATTACTATTTGTCTAAATGGAAACGTCCTCTAACGCAGTCGTTCTCAACGTGGGCCATATTGCTCCACAGGGGGCCATGCCATATTTCAAGGGGGCCACAGTAGGATGGTACCTTTTTTCCATCTAACAGCGACTATGGGGGGGGGGGGGGGAACAAAGTAAATGAGGCCCAGAAGGAGGGCCACACGCAAAAAAAGTTGAGAATACCTGCTCTAATGAACAGTGAAAAAATTCCCTTCAGATTTTTGTAGAAAAAACGGAGACGGCGCGCATTGTAACGTGAAATCTAAATTGAAAGAAAAGAAATGACCACATGACAGTTAGTACCGCCATCAGGACGTGCAGTAGAAAAAGCATAGTATAATTATTTCCCGTCACGTTTTGGCGGGTTATACACTCGTGTACTCATATAATTAGATCTCACGTGATTAACACCTTCGTTTTTAAGGCACACCAAACAGCAAACTATTACTTGCATGTTCCTTTGTTGCTCCTCCATGGGGCCTGAAGCTGGTCCAACTGCACTAAGCATTCATGTCCTCTTGCAGCGTTGGCTTTTGTATCACCTTGTTTTACATGATGAGCTTGCCAGCAACATGGACAACTCGTATTAGCCGTGTCTAACGACATGCCTGGGAGAGCTGTAGTCATATTTGTTAGTTTCCTCAAAGACCCCTGGGAACTTGACGTGGCATACAGCAAATGTTACACACATATCAGTGGCATCGAATGTTCTCTGTAATTTATACATGACTTAAATTTGTTGCTACATAAATAGCTCAATGGCAGGGTTTCTTAACCTGTGATTCGTGGACCATTTAGTGAGTGGATTCTAGTTGTTCATTATACACAATCTTAAAAATGTGAATTTTATTTTCACCAAAACTTTATTCGGGGAATTATCATACATTTTTGCAATTAAAGAAATATATATATATATATACCAACGGGCTGATCACCCGTTTGCCAGTCACTTCGATTACGGAAACAACAGCAAATGGATTGATTTGCCGTTGCCCTAAAGACGCCAATAGGCGTGATGGGAAACAATGGCAAAGAAAACCTATCTGCTGTTGCCCTAAGACGCCACTAGGCGTAATGGCCACTGACTGCTTTGACGGTCGGTGGCTAAGGACGGAAGAAGAAGAAGAATATATATATATATATATATATTACTGTTTGTTTCTATATTTCAGTATGACTCTATGTAAGCTTAACGATATTTCTTTGTAGTAATACTGAGCGTCCGATTGACAGAGCGGTTAGAGCGCTGGTCTCTCGCGGCAAAGGTATCCGGGTTCGAATCACGGTACCGACACGCTCCAGTCTACCCAGCTGTAAATGGGTACCTGACTGAGTTAGGGAAGGAAAAGGCAGTGAGGCAGGAAACTGGTCACCCCACCTCTCGATGCTGGACCTATTATGGTGAAGTCTCTAATACTTCACTCCCCTACGTCAGTATCTGCGATAGGACTACCTTTTCACCTTTGTAATACGTATTACAAAACTTGTATGTAACATTTTTAATAATGTGTTTATATACATTTACTTTAAGAAGTGATCCCTATCTTTCACTGGGAAATCAAAGGGGTCCATAGCTTTCACCGGAATTTCAAATGGGTCCATAGCCGTCGCCGGATAATTAATCAAAGGGGTCCATAGCATTCACCGGATAATCAAATGGGTCCATAGCACACACACACACACACATAAAGTTAAGAAACACTGGGGCAAAGTCTTTTACAGACAGGGGGTATGATGTGTTGTGGGTAGTGGGTTTCCCCCCTTGCTTCACCCTAGGCCTAGTGAATTCTTGTTCATGAAAGGAGCGACCATTGCGGTGTTAGTCTCTTGGCCTAGCAAAACCTCTCATACCCCAAGATCGTTGTGCGTGGTGAAGAGCCACACCCTCCTCGAGGTAGTCCTGGTAACTGAGGGTGCGAATCCTCAGGCTAAACACAACGGATCTAGAGGAGCAAACCTCGATAATAAAACCGGTGCACTACACCGTACACGCCCTCTGTGGGTGGGAAGGAGCCAGATGGATACTGAACAAGTCTTGGGAGTGGGAACGAGTGTGGACTGCTCCCTGAAGATCGGAACCCATCGTACAGGCACAGAGACTCAGGACGTGACGATCCTATTGTCTTCAACTCTTGGTCACATGCCTAGAGCCTCGGAGAACTCGGCGTAACCAGCAGGCAATTTGGTGGCGGGGAAAGAGCACTGTGAGCCCTACCTTGGCTACGTATCACAAGGAGATGCAGAAACACCCCCTTTATCTCCCCCAGAGCTGGCACAGTACACTTCTGGCTCCTACCCGGGGCGGTAGGAAATCCACAGGCACCCCAGCATCACAATGCCATGAAGATGACAAAGTTGGAATTTACTAACTCAAACCTGGCAGAGCAAGTCCTCCATCAGATGCGGCCGATGCTGGGCCCACTGGCGCGTGGACACGTCCCGATCCCCATCGAGACTTGCCCGGGGAGCCCACCCCGGCTCAAAAAAGCAGAGAAGGCCACTCTCCAAACCTCCGATGTCTTGCGGGCAGTGTTAGGATGTGCAAGAACATGGACAGGAAGACTCCACAACTTCCCCACTGAAGACACGCCCACGACGACCGTTGCCTCAATTGGCTGTGTGTGGTGTACCCGGAAACGGGGCCTCCCAGTACTGAGGCACAGTTAAGTCCCCGATGTCACTTATCGGTGCAGAGTTGAGAGAGATGGCTGAGCATCACAATCCCCCCTGTGTTGCAGCATGATGAGAACCCAGCATTGCACACTGAGCTTGGGGGGATCACTTGGGCACCAGACTTAATACTGGCTCTTGACTGGATGGCCGCATGCAGGAGATTTCTACAATGGAGAGATGGCAGGTGGTGGGTATCTGGAAGTGGCTCTGTGCAGGACGTGAGGATTCCTTGGGAGAGCCCAGAACCAGAGCACAGCATTGTGCAAGCTCTGCATAGTTGGAGAGCCCCCCTGGATGACGGGGAATGCACAGTGTGCCACCCCACCTATCCCCAACTGCTAACTTAGAACCAGAAGTGGGGTCCTCTGTATGCGTGCCAGGCCAGGATAAAATGCCTGGGAAAGAGACTGGAGCTCAGAACTCCCTAACTCAAAGTTGCAGGATGGCAGAAAAGCCACGGGAAAGACAGGTCTATTTTGAAGATAACGCAACCATATTTTCACCATACGAGCTCGGACGCCGCCTCGGTAAACAAGGTCCGCGCAGAGCAGTGACACCCCCAGGCTGCTTGCGAATAGTCTACTACTGGGAACATAAACAGATTAGGGATGAGCCCACTCTCCCGTTGAAGAGGTGCTAAAGTCATAGATACTGGGCCAGAAGGCGCAATGGAAACCACAGTATCACGCAACTCGCTTTTTTTATGGATGAGTACACCGTCAAATAAATCTCGTACTGGTGCTCGCCCTGTGGAGCTCCACCAGGCAGGTGCAGTGCCGGGCTCTGAGCCTCGACAGAGCCCACCCTCAGCTACTGGAGGACCCTCTAGACCGTCTTGTGGAGTCAGCAGACGGCGGAGGAGAACTACTGACCGAAACAAAACAGAAAAAGAGAAACCCAGAGTGCCACTTGTCATGATGCACTGGAATGCAGAGGGAGTGAACAGCAAGCAGGCTGGATACAGCAAAAAGACAGAGCTGGAAAACATCTTGTATGAGAAGCAAGTCAGTGTTTGCTGTATCCAAGAGACTCACTTGAAAGCAGATCAAACCTTTAAAATAAGGGGATATCAATGCTTCAGATCCGACAGACAAGATAGACGAAAAGGAGGAGTACTTACTCTTGTAAGGAATAACATTCATGCACACGAAAGGAAAACCTACATGGATGGAGCAGAATATCAGCTGTTGCAGATAAAGTAGACAAGATGGAAATAGAACTCCTGAACTATTACTGTCCAAACAACAAACCCCTGAGTCTCAGCTCTATACAGGTACCAGCCACCAACTTTATAGCAGTTGGAGACTTTAATAGCCACTCCCAGAGCTGGGGCTATAACCATCTAGATCACAGAGGTGAAGAGGTTGAAACATGGCAAGATGATCACTCCCTAATCCTAGTCAATAATGCCACAGATACTCCTACCTTCTACTCCAGAGGATGGCACACAACTTCAACACCAGATCTTGCCTTCGCCACCCCAGATATAGCTGGATCTATTAGTAGAGAAGTAGGAGACCAACTAGGGGGAAGCGACCATCGCCCAATCTTTCTTACTGTCCAGAGTGCAACTCTCAGTACAGGCCCAGCCATTACAAGATGGAACTACAAAAAAGCCAACTGGGGTTTATTCAGGCATCAGGTAAACACGCTGCTGTCTACCCTCAAGGTACAGAACAGAGACATTAATGAAGTGGTAAAAGACTTCAACAGATGCATACTACAAGCTGCAAAAGAAACCATTCCCAAAGGATGCCGGCGTAACTACATACCATACTGGTCCAGCACACTCCAAGAACGTCAGGAAGCTATGGACAGGGCTAGAAAGGATGCAGAGTCTCAGCCTTCACTTGAAACTCACAACAAATGGAAAAAGGCTGTAGCAGAGTTTCAGAGAACAAAGCTAGAAGAAAAACGGAAAAGCTGGAGAACTAAAACGGCATCGCTGAACCTTGAGAAAGACGGCAGGAAACTTTGGAGATTAGTCAAATCTCTAAATGAAGAGCGTTCCTCACCTAGGCAGACTATCACATTGGATGAAGGTGGCAAACTTTTCAGAGGAAAACAAGCTGCAGACCTGTTTGCTAGAAGATACAGTTCAGAAAGCAACTTACCCATTAACATAGACCATCAGAGAGAGATAAGAAAAGAAATACTGGCAACCATGGGACAGACAGATACTCCTGCCCCAATGAGGGAACCCATCACACTAGGAGAACTACAGAACGCTATTTCCAAGCTTAATTTTCAAAAGTCACCCGGCCCAGACAAAATCAGCAACAAAATGCTAGTAAATCTGAGCTCAGCAGCAAAGAAAAAACTGCTTGAGATATTCAACCACAGCTGGTTGAAAGGAACGGTACCCCAAGTATGGAGAGAAGCCATCACAATACCCATACTAAAGAAAGGGAAATGTAAGACCGAGGCTGCAAGTTACCGGCCAATCAGTCTCACAAGCTGTGTTGGGAAGACTATGGAGCGAATAGTCAACCACAGATTGAAATGGTATTTAGAGTCTGAGCAGATCCTGGTGCCGGAACAAGCTGGATTTAGACAATGCTACAGTATAGAAGACCAAGTTACTTACTTGTCTCAAGCAATAGAAGATGCCTTCCAGGAGAAGAAAAAGGTCCTAACGATCTGGGTCGACTTCAAGCAGGCCTTTGACAAGGTGTGGAAAGATGGCCTTATTGCAAAACTTAGGAGAAGTGGAATCCAAGGCAACATGATGAAATGGATCCAGTCATACTTGCATAACAGGAGAACTAGAGTCACTCTTGACGGTCTGCAGAGCAGAAAAGTGTTGCTCCATCAGGGGGTACCTCAAGGAGGAGTAATTTCCCCAACACTCTTCCTTGTTTACATCAATGACCTGGTGAAAGATCTCCCCGCAGGAGTGAAAGCTGCCTTATATGCAGATGACCTAGTACTCTGGTGCGCTGATGAAAACGTCACCACAGCAAATTATAGAATGCAGCGGGCAGCAGACATGCTAGTGTCATGGGCAGAGAAATGGCTTATCACAATAAACACAGACAAAACCTCCACAACACTGTTCTCTTTCGCCCCCAAGGACAAAGCAGCTAACATACACCTAGGGACAACCGTGATCAAGGAAGAAAGCTACCCCACCTATCTTGGGGTGACATTTGACCAAAGGCTTACATGGAATAAGCATATTGAAAATGCAGAAGGAAAGGCCCGAAGACGACTAGGCATACTCAGAAAATTAGCAGGTACCAACTGGGAAGCAAATGAACGAAATCTAAAGAAGATTTATAATGGAGTAATAAGACCACACTTAGAGTTTAGCAGCATGGTCATCAGCTGCTAACTCACATCTGCAGTCTTTGGACAAGGTGCAAAATCAAGCTCTCAGGCTCATTACAGGAGCCATCAAAACTACACCAATATCAGAGATGCAGAAGGTTGCTGGATTACAGACATTGTCCCATAGAAGAGACACAAAAACCATGATCCAGATGGAAAAGTACAACAGTATGCCAACGCACCCAATGAAGGCAAGACTAGATGATCTGGCATTGGGACGTCCAAAGCGTAGCAGCTTTGTGCATCGGGGAAAAAGACAGCATCAAGAAGACCTATCCATGAAGACAACACCACTGAAGCCCACCCTATACCCTGTACCATGGGAGCAGGCCAGCAATGCCCTCCAAATTAATACATCAGTCAGTGGTCTCACAAGTGGATGTGAGTATAATGATCTGCAAAAACGAACTGCTACATTGAGTATGATCCAAGAAAGCTATCCCGATCAATCATGGATACATGCCTATACAGATGGATCAGCAACTAATGCTGTTAGGAATGGAGGTGCCGGTATCTTTATCTCATATCCTGACAACCACTATGAGACTAGGCACATTCCCACTGGTAAATTCTGTTCCAACTATACAGCTGAGGTTCAAGCTCTAGAGCAAGCTGCAAATATGATTTATAACACCAACTCTGACTGCCACCAGGTAGTCATCCTCACAGATGCACTGTCTGTCCTGCAAGCTCTCAAGGGTGGTAAACTCCCGCATCTGAGAAATGAACTAAACAAGGTAGCTGCCAAAAAGAGAACCATACTTCAGGTGGGTACCATCTCATTGTGGTGTACCCGGAAATGAAAAGGCAGATAAACTTGCAAAAAAGGGAGGAGAATGTGAACAAGAAGATAATGAAGTCACATACTTTGAGAAAAAGAGAGCTATCCAGACTATCAGAAGAGAACAGAACCAACCCAAAGACGACTATCACACTCTCGACCGGCAGGGACAGATAACTATTTTTCGCCTCAGGACAGGGCATAACTGAATAAACACATGCACAAGCTACGATTGTCTGCGTCACCACTGTGCACATGTGGATTAAACGAACAAACTGCTGAGCATGTTCTACAGGATTGTCCTCTGTATGACCAGTTAAGAAAGATATACTGGCCCAATGACTCAACACTAAACTCAAAGCTATATGGAGCTAAAGAGGAACTTCAAACAACAGTCGAATTTATCATGAGAACTCGTCTGACGGTGTAAACATCAAAGATGCGATCGCAAGAAGAAGAAGAAATACTGCTCTGTGGTAACACAATTTGGGTATTTCTTAAAACTAAATCAACTCCCTGTTTAAAATACGCGTACATCAAAGTTCCGCTTTCCACTTTGCAGTGCTGCAGTAGCTAATTCAAAATTAACTGCAGGAAGTATTTTATCAACTCTTTTAAGAAATTTCCATTTCCTGCTTTCAAGTCAGTTCATTTTTAAGAAGGTAAACACATGTTATCATCTGCTCATTACAATCATTCGCCATTCGAAAAACACAGCTGCTTTGTCCGTCACAGTATTTTCTCAGTTACCACGAAAATCAGCATGAAACGTAGATTTTAAATTGTATGGCAGTTTTCTTTCGTTGCTAGAACGCTGACACTGTGTCCAGCGTGCTTATGACGAAATGTCTGTCCCTGCCCTTTTGTGTGATCTCTCACACCTTCAGCCCTCCGGCCGTAAACTTCTTTTCTTCATATTTCTTCATTATTCGCTTGTTATTTGGCATTTCATTTTGCCGTCTTATTCATTTACTCTTTATGCTGGACATGGCATGGGGAAGCCTCTAACACGCCACTCCCCTATGGCAATATTTGCTACGGGAGTAATTCGTATTTTATTGTTTACCACTCCTCAGACGTATTTACGTTCCGCCAGCTGAACTGTGGTAATATAGTAACAATACCCAGTCATCAGACTGGTCACCCGCTTATCCCTTTGAATCCGTCTGACCACCTGTGGAAACGTGTCGGTCCAACATTTGACCCCATTGAAAAACTGCTAATCGTGTTGACACAAGCTTGTGTTTTGCGTACGATGAAAGAAGACAACACTGTCTGACCAGACATCTGTCTGGCGGAGGCACGCAGATAAAGGCGATAATGAGATAATCTGTCGGGGTAGACATATGGGCGGAAGACTTTACGTCAGGAACACACGGTCACAATATTGTGATATACAGGGGGGCGGCCAGAAGTCTTATGTAACGATATGACATCACTGTTATAAGAGGCCACGCGTGTATATTAAATTTAATATTTTTAAAATACACGTGGGATGAGTAATGAAAAACAACCCGACCCCTCTAAGTGCTAGAGAACGATTGGTTTGCCAGAATCTACAATGCATTTGATTGGAACATTCAGCGGAAACCCCAGCTGAATTTGAACTGCAAACTGTACAATATAATGTAGTGAAATCCTAGACACAGAACACATAGAGAGATTGCACTGTACAGCGAACAACTCATAAGAAGCCAGTGAGATATTGGACTTAGGATTCCATACTTATAAGTGACAGTTCAACGTATTTGGGCAACTCTGAAAACTTAAGAGTAAACCCGCATATTTAAATACATAGACTGTAAAAAACTTAAAGGACCAGGACTTTAATATAACAAGGCTGGAAAACTAGGAATCAGATTCACCAGTCATAAGAGGGCTTTAACTCAAGTTTTCCCTGGTAGTGATTTCGCAGAGACACTCGTCGTCAGAGGAATTAACTCTAATTTTCCAGACCCAGTCGTAAGAGGAATTTAACTCAAGTTTTCCCAGCAAGTGATTTCGCAGAGACACCCGCCGTCAGAGGAATTAACTAATTTCCAAGACCAAAGTGATTCGAACAGCATCTAACTAAAGGGTTGTGTGCCCATTCTAATCTGTGCAGAAGATTGTGTATACCCATTATTTGGGGTAAGTGTAAACATTTCTATTACAAAAGTGAATTTAACATGTTTTCTTGCTAGTGGTTATATATGAGGCTGGCAACCTCAGCATATGAAAATAAATATTCATGAACCACTACAGCAAGAGCTGGTGATTGTTTCTGACTAGTCGTGAGGGAAACCCGACAGCAGAGCGACCCCCAGACTCCGACTGGAGCAGTGATGAGTGATGATTACATCACATGTGCCTAAGGTGTAACATATACCTGTCACAAAAAGTAGGAGATATTGAATTTAAAAGTTATCCAAAGACAATATATTTCAAATCAGTTCATTTATTCCTTCGTACAAGTAAACTTGAGCATCATAACAAGACATCTTCGGTATAAGAAGTGTTATGGCTTTACTCGCATGACTTTAGTCGCACTGGCAACCAAGGCGGGGTAGGTACTTCATTTTCACAAAAATATTCCAATAAGTCTAAAAACATGTAGGGTCCCCGTTTGCCGCTAAACATGCATTGCAACGACGTCTCATACTGCAAATAAGCCTTCTGATGTTGTCTTGAGGAATTCTCTGCCACTCCTGCTGAAGAGCCTGGGCTAACTGCTGAAGAGTCTGTGGAGCGGCTGGACGTTGTTGGGCGCGTCTATTCAGGAGGTCCCACAAATGCTCAATAGGAGACAGGTCGGGGGACATCGGCGGCCACGGTAACGTTCGGATATGCTGCATCTGAGGGTGGTCTTGGACGACGTGAGCACGGTGATGACGTGCATTGGCATCCTGGAAGATGAAATCTGGTCCGTGCCGTTGAGCAAATGGCACAACGATAGGCTCGATGATGTTGTCACGGTAGTAGAGCCCTGTGATATTGACCTGGCATATGTGAAGGTCGGTCCTGTCATTCATACAGATGCCTGCCCACACCATTACACTGCCACCTCCATAACGGTTGTGTGCAACAGTTGCAGGAGGCTGGTAACGCTCACCTCGCCGTCGCCAGACAAGTATTCGACGATCATGAAAATCCAAAACGAAACGGGACTCATCAGAAAACATCACTGATGCCCACTGTTGATTGGTCCACCGATGATGACGTTGGCACCAATCCATTCTTGCTCGCCTGTGTTGTGGTGACATGGGCAAAGCTACAAACGGTCTGCGTGAGGCCAGTTGCACTTAGTGCAAACGGTTTCGTACTGTCTGAGTTGAGACCCGGTTCCCAGTTGTCTGTTGAATGTGTTGCTGAAGTTAAGTAACATTTAGAGTCCGAGTTCTGAGGGCCTGAGTAACAAGAAGTTGATCTTGGCGGCGTGTAGTGACTCTTGGGCGGCCAGTCCGAGGCAGATCAGCCACTGTGCGGAAATTTTGATACCTGTTCCACAGTCTGCTGACAACTGACTGTGAAACATTGAGGTTCCGAGCAACATCCACTTGCCGACTTCCGGTTTGCAACATGCCTATGCCTATCCATCTCTGCTGTTCTGTCAAACGTTCCATGACGAAGAAAAGAAATTTTATCTGTTCCAGAGTTTTTTTTATACCTGTCCATGGTGAGTAGTGTTCATCAAACCCGAGATACACGCATTTTTATGAAAAAGAATAATGTGTGAACTTTACGGATGAGCCCCACCTCTGTTCTTGGGATTGGCTTACTCATCACGAGTCACCAGGTCAACATGATATTGCACGTGAGAGTGGAGAAGAGCGTGCTCGATATGTCCATACAACCATTAAAATACGAAATCCACTCTTTTGTTAAAATAATACATACCATCTTAAAATATCCCCTACTTTTTGTGACAGGTATATATTATCTTGTGAGAATTATGTATCTTTTTTAATTGTAATTCAGGCAAATCATTATTCATGCACTCCAGACGCAATTTCCTAGTTAACACCCAGAAGGATATGGGTGAATTTTCATCATATTCCCTGGGTTACACTGTGTGCTCGGGAATTTAATTCTTCTGAGAGGTTAACATTGGTGGGTGGAGCGCATGATAATGAGCCTGTTATTTTGCGGCGAACAAGTGTACTCAGCAGGCATTTGTTTCTTCTATTTGTCTCAAGTTCGTGGTTACAAGCCATGAGACGATTTGTGGTACTAACGCAGCTAGTGTGAGAGAAAAGCATCCATCCTAACCACCGACAGTGGAAGAGAGTGTGGAGAAGGCTTTCGTCATCACAGAATTGATGAACCACAGCTGCAGGACCCACTCATACAAGCTAAGTGCTAACTAAAAGGCACCAGCAAAAAAGGGACAATTCCAGTTAAACTTTAAGTATAAAGTTAAATTTCCACCTACGTCTCAAGGGTGAGAAAGTTATAACTATCAAAATTCCACTAATCTTCCCATTTTTATTTTAACATGTTAAAGACTATTTCACTAGTAAATTTGTTACCTGTTGTTTTAAAACAAAACAATAATAGTTGATTCAGTTATATGTATAAAAGCAAACGTATGAGCCAGAATACTTAATCTATATATATAAATACTTAGACGAATATTTACACTAAACAGAGCTATACCTTATAAGAGGATTTCGTTGGATTACACCAACTGGGGGCTTGAACGGGCTAAACCATTGCTTAAATCCTTCACAAAAGGCGACGGACCAGATATAATAAGTTAACAAATTGCTCAGCTCTAAGCAGCTTTTGTTCTTGACTTCTGGGAATATCTTGTGAAGCCTCCCTTAAGGTAGAAGTGGCATTAATCTTCTATCTACATCTCTGCCAAGAGTAATCTTGCGCGCAGGTAGATCGCCAATATTAGATACTCTTGAGTTTTGGTCACTACTGCAAAGCAGGGGAGGCAATCCGTGACAGTGCTACAGGTACAATTAGCATTCAAACTCTTCGACATTTGCTGAGGGAGACTGAACACCTATGTGTTTGCCCGGAGTGCAGTGAGGTCGATTCTGAATAACAATTAACAATGGCACTGTGTATGTGGAGATTCAGTAATAAGTCCCACACAAAGTCGAAAGGTTTGAGTGATTGTTGCGCGCTTATTTTCCGTGATTCAGTTGTTCTTTGAAGCATATCTACCGTGTGCATCTTGAGGTTCTTCATTGCGTGTCTTCTCTTTCTTGTGTTTAAAGAACAAGGGGCCATCACTGTAGTTGGACCTAATGCAGAAAGGTGCAACAAAAGTATTTTCTCTCCCTTGCAGTGGTAAATTATTAGGCATTTGTTTTACACGAAGAGATTTCAAATTATAATCAATATCACCAGAGCTAAAGGTCTTTTATATTTGGATATGCGCCCTAATATAACCGACTAGGTTGAACGAGACGTGCCTTGCCAAAACGAGACAAAATTTTCTTTTAAAAAAAAAAAGATTTCAAGTCCTTTATACAACCTCATATTGATTGCCTGTTATGACATTCCCAGAGGTTCTATCTTCTTTTTTTTTTCCATCATCGCGGTGTTAAGTTATATAGAAGTCCTTGCCACTGGTCGAATGTATTCCGTCAGGACGCCTTAAGAATTTTATTAACTGTGTCCCTATGCATTCGTTACAAGGCTGACATCCATGAGATTCTCGAATCTTGTTTGTTCCCTCAGAATTTAAAGACTTCTTTCTAATCACACGCACGCGCGCACACACATACACTGCACCCTCAAGCATGTCGTACAAGGCGACTAACATGAGGGGGTGCATGGGGCTGGCAATTTCATCATGTACAACAAATAAACCACTGCTGCAGGAGCACGTGAATGTTTGGTGCGGGCTTCGTGCAAACGG
This sequence comes from Oreohelix idahoensis, assembly GCA_024509875.1. Classification (NCBI taxonomy): domain Eukaryota; kingdom Metazoa; phylum Mollusca; class Gastropoda; order Stylommatophora; family Oreohelicidae; genus Oreohelix; species Oreohelix idahoensis. Next base: position 443,819 of record JAMPIV010010201.1, read on the forward strand.
ACCAACTACGGTGGTGTCTCCATGCTCAGTAAGGAGCGCAAAGAAAGATGATGTTGATGATATATGTGTGTGTGTGTACGTGCAGAAAAGAATAGAAAATAAGACATCGTCAATACAGAAATATTCTTGCAGAAATATGAAATAGTTTGAATACTTTTCACCTTCTTTTCAAATCTGAAGTCGAGGTATCAATTGCCATTATACGCAACACTTTCTTGTTTGCCAAACAGGAGCCGCATTTATAATAGAATATAATTGTGAGTTTCAATTCGCACGAACATTTGTTCTCCACATGGTCATTCATTGGAAAGAAACAGCCACAGTGTGAGCTTTCATGGGCGTGGCCTCACGGGACAAGACCTTACTCCAGTGGTTCCCAAACATTTTTCTCTGGTCAGCACTTTCGACATAATTTTTTATTGATAAGAAATACTTTCAAAAACAAAAATCAACTCCTATTAGTGCTTTATTCATAACATAGAACCAAACTGCTTTATAAAATGATCATGAGACATCCAGAAAGTACGTATAAAGTGGACGGCTTTTTACATGCCGCGAAGCGAGTATTGGAGTACCTATATTTATAATTTAAATTATCTTTAACTACGTTTTATTATTATTAAAATCTATTTGATATAAAATAAATTATATTACTGAATAAAACTGGAAATTTCTGGAACATTCTACAGTTTTCTATGCATACAGTACCGTACCTGTATATTTCTCATATTATATCACATGTAACAAAATAAATAAGAAAATGACTTCCGTATTTATTTTGGCTTATGAATTTTGTGAAAGTGTCTCTAAATCCTGGATGTCTTTGAATTTTCCCAACACCCCTGCCATCGTCTCGTGCCGCACCAGTGTGGCACGCCGCACCGTTTAGGAACCGCTGCCTTACACGGTTCGCTCTGTAAACAAACGGCGGGAATACTGTATAGCCTTGTATATTTCCGTGAGGATGAACGCAAGAATGGGCACACTGCTAGTGCGAAAGTTCGTGTATCAAAAAGTAGTGAATTTTCACCGTGCAGGCAATGTGCTACACATCTAGAATGAGGCAACGCAGCAATCTGACATCCAAGCTTCAGATAACCGCAATCATGGGGGGAATTAAACGGACTCTTTAACAGATAATGCATTCTGAATATGATCTTCCGTATTTTCACTTATCGTAGAATACTGATGTGATTTCTAACAGAATGTTAACAATCCCGTCAGAAGCTAAGTTAATAACTAAAGAATACTTGAGAAAAGATACTGAATAAAGAAATACAATGATAAAGGTAGGAATATGGCAAGTCTAAGTTGGGTGTTAGGCGCCAAGAGAAGCACTCAAAAACATCGTGGACAAAAAGGGGCAGGGGGGAATTAACAGCTTGAGAAGCAAAGCCAAAAAAAAAAAAAAAAAAAAATCCACATTTTATTTTTATTTTTTTTAAATAAAATTTTGCTTCGTTTAGGCGAGGCGCGTCCCGTTCAACCTAGTCGGTTATATTAGGGCACTTGTCCACATATAAAAGACCTTTAAGTTTGGTGACGTTAGTAATTTGAATGGGAAAAATTAACAGCAGAACTGAAGGAGAATATCAAGGATCGAAGTCTGTGATGAGACATGATCGCCTACGCCTTGCAGATCGGCACACTGAGTTAATGATTAAGGTAAATCCTACACGCAAAAATAAACGGTCATTACTAGAATTTCTGGAAATCGGTATGTCAAATGTTGTTGACATGTGTCAGTCTGCTTCAAGAGATTCGGGTTATCAATAAAATGGCAGGCGCGCAATAAGTGAGGGGAAAAAAAAAGTAAGTTAGTTCGGATACCTTGTGAGGATATAATCCCGTACAACCAACAGAACCGGCATATAAGGTCAAAATGAAAGCATCCACAGGACGACCAAAGTTTAGCTGGAGACTAAAGAGATGACATAAAAATGAATAGCACACACGAAAACAGCCAGGCGATGTAACCAGATATGTCATTGAATGGAGACAGAGAAGAACGATTGCAGGTGAAGTTAAAGCAGAAGAGATCGTATGGGCAAAGCTAAAGAAAAAGCTTAAGACAAAAATCGGTGGTGATCAACAGTTTCAGCCTTGTGTTCCACAGGCAACGGACAGGTGTGACGATGATAATGATAATGGGGATGTAATGCCTGCTGTATTACATACCATCACTTCAGTGGGTCTTAGCGGACAACAAATACCTGTGCGCCATCGAATAGCCACAAGTTCTCCGCCTTGAGTTGTGGATAGATTACTCTGCCTTCGTCCATAAAACTACTCGTGACTATCTTCACCAGTCTACGAGTATATTCTATCTCTTCTTTCTTTAATTAAGAATGTTTCCTCGTTTTGCCAAACCAAGTGTGCGGAACGTAGCTTTCAACCAAGACAAATGGTCTGTTGGTTTTATTACAATGGATTTACAAATATAAATGTATTTTTTTCTTCGCATTCACTTTCCAGACACCTCCACTTCATTCTCATCTTCTAAAAGAACAACAACCAACAGAAATGTAAACAAAAATAATTAAACACACAGCTACACACATACATCCTTTTTACACCATATGTAGCCGCGTGCGAAGCACCGGCGATTTAGGGTGACGAATACGATAAAAGAATATTTTACAAAGACAAAACAAAACGGCAAATCATCAGTATCAGCTAGGTTATGTTAAATAAAAGTATTAGGGAAGTAACTGAATTTCAGAATACATCACAATGACCAGACAGTGATCAAAAAGTGCTGAGTAAGTCAGTTTTAATACGTGACAGAAAGATTGCACCAGCAGCGGTTTTAAAATTATATAGGGAAAGTCCCTAACTAAGTTAGAAGAATAGATCATTATGACCAGACATGTGAGTTGCATCAGCAGTGGTTCTCAAATTATATGAGGAATGTCCCTAACCAAGTTTAATGTTAATCACTATAATAGGTTTAGAATCGTTCGCACGCACTTGAAATAATAACATGGTGTGGTCAGCACAGACTGACACGAGAGAATCGCTGCAGTTGCATTTTTCTGAGCCGGTGGAGAGTGCGTGGCAACGGTTGCTAAACTTGTGGGAGGGATAAAAGGGACAGACGGAGCAGACGGGCAGGAAGAGAGCAGCAGACGGGCAGGAAGAGAGCAGCAGACAGGCAGGGAGAGAAGACAGAAACCGTAGAGCAAGTAACAAGTAGAGCCACCCTTTCGGCCACAAAAACTTCACAATTTTAGATAGAAGCAGAAATAAGATATAGATCTCTCCACAGACCACAACTCTTCAACAGACCGCAAGTTTCAGCAAACAAGTACTATGTTTTTCGGCTCACGTTTTCTAAAACAGTGTGACCGTACGTTCGTCATTTCAGGAAATTATACTAAGAAAAATAACTTATCACCTTTTTACTGAAACAGAGGATAGTTGGTGTAATAAAATTAGGTACAAAATAAACTGCTATTTTTAACGAAAATGGACCATATTCGTAACTTAGATAAAAAAGACAGTCAAGGGAAAGGATGATGATGGAAAATAGCGTTTGGCAGATCCTTGACCAATCGTTGAGCTGAAAATAAGTAGACCATGCACGCGCTGGCTAGCTGAAATCCCGGCTAAGGCAGTTGCAGAAAAAATGTGAGACCATCCAGGCACATAAGTGTTAACTAGTCGAAGACTGTTTTATTTTTCCTGAAATAACTGATTTGTTCGTCAGTTAGTACCATGCGGTTGTACATTACCAGAGTTAATATATTTCTGAGTTATTCTAAAGGGAAAAAGCAGTAAGTAGAGTGCTTAATATTCATGTTTCAGCAAATACTTAGAAACTTTGATGAAGCCCATTTCGCTTCAGGAGAAGCAAAACGTAATGAGCCATAAGTTACAGAAGAAACCAAAAATCCTATCAAAAGGTATATATATTGAATTGGTTTTGCCAAAGATATGACGATAATTATTGACAGGATTATTGATAAGAAGGATGCTGCTTTTATTCCCAAATACGTATAGATGCACTTGAAAAAGGAAATGTCTGCCTTTATATTGAACGTTTGGAAGTAGAAATGCCTTTACATGTACCAATTGAATGTTACTACATGCCCAACATTTGTAAATAAATCTCACGTTGATATTTGAGTCAAGCGGTTGCCTACTTGTGTTAACTTGGAACAAATGAAGAAAAGTATGTCAGTTGGAAATAGATCGATAATCCATAATTGCTCTAACATTAACATCTGAAGAGAACTAGTAAGAACCTGGCTCCCCCATCAAAAGAGAGGAATCAAGAACTCTGGCGAGATTGGCCAGTTAACTAAACCTACTCTCTGTTAAAGAATACAAGTAAATAGGAAACCCCGGCACTGCCACATAATACGATATGGTGCCGTGAGAGCACTGCCACATAATACGATATGGTGCCGTTCCAGTCCCAAGTGGAACCCTGCACGATCACATAATACGATATGGTGCCGTTCCAGTACCAAGTGGAACCCTGCACGATCACAACAGGAGAGGTAACAAACTTATGTACCATGTCAATTTATATCTGCTGAACCAGAACGCTGAACTATATCTAAAAGTATAGAGAAACATTCATCTTCGTAATACCAAAAGACTTTTTACTTGGCTGCCACCAGAGATATCTAGTAAATGAGAACCGCTGAAATTGCATTTTTTATAAAGTGGTACAGAAACCCATCCAGTCGTTACAAGTATTTTTAGTAGATGTCAGAAGGAGAAAGACAAAACTGAGTTACCTCTTTCTGTTCTTAGTAGAAACCATTGTGAATTGTACTATCTTGCTGAACATTTGAACAACCATTGTAACAATGGAAGAACTATGAAAAAGTGTGGCAAGCCATGTTCAGCGAAATAAATAGCACTATACAACGTTTCCTGGTTCTTTTTGAAACCTGTACATGTAACAGTCGTGACGTCCAAGACATGCATGTAGTCGAAGTTTCATAGTTGTGGAGACTGTGTTAATGGACGTTTGTATGTTCTGTGGAAGCTCTCCATAATCATAATGCATCTATCTGTCATCATGTAATTACTCAGAAGAACCTGGGCCAGGAGGCTGCCCATAGCCTCATATTTCTACCACAAAACCTATACGATCACGCCAGCAAAAGAATAAGAAACACAGCCTGATATAAAACAACATTGACACATCTTGAGACTCACCGATCAAGTTCCACGCTTGATGTTTATCCATTTGGTTCTATAGAAATCTAAACACCTCAGAACAAACTCTTCCACTAAAGTGAAACTACGTCGCCAACAGAAAGACTAAAACGAACATTTAACAAAAGCTAACACTAACACACGAACACCCAGACAGATAAAACAATTATCACTCCCACTGCTACACATGCAAATCTACACAGAAACAAGTTCAATCAGTGAAACGAATCGCTCAGTGTCAAAGGCCACCGGGACCGTGGGGTGAGAGTTAAAATAAACTCTTTTTTTTCTGCGTCCTGTCGTTTTCAGTTAGTTATTTTTTATCTTCCGACTTTATCGTGACCTATATTAATCGTGATTCCCATGAGATGCAAAGAATGAACCAGAGTTGGGGCACTGTACGAAGGATCGCCACCGACCGAGCAAAGTGGAATCAATTTGTTGTTGCCCTACAAGACGCCACCAGGCGTGATGACCACTGACTGCTTTGACGGTCGGTGGCTAAGGATCAAAGAAGAAGATATTAATCGTGAGATAAACTAATATCTCAAAGCCAGCAGTATTTAACGTGTCCCTTCAACTTTCACCTTTCAGTAGCGACTTGTAATATCGTATATGTAGCTTCTGCAAGACGGTGATGCCAAACTGTGTATCCACAACAGATCCGCTTTCTTCTTCTGTCTGTTGCAGTTATAGATATCTATTTTCCTGCAGATCGTCAAAATATGCATGCGCACAAAAGTATAAATATACCGACATGCCAACACAGATATTTAACATTTCAATCAGGCATCCCAAGATCACGTGTGTGGATGGGAGGGGTTCACAAAGTTAAAGGCAAAAACAATTTTGTTTCAGTAACCAGTTGCCGTCAGTTATTTCTTCTGCTACCCCTCATGCATTTTCTGTCATGCTGCCAAGACTGGCCAGCAATACTTATGTCTGTCTTTTTTTTTTTTTTTTAATTTTGCCTAAAACTTCACGAGCCTCGTGTAGCACCCGGGGGTCTCTTATGAGACAATGGAAGAATAGATCAACTACTCCCTCAAGCATGTCGTACAAGCCAACTAATATGAGGTTGTGCATGAGGCTGGCAACCTGTTCATGTAAAACAATATGACTACAGAAACCACCGCTGCAAGATCATGTGACTGTTGTGTGCAGGCTTCCAGCAAAGAGACCCCAGCTGTAGTGATGGCTCCAAGATCCAACAGGGAGCCAAAAGGAAAATGATTACCAAAGCATGTCGTACCGTGCTGTGATAGGGTGGGCGAGGAATGATGATGTTGTGATATGTGATCACTTTCTTACGCACTCGCACCAGACCCGTACAACAATAAAACTCTTGATTCTAAGGCAGGGGCTGTATTTATTCATATAACCCTTTCGGTGACAAAAACCCACAAAGCAAACTAATGAACAAACATTAAACAAATAAGCAAACAAAACACCCAGCCAGTGCTCAATTGCTAACGTGTTCTCATTTCTTTGATCATCTCCTACCCACACAGGGGTGGCCTAACTTCGTTTCTGCCGTCTGGACCGCCCTTGCGAAAAGGGTCTTCGCCATTGTTGTTTGTTGTTGTTTTGAAAAGGTGATGGGTGGAGAGCGGGCACTTAACAGCTGACCATTATTGCCTCTTCTCGTTCCATCTTAGTCTACCCTGTTCAACCTGAAAACTGGTTATAATTGGGGTATTTAGTGTCATTTTATTTACTAATTTTGTATTAAATTTAAATAACTATTGTTTTTTGCAGTTGCTGGTTTTAATTTATATTAGTATTTGTCATTTTATTTTCAGTTTTATATTGTATATAGATAACTATTATCCTTTGCACTTGGTTTTAATTTGAATTAGTATTTGTTCTTTTTGAGTTGGTATTTTTTTTTAAACCTCGTTGTCTTTCGTTGTCCTATGAGTAGTTAATAAGTTTGCTAATTTTTCTGTTTTTTTGTTGTTGTGTTTTTTTATTATTGATTTGTTAGTTTTTGTTGCTTAATTTCTATTTGGTTGAATGTCTTTTCTGAAGTATTATTTTTGTTATTATTACCAATATTGTCACTGTTATTAACCGTACATATTTTCCTTTCTTTTATGCATATATCGTTTAAGTATTGTTTGGGCTTCCCGTGGGTTCCTCGTTTATAGTTAGCTTCACTTGAATCTTGATCTCCGACCTTCCCAGTCCTGCTCTTATATTGTTTTTACTTATTCTTCCATACTTGGCGTTCTAGTCTGTCAACTCGTTACCAGCTATACCTATGTGTGCTGGAACCCACACTAGCCTCACACTACATCCTCTGTTCCCTAGTGATGTATTAATTGCAAGAATTTCTTCCTTTATGTCTGGCCGGCTACATTTACCTGGGTGTTCTAGTACTTGTAGTGATGATAGAGAATCTGTAAATATCGTAACAGCTTCTGATGGGTTATCTTCGATTATTTCTAAACTTTTTAAAATTGCTACTATCTCTGCGGTAAAAATCGAAGCCCCTTCAGTTAGACTGTAGCTCTTCTTAGTTCCCCACTGTATTACTACTCCTGCACCTAGTTGCCCACTATCACCCTTGGATCCATCATTGTAGACGGCCAGATTTTGTTTTGTAAGTTGATTTATGAACTTTCTATTTATCGTTTTAGCTTCCTTATCTTCTATGTTTTGTTTGATCTTTTGAGTAAGTGAGTAGTCTATGATTGGTGTTTTTAGGTCCCAGGGTGGTATTGTGCTTCTATATTTATTACTATTTTTAATTGTGTTTGACAGTTCTTTGAACTGTGTTAGATCTTCTATAGTTCTCTACCCTGTTGGATATATTTCTTTATTTAAGGGGACGTCCCATACACTTGGTTGGTTTTTGACAAATGCTTTTATGTGCTGGGTGGGTGTCACGTAGGTCTTTATATCATTAAATTACCTACATCTTCTTCCTATTCTCTCACCCTAATCCTTTCATTTTATTATCTTTCCGTACTTGTTTTTCCGGTATTTTTCCGCATCACTCGTTGCGAAAAATATATTTCTTTCCCATCATCGTTTTTCTTTCTCATACTGACTAGTAACCTTATTGCATCAGATGTCAGTCGCGCAGATAGCTGTGAATATAGACGGTTTCTGTGATTTCGCCAGACATACGACTAGTTCTGTGTGCAGAGTGAATATTTTTGATAGTTTGTTTTTTCTTTAATCGACGAGTTGCAGGGGAAATACAAAATAAATTATATTTTTAGCTTACTAAACCAGTAGCTGAAATAAATTTAATTTAACTTCTAAATAATCAGACGAGAGAATATATTTAAAAAAAACTAAACTTATAACGCTAGATACATCATTGAGTGTTGACGAAATACTTATGTATTTTCTAATTCATGATGTTTGATTTATTTAATATAACTTATTTTACGGGAAGTTTTAAATATAAGTCAAGCGGTCGGCTTGTTTTTTTTTTTTATGTAAGTTATAATGAGTACATATATGTAAATTATTTGATATGTGTTCTTTCTTCTATATAGTGAAACGGTGGTACCCAACTTGCCAGCGTTTAGTAAAGAGACATATTTGTGTGAAGCATAGACAGTTCCTATCTTTAACCACGTGGGGTTTTTTTTGTTTCAAGTAACCCTAATCTGACAGTGCATATGCCATCAGAGAGAGACAGTAATAGCAATCCCACTAACGGTTTCTAAAGACTAGAAATATATATTGGGCTTTTGAGCCAGTTCATATTGCTCCACAAATTTAAATGTACATGCTGCCTGGCGGCGAGAATATTACAAGAAACATTAAACATTCCGACAGAGATTGTGACTAGTATTGTGGTGACCAAATATAGTACCTTCCGGGAAGTAGACACCGATCTGACATTCCTTAAATCCTAGAATCCAAAGCTAATGACATTGTGCTCTGCTAACTTTCGTGCCTGGACAAATTTTATGTGACTTAATCAGACATTCGAGAAAAATTAGAACACCCAAGGAATCGGTTCCTTGAGACAGAGAGTTCAGTACGTCTTTTGGAACTGGGGGTTTCTTGGTCGCTGACTGCATTTTTCGGGTCTGTGTGAAGGTCCTGGAATTATTATGTTCCCAGAGGCAGCGAGCAAAGTTGTGAGTATATATGTGTGAGAAAGGCCATGGCTGGATGAATGAGAGTACACAGGTCTGAGTGTTATTTTACCGGTGTATTATTGTCACACATTTGCTGTCTTAAATTTTTTTAATCTGCAGAATTTGTTACTATTTGCTAGAGTTTCTTTACTTCTTAGGCTAAATCAGATTATTCAACTCTGTGCATACATTTACGAGAAAAGAAGAAAAACTCTTAGCCTAAACCCTACGTATCTATAACTCTTTGGGCCATCATCTGTTCTCTTAACGGGGCTGTGGGCTAAACCTAGAGCTAAGATCATAACGGGGCTATCATCCTTGTAGCATTTTCTTAAATGTTATGACTATTTGTATATGTTTTTCCTTGATGTAATTTTTGGTGTTGTGAGAAGGTTTTACATGATAAATAAAATCTCTCTTGAACTAAATCAGTGCGTTGGTCAGCTCGTTCAAATAATATATATATACATGGTTATAGATTTCCCACGTCTGTGTGTTTAACTGTCGTCACGTGTATGTGCGTGCCTGTGAGTAGATAGAGATTTATGTAATATATATCTGTGGTTTAGACTGTCAGACACTTTAAAAGCGGTCGTAGATGATAGGTGAGAGAGAGAAGATTTATCTCGATTCTCAAAGACAGCCTCTATATCACATTCTATCATCTCACGTGTGGAAATTCTATTGCTTTTCTCCAGCTCTCACTGTATCGATCACTCATTCTAACCTATTCAGAAGGGACCTAACCCAAGTCTTAATACTCCTATCTAAAATCTACGACAAATGGGTTCTCGTCCGTAGGATTTTTGAACTTAGAATAGGAAGACGAGTACGACAAATGGTCGCTCGTTACCGGGAATTGAACCCAAAATCCTAAGGCGATACGACAAATGTGGTCTCGCCCGACGGATTTTTGAACTTAGAATAGGAAGACGAGACGACAAATATCAGCTCGTCTTTAAGATTTTTTATTCTGAAATAGAGTAAGAGTGTGATGTCTTGTGAGTTGTTATATCTTTAAATAATTTATCCCCTAGACTAACGATCTGTTTACGGGCGTGCTGACCACACAAACTGATAAGTTCTTTCCACAGCATTTTGAATAATATACATTTGAGTTACAGGTTGATTTTGTCGGAATACATGTTAATTAATGATTTTGTAATACTAAACGCTGGTAAAGTTTTGTGAGTGTATAACATTCACAAGGGTTCTGAAGCAGGAAGGTGTTTGAACTAAAGTTAAGGAGTGCGTTTCGGACTATTTGTCCAGATTAATTGCCTCCCTCACCCTAACTGTCTTCAGGGGTAAACTTGATAGTGGATTAAAATTAAGGGATTATTTTTCTCTTTAATTTTTACAATAATTATTTTGTTTCCACTGTAGCAACTTATTTTTCAGAAGTAATCTTAACTACCATTTAGTTGGCGTAGTCGTGTTTTGCATTAGGTGCTTTATTGCCGATTAATAGCAGCGATAGTTAGATTTTTATTTTGGAGGAGGTATCCCAGGGTTAAATATATCATCTTTTGATTTTTGGTAATTTTTTTCTCGTAAGTGGTAGGAACCAGTGTATCCTTTTTCCTATTTTCGTTCTCCACTAGTCTCAGTCACTGACATAATATGGCCGGGAGGGCAAAGCTTAGACAACTCCTCAGGGAAGAAGCGAGAGAGGAGGGACTGGAAGGAGAGGAAGCGAAAGCTTTTGTCAGGGACGAACTTGAGAGATATGATGCGGAGAGGAAAGCAGCTGAAGCTAAAGAGGAAAAAGAAGAAGCTAGGAGGAAAGAAGAAGCAGACCGTCTATTACAGCAGAAGAAGATGGATGAAGAAATGGAAATTCGCAGGATGCAGCATGAGGAAAGAGAGAAAGAGAAGGAGAGACAGCATGAGAAGGAGAAGAAGGAGAGACAGCAGGAGAAGGAGAGGGAGGAGAGACAGCATGAGGAAAGAGAAAATGAGCAACGACGACAGCATGAGCTGGCGCTTAAGACTCTAGAGGTCCAAAGCCGTGGTGCTGCCTCTACCTCCAGCAATGGAGAGTCTTCTCCTCATTCTTCCTTAACTGATCCTTCTAACACTCAATCTACTCATCTCACTGCTATGTCTTTTCCGCTAGAGTCTTTCCCTTGTCCAAATGAGAAGATTGACACTTGGCTAGAAAAATTTGAGAAAATTGCAACTCTGTACGGTTTAGAGAGGTCGCGTTGGAACATTAAGCTTTCTCAGGCGCTGAAAAGCAGTGCATATGATGTCTACGCCAAACTGGAAAGCAGCCAACAAGACAACTATGATCTGTTGAAGAAAGCGTTACTGGAGCGCTTTGAAATGAACGCGCGCAAATTTCTGCAACTGTTTCGCAACAGCAGGAAGGAGAATTCTGAAACTTTTCAGCAATTCTCGTCTCGTTTGAAAGGATATCTGTCAAAGTGAATAGAGCTCTCGCAGCTCCCCTCTACCTATAAAGGTCTTGAGGAATTTGTTTTAACAGAACAAATAAAGAACACGTTGTCTGCAGATACCCGGAGATTTCTAGCTGAGCAGGGTGCAGAAAAGCTCGAAGACATCCTAGAGAAGTCTGAGCGTTACCATAATGCGCTGGCTGAACTACCGGCCACAAAGCGGAAACCGACAGAGGAGCATTTTCGAAAACATAACCTAGAGCAATCTTCTCAGGCTTCTAACCAAAATAACCACACAGAAACTGGACCTCAAAACCCCCCTCCTGAAAAATCCAAGTTCTACAAGAACAAGTACCCCAACCACCCCAAACAGTCTGATCAACCCGACCGCCCTACATGGCAGCGTAGCCAGAAAGGACAAGGTGGCAAAGGGAGAACCCCTGAACACGGGGCATATGATCAGACCGAGCACACCGAGCCGAAACGCATCGGATGCTTATTAACAGTCTCGCAAGGTGGAATTATTGACAGTGATTCCCAACCTGTTGGGGATACACCCTCAACGCGAGGTACTGTTATTTTGAACGGTTCTCAAACTTCTTGCTTATTTGACACGGGGCTTTCTTATGATTGCATTGTTGCCAGGAACCTGGTCAAACCCGGTCAAGAGACAGCAGAGACCGTCCAACTTTGTGGAGTTCGTAAGAGTGATGCACCTACAGCGCTTCCTATCGCATTGGTGGAGATCCACTCTGATTTCGTCAGAGGTGTGATCAAAGCGGCTGTTATGGATGATCCCATCTACCCAGTCATACTTGGCAGGAGATACGTGTGTATTGGGAAACCGGAAGAGCCGATTGTGGCAGCAGTAACTACAAGAGGGCAAACCAAAAAGGAACGGGAGCCTGCGCCTAATTTGTTACCTATGGAACTTAAAGAAGCGCAATACAAGGACCCTACTTTGGCACCCTGCTTTAGGAAACTGCCCATGGCTAAGGAACCCAAACAGCACGGGGACATTTTTTTCTAAGGATGGCGTACTTTATCGGAGAACGGGCAAGCCTGACCAAGGTTACAACCAGCTCCTAGTACCGAAACAGTACAGAAGCCGAATCCTAGAAATGGGGCACTCTCTTCCCTTCAGCGGACATATGGGACAGAACGCCACAAACCAACGTATAACCACTCATTATTGGTGGCCAGGAGTAAATACTGATATTATCAGATATGTCAAATCCTGTGCCCAGTGCCAACGTGTGCCACCCAAGCAACGGGCACCCCCAGTCTCTTTGGGTGAAATGCCAATAGTGGGAACACCATTCGAACGGGTTGTGATCGACATTTTAGGGCCTTTCGAAAGGACTAAAAGAAGGAACAGGTTCATCCTGACCTTAGTCGATACATGCACTTTATGGGCAGAAGCTATCCCGCTAACATGCGCAGATGCCAAGCATGTCGCAGAAGCCCTCGTGCAGATTTTCACTCGGTTGGGATTCCCTCAGCAAGTGTTGACGGATAACGGATCTCCATACCGAAACCTGTTGATGGATGAGATCGTTAAGATCTTGAGGACCCAACACATCCACACTAAGCCATATACTCCGGCCGGAAATGGGCTCGTGGAACGTGCTAATGGAAACCTCAACATGATGCTAAGTAAACTGGCACAAGTGAAACCTGAAGATTGGGATCTTTGTATTCCTGGAGCTGTATTTGGCTACAGAGAATCTCCTCATACTTCCACAGGATTTCCGCCAGCTACACTCTTATTCGGCAGACCCATTAAGGGCCCGCTTGAAGCCTTACTTCAGTCTCTGACAGACGAGAAGGCGGATGAGACAGTCGTCTCAGCCAGTAAATATGTGTCGGTTTTAAAGGAAAGGTTGAAACTAGGGTGGGACCTAGCAACGACTAACTTTAAGCGAGCTCGCACAAAGCACGCTAACCGATACAGGAAAGTCGCGAAAGAGAGAGAACTGGAAGCAGGAGAGAAAGTTTTGGTGTTACTCTCTACCGAGAACAACCAACTGAAGATCGGATGGCAAGGGCCGTTTACCGTCCTGAAAAAGATTTCTAAGGCTTACTACCAGATATCTATTCAAGGAATGGAGAAGGTTTTCCATTTAAATCTCTTAAAGAAATACTTGGAAAAACCAGTGCCAACCTCCGACCATCTCCTGACGATCGCCAGAGCTGACGAAGATGATGATAGTGGCAGGCATATTCCACCGCTATCACAGGAAATCTTTCAAAAATGTCAGAAGCGGCGACGCTCTTTCAAGCGCGCATGGGAGACATTCCAGAGGAAGGAAACTTTGGGGAGTAGACTTGAGTAGGAATTGGAGAGAGATGGAGGGGGAAGATGAGAGGGAAGAAGACAGACACCTCGAAGCTACGGTTATAGGAAATTTAATTCCATAACGTAGACATGGAGTGCATCCATATCTTAAGGGGGGACGTCCTGTCACGTAGGTCTTTATATCATTAAATTACCTACATCTTCTTCCTATTCTCTCACCCTAATCCTTTCATTTTATTATCTTTCCGTACTTGTTTTTCCGGTATTTTTTCGCATCACTCGTTGCGAAAAATATATTTCTTTCCCATCATCGTTTTTCTTTCTCATACTGACTAGTAACCTTATTGCATCAGATGTCAGTCGCGCAGATAGCTGTGAATATACGGTTCTCGCCAGACATACGTCTGCAGTTTCCCCGGTCAGAGCGCGGCCCGACCAGATTCCTGGGCCTGGGGTGTGAGAAATTCGTTTCGCTGGACATAGAGCAGACTTTTGGTCTACCATTTTTCACCTGTCACTAGCTTAAGGTGTCAAACCCGGCATCTGTACGACGCAGTTGTAGACGGTTGTCTGTGATTTGCAACTGACACGCGCTTTTCCCGGTCAGTTTGTCAACGCAGGTGCGTAATCGCCCTGGTGGCAGTTACGACACGCCTCTAAGTATAACGTAGCTGTTATGAGAAGGGGGAGAGATCGGCGCGGGGGAGATAGTTCATCCGTTGTCTGTTTCAAATATTAACCCACGTTTGAAACTATTTCATTTCACTCAGTAACTTTGCAGTTAGACTAGAACAACCTTCGTTCGATTTCTAAATAATCTCTGTAAATAGAGATGGCCTTAGTTTGGTCGAAGTGGTTTAACGTTCTTAGTAATTCTGTGTTTGAGGTAAATATAGATATCTAGTTTTGTGAAGTGATTTAGTGTTAAAATCGCCGATTTCATTTTAAACTAGTTCTGTGTGCAGAGTGAATATTTTTGATAGTTTGTTATTTCTTTAATCGACGAGTTGCAGGGGAAATACAAAATAAATTATATTTTTAGCTTACTAAACCAGTAGCTGAAATAAATTTAATTTAACTTCTAAATAATCAGACGAGAGAATATATTTAAAAAAAAACTAAACTTATAACGCTAGATACATCATTGAGTGTTGACGAAATACTTATGTATTTTCTAATTCATGATGTTTGATTTATTTAATATAACTTATTTTACGGGAAGTTTTAAATATAAGTCAAGCGGTCGGCTTGTTTTTTTTTAATGTAAGTTATAATGAGTACATATATGTAAATTATTTCATATGTGTTACGTGGGTTTTTTTTGACTTTTTCTTCTATATAGTGAAACGGTGGTACCCAACTTGCCAGCGTTTAGTAAAGAGACATATTTGTGTGAAGCATAGACAGTTCCTATCTTTAACCAAAGCTAATGACATTGTGCTCTGCTAACTTTCGTGCCTGGACAAATTTTTTTTCAGACATTCGAGAAAAATTAGAACAATTGCTTTTCTCCAGCTCTCACTGTATCGATCACTCATTCTAACCTATTCAGAAGGGACCTAACCCAAGTCTTAATACTCCTATCTAAAATCTACGACAGTGGGTCACTTCTTGTGCTACTTTACTCCAATAATTTAATCTTAGTTCTTTCCGTCTTAGACCAAGAGGCGGTATGCCAAGAGCTACTTCTAGTGCTTCTACTGGTGTTGATAAAAATGCACCTGCAAGGGTTCTCATGGCTGCATTTTGAATTCTGTCTAGTTTTGCTTTGTTAGAAGCTGCAGCTGAGTCATAAACCATGCTGACATTATCTAGTTTCCCCCTGATGAAAGACTTGTAGAACATAAGCATTATTTTATTGCCCCCCCCCCCCCCAATCCATTACCTTTTACTATCCTTAGTATATTTAGGGGTCCCCTACAGCTTTCTACTAAATTGTCTATATGTTTATTCCAATTTAGTTGTTTATCTAAAGTTATGCCCACAATCTAGTTGTTGAGGAGGTACATATTTTTTGTCCTTTAATGGTTATATTGATTTTTTTTTTTTTTTTTGTATTTCCTTTGCTGAATATCATACCTACTGTTTTGTTTGCATTAATTTGGAAGCCCCAAATTTTCATCCACTCTGAAACTTTGTCTATTTGTTTTTGAAGTTTTTGGTAAACATGGTCCAAGTTTTTTTCAGATCGCTAAATGGCACAGTCATCTGCAAATTGTGATAATGCATTCTTAATATCGTTAAATTCATCCGCTAAATCAGTTGCAGCTATAGTGAAAATTGAAGGTGAAATCACTGATCCCTGAGGAATCCAATTCTGTTGTTCATATATTTCTGACTTATCATTGTTCACCTATACAGCAAAATACCTGTCCTGTAAAAAGTTTTCTAGATACTTATAGGTTTTACCAGTAATGCCAATCTTTTTCATTTTGTAAAGAGCTCCATCTCTCCAGCATTCATCATATGCTCTAGCGACATCCAAAAATACTGCCACTGTTTTCCCTTTCCTCTTGAACTCTAGCTTTACATCGTGTTCTAATCTTACAAGCTGGTCTACTGTACTTCTGTCTGCTCTAAACCCTGACTGGGTCGGACGGGGGGACTCCTTCTGATGATCAGATTGCTTCCTGTTGTATCGCTCTGTAAAGAGTTTCCTGTCATCTGATTTTTTTTCCAGGTACAATTTAACTCTTTTGTTAACAACAGTTTTCAGTATTTTGCCTAGTTGTGATGTTAAGGAGATAGGCCAATATGAACTTACATCATGGGCTTCCTTATTGGGTTTTAGGATGGGTACTATCATAGCTACTTTCCATGCTTTTTGGTATCTTTCCTAAGCTCCAGATTTTGTTATAAAGGGAAGTTATTACGTTTATAGTTTTTCTTGGTACTTTCTTAAGGATTTCATAACTAAGTATATCATGCCTTGAGGAAGTTTTAGATTTCTCTTTTATTGCACTAGTTACTTCTTCCTCTGTTATATCAGCATCTAAATAGTTTGTTTCATCTATCTGGTCTGGTAGTTCCTTTAAAAACTGTATCCTAAGTCTTTCATTTCTCGCATTTTCTTCCTGTTCAAGACTACTTTTTGCACTGACTTTATAGAAATACTCAGGAAGGGCATTATATTTTTCTGTATCTGTTTCTGCTCTCTTTGGTAGTTTGATTGTTGGCATTATTGTTTTCTTATTGTTCCCTTTGATTGCCTTAAGCTTTTTCCATACTTCTTTAATTTGAGTGCTAGGTTTAAGTGACTGACAAAACTCCTTCCAGTTAGTTTCTTTAGCTTTAAATATTATTCTGTTAGATTCATTCCTAATATGTTTATACTCATCATAGTTTTCTTCTGTTCTGTTATTTCTATATTTTTGTAAGGCCCTTTTTCTTCTCTCAGGAATTTCTGCACAGCTTTTATTCCACCAGGCAACTGGTTCTTTATTCCACTGAGTTTTTCTTTTTTTTATTAATGTTATTTATTGGTTTTAAGTGCTGTGGCATATTTTTATTTGGTATATATTTTATTGTTATTTTAAGAATTTCATTGGTCAGTGTTTCTGCCCACAAGTCAGTATCATCTGATTCCATGTCTTTATATTCCATCCCCTCCAGCTGTGATTGGAAGGCTTCCCAGTTTGCTTTTTTATAGTTGAAAGTCGGTTTCTCTTGTCCTGGGTTTGGAATGACGTTTTCATGCATGGTTATTACAATGGGCAGATGATCTGAGTTTGTGTCTTGTAACACTTCCCAATTTACATTCGCTAGGTTGTTAGTTGCTATACTTATGTCTATTAGGGTCTTCGCCGGCTCACCGCTCTCTTTATATAGGCGGCTTGAACAAATCACACGCGGCGTAGTAATTTCAGGCGTCTGGTTCTCGTGGACGAGCTGAGGACTATTTACCGGTGTTCTTGTAAAACTTATACTGGGCAAAAACACAGCTATATACTTCGGGTTTTAAACACATATGAAAATGAGAGCGTTATTATGGCCCTCTCACAGTGCCATCGTGCTTTTCTCTCTGTAGTACGTGCAGATATTTGGAAATTTAGTATTTTTATACGTTTTTAAAAAATAAGTTTTATTTTAAAATACGTTTCAGCATTTTAATAAAAGTGGTGGGGAAAAAGATACGTCACAGGTCAAGTCATTTTTAAAGAAGCCAAAGCAGTGGTATAAACTAGGCAAGTGATAGCCAGGCGGCACGCGGAGAAGCACAAAAGATGAGGACTCACACATATATCTTGCAGCAACGTGAACTAAATTGGAAGAACTGGCAGTTAAATCAGGAGCAAAAATAGAAACGTCAAGACAGGCTTTAATTGCATTGGGAAATATTTAGAAATAAAAAGAAATATATATCCAACACAAAAACACGGCCCAATGGGCTGATCACCCGTTGGCTTGTCACACCGATTACGGAAACAACGGCAGATGGATCTATTTGTTGTTGCCTTAAAGACGCCGCTAGGCGTGATGGGAAACTACAACAGAGAAAATCAATCTGCTGTTGCCCTTAAGACGCTACAAGGCGTGATGGCCTCTGACTGCTTGGTCGGTCTTTGGCTAAGGACGGAAGAAGAAGAAGAAGAAGACAAAAACACGAATTGTCAACCCAGACATCAAAACAGTCCTATAATATGGCTCTTAATCATGACAACATGCCTAAGAAAAATTATCCGAATCTTTTGGCCGAATATCATCACCAACCAAGATCTGCTTACTCGGAGCAAGCAAGAGGACATGCACACCATCATAGCTGGCAGACGCTGGAGCTGGGTTGGCCATGTCCTCAGAAGAGACCCCGATGCCATCACAAGAACAGCTATGCTATGGACCCCTGAAGGAAAACGAAAAAGAAGCCGACCAAAAACAACTTGGCGGAGGACTGTGGAGGCTGAGATGCAAAGAATGAACCAGAGTTGGGGCACTGTACGAAGGATGGCCGCCGACCGAGCAAAGTGGAATCAATTTGTTGTTGTCCTACAAGACGCCACCAGGCGTAATGGCCACTGACTGCTTTGACGGTCGGCGGCTAAGGATCAAAGAAGAAGAAGAATCATGACAACAAGAAATACGACAAACAGTTACAGACTTTCATAAATGAGTGCTTGCGCAGAATAAAAGGTCAAGGATCCCGTTACACGCCCTTTTTGAGGCATATTGGGAATATGGTGTTAGGCCCATACTTTCTTGACCATCGGCACACTAGGGGTGAAGTAGTAAGCATCACGCCGACCGGTGGAATAGAAGGATTGACATTATGTGACAAGATCACCAGTGTGAAATTGATAGAATGAACCCGACAAGTACCAGTAGAACAAGAGGTGAAGATAAGAGGTTGACTTTGAGTAAATTGTGGAGACCTGCTGATACCACTGCATGGCAGTCCTTTTTTCTGGAATCCCTAGGGTAAGGTAAAAGATATACAGGAAAAGGTACAGGGCAGGAGAGTTAAGGAGCGGCCTAATTCAAGGCTTATGCTCCATTGGGAGCTAAATGTGTAGTGATGATAATGATGAAAGCAGAGGTATTCTTAGAAGCATGGTCCGTAACAACCACACGTAGATGGCACATAAATGGTTTCAGGTGACAGAAATCTACCACGGCAATCTTTTTTTAGGGGTACGTTTTATGTGGAGGGGGGAGAGTGAAGGAATATCTGTCGTGGACTTTGGGTCATAATTGAAAGAAAAAAATAGAGATTAGTAAATTTTCGGACGATTTGGAGTGAGTGTGTCAAAATCTTTGTTAAAACACAATCTAAAAATGTGTATTTCCACTTATAAATTGATGCACCGTTGCGCAACGGAAAGGCAATAAACTGAACAGGCAAACAAAAAAATATTTACGTTTCCTGTCGGCGGACATTTAAATTATTTCCTACAGTAACGAACAAACTCCTTGCAGAGTGACGTACAGACGGGTCTTGAATCTTTGTTATCCTATTCTCGATTAATCTACTAAATTCTGCAGACCGCATAAAGTGGTCCCAATGAATGCTCTGGCTTTGTAACAGAACTTTTGAGTGAAGTACTCGCTTCCTGAAATGCTCTGTGCAAAACGCTTCAAGGGTCATAAGCTTAGTCGGCAGTATAAGTGGTTCGAAAGTTGTTGGGCGGTTTGGTGGGAGGGAGGGCGTACAAAACTGAACCTTTTTTGTTCAAAATAAGATTGGAGCGGAAGGTTGGTAAAAGCTTATGGCGCTCATATAACAGTGCACTTTAAAACATTTAGCCTAAAATAACATTAGAGAAAAAATGTTGACCTATACATTGGGTTCTACTTTACTTGCACAATTAAAAACAAAGAGCCGTAAAACTTTAACCAAAATTTCATTATAATATTGTTCTAATCGTTATAATTGTAATGCAGGAATTAATAGCCCCATACATAATTTGTACTACAAGTAATCGCAGCATGTAAAGGTTATGTTTGATATTTTAACTGTAGCTTATTTTATTTTTAAAGAAAAATGTCTAATATTTTTTATGATTTCGTTGTGTTTAACCTTGTCGAAGTCCAAACGACAGTGTTAGTAACAAATGCCAGATTTGTTTTCACTTCTTTTTCCATCACAGAACATATTGACATTACGAATGCTTTTCTTAAACTACATTATCAGAGCAGTTCCTACACCATTTCTGGTTTTATCCTAATTTTAGATATGTTCGCATCTACCCTGAGTTCCATTTTGGTCAAATGGTTCCCAAGACGAGCAGTGTTGGTGACTTTCACATTGCAATGCCCAGATTTATTTGTTTGTTTGTTTGTGTACGGCTAAGAACATTTACAAACAATCAAGAACTAATGGATTTTTATAAATGGATGCTTTGGTAGAATGGAAGGATTGAAATGGTACTACAAGGTCACCAATATGGAACTGGTGGCAAGAACAAGACAAGTGCCAGTGGAACTAGAGACGAGAAGAAGAGCCCTGGAGATAAGTAGGTCACACATTGAGGAAACTCGTTGCTAGCATTATCAGGCAGCCCTTCTCCTGGAACCCTAAGGGTGAAAAAAGCAGAAGTGGACGAAAAACGCAATGAGAAGACAACTGGAGACAGAAATGAAAATGAAGACGTGGAAAGACTTTAAACTGATGGCACGTAACAGAAGGACTTGGCAAACGTCTGCTAAAGTTCTATACTACTGGTAGAACTGAAGGAGAATGAATGGCGACTGAATGATGAATGCTAATTTCAAAAGATCATTTGACTTCAAGTACCAGATTTCATTATATTATCTCTTGATTGTCAGCTCATCTATTCGCTTATCGTTTGAGTTACACGGATGATTTTATTTTACTTTGTGGCATTTCATATCCATCCATTCCTTGGTTGCTTTATAATATTAATTTGTATTTCCTTATCTACTGTGTTTCATATCACTGTAATTGTTCTGTATTAAGATATTGTATTTATTTTATTTTTTTTTTTTGAAGATGTCCTTGTCCTTTCTGATTACTTATTTATATAACGTTTTTGTGTTGTTTATATATCGTCAATCTGATTCTCATTTTCTTTATCATTGTTGCTATCTGCCACTGGCAGACAATATTTTGTTTTAAAATCTCATGTTTATCGTAACGAGTTTGTGTTTATCGTAACGTAATCTTTTCAGCAATGTGTCTTATTGCCGAACTTCTTCCGTGTCCACTATCTCTGGGATGTTGCTGCAATCTGATGATCCTATTATCATTTTTTTGTTCATGCCCAGCCTATTAATATCTCCGTTCTTTAATTTATTTTGCATGTGTGCGTATATGAGAATCCCTTTCAATCATCACTGACCATAGGAACGCGCTCCCAAGACAATGTCTCGGCCGACATTGGCGAGGTTGGGCGCTTGGGTAAAGAGGTCAAGTTGTTGCCCATGCAGCATGGCCCACAAAGCTGGTGAATCCAGAGGAACGGCGTAGCCGATACAGTCTGGCACCAGAACACATATATATGTAATACATCATGTCCATATGTATGCTATACCTCATGTCCATATGTATGCTATACCTCATGTCCATATGTATGCTATACCTCATGTCCTTATGTATGCTATACCTCATGTCCTTATGTGTGCTATACCTCATGTCCTTATGTATGCTATACCTCATGTCCTTATGTATGCTATACCTCATGTCCATATGTATGCAATACCTCATGTCCATATGTATGCAATACCTCATGTCCATATGTATGCAATACCTCATGTCCATATGTATGCTATACCTCATGTCCATATGTATGCAATACCTCATGTCCATATGTATGCTATACCTCATGTCCATATGTATGCTATACCTCATGTCCATATGTATGCTATACCTCATGTCCATATGTATGCTATACCTCATGTCCTTATGTATGCTATACCTCATGTCCTTATGTATGCTATACCTCATGTCCATATGTATGCAATACCTCATGTCCATATGAATGCTATACCTCATGTCCATATGTATGCTATACTTCATGTCCATATGTATGCTATACCTCATGTCCTTAGACAATTAGCTCCAGCTGGAGCTGGAATTACCGGCGCTGCTGGCAGGTAAGCATAAATTAGCTCTTAAGTGCCACAGTTATCCAAGTAGGATCGTGTCATCTAAGGAACCTCGACCTTCTGATTTTGCAATGAGCACATTCGTGACAATGACCCAAATCGGTTTCATACCCCAAATGCATGGCTAGAGAAAATGTGAAGTGCTGAAGTAGACATATTAAAAACCCAATATAACGTTTGGGCACTACTCAAGAATATATATGGACTCAGAGACGTTGAACAATTGAAGAAGGATATAATACATATGACTCTCAATATACAAACATATAGTATGCCTATATATATATACTGAAACCACTGTTAATATATACCAATATATATTTTGCTTATATGATATGCGTTTGCGAAAAATAATGACTGCCATTTTTTTTTAGTATATATATATATATATATATATATATATATATATATATATATATATATATATATATATATATATATATATATATATATATATATATATATATATATATATATATATATATATATATATATCTATATATATATATATATATATATATATATACGCTGTTTACCTAGTGCGCCAACGCTCTGTTGGCTTAAGGTTCCAAATATCCTATCAGCGGCCCTGATCACGTCAAACAACCAGCTACAGAAATTACCGCTTACATGAGCGCATGAATGCTTTCTTGCAGACATCTTGCTAGGGGGGAGCCAGCTGCGGTTGTCTCGTCATGCTTCTCAGGGAGCAGACAGGAAAATGAATGAGTGAATATGAGAATAGGACTAGCGCTCTCTCAGGCAAGGCGACTAATATGAGGTTGTTGGTGGAGTTAACAATATCATCATGTAAAAAGTATTGCCACATAAACCATCATGGCATGTACATGTAACTGCTTGATGCACGTTTCCTGCAAGGAATCCAGCCTCAGTAGTGGCTCCATGGTATGCAAAGAGCGCAAGGGAAAACGTCTATGAGAATCAAAATGTTAATGAATATCTTGAGCGTGCCCATAGGTCATTAGAGCTCATTAATCACATGTTTTTAGAAACATAGAAGATTTCACAATGTTAGCTATGAGGCAAGAGTCGTGAACAAGTACGTAGTATATAATAATACAGCTGTTGTAACGCTCTGTATAGAGTTTACTATCACCAATGGATAGAACACTGTGCACTGAGAACAAGACATATACATATGCTTACCTGTACAGTGTGTCGCGCACTCCGGGTTCCATGCAGGCACCCCAATAGTGTCGTCCGGGTACTGCCTGTTGACTGGTCCTGTAAGTAGAAACATGAAAACTTCTTACAGAAATATTAAGCCAAGCTTTTGAGAGATGTTAAATATGTCAGCCAAGCGATCATTATCATTATGACCTTTCACCTTCCTATGGAGCTCAGAGCTTTAGCAAATACACCCCAAACCTTTCTGTCTTGTGCCATCAGGTCATTGTCTTTTCATGTGTTCGTTATTCCTTTCTTGTCTCACTCCAGTTCTCTTCTCTGTGTTTTTTCTTATTCTTTGGGGAAAGGGTGTGGGGGGCTGATTCTATTTCCCTTACAGCTAAGTAATTACAAACAGTGAATTCTCGAACATTATCAACGCAACGCCTCTGTGAGCCCCAGGTAGTTCTCAGGGGCCTCTGGTGAGACAAAGAAAGAATGGAACTACTACTCCCTCGGGCATATCGTACAAGGCGACTAATATCAACTTATGCATGGGGTTGGCAACCACATTATGTGAAACACATAGCTACTGAAACCACCGCTGCAAGAGCATGAGAAGGTTCGATATAGGCATACTACAAGGGCACCAACGGCAGTAGTGGCTCCTGCTCCAGAAGAATGAATGAAATGTCTTTGTAACGATAGTTTAAAATAAAAAATAATAGTACATTGAAAGTTGTGCATCACTGAACCGGGAAAGTTGATGAGGGCAAAAATTAGGCTTTAAATAAATATATGGTAGCATGCTAAACACTGCCAATCATTTACTCTAAAAATCTTCCGCTGAGGACCCAAAAAAAAAAAACAGAATAAGATACTAAACTAATAGTTCGTAAACTACGATTGTAAAAGGATCAAATATGAGAAGTCATCCGTTAGCACCATAAAAAAGCTTCACATGGAACCCCCCAACACAGAAATGAA
Organism: Oreohelix idahoensis; assembly: GCA_024509875.1. Classification (NCBI taxonomy): domain Eukaryota; kingdom Metazoa; phylum Mollusca; class Gastropoda; order Stylommatophora; family Oreohelicidae; genus Oreohelix; species Oreohelix idahoensis. Next base: position 468,475 of record JAMPIV010010201.1, read on the forward strand.
AAGAGGAAGATCCATAACAGAAGAAAATATCCGGAGGAAATAAGGACAACGTTTATTTGGGAAACGGTGGGCAGAACTGATCATGAATCAAGACAACGTTTATTTGGGAACGGTGAGGAGAACTGCTTATGGATCAAGACAACATTTATTTAGGAAACAGTACGGAGAACTGTTTATGGATCAAGACAACATTTAATTAGGAAACAGTGGGGGAGAACTGCTCATGGATCAAGACAACGTTTATTTGGGAACGGTGGGGAGACCTGATCATGGATCAAGACAACATTTAATTAGGAAACGGTGAGGAGAACTGCTTATGGATTAAGACAACATTTATTTAGGAAACAGTACGGAGAACTCCTTATGGCTCAAGACAACATTTAATTAGGAAACAGTGGGGGAGAACTGCTCATGGATCAAGACAACGTTTATTTGGGAACGGTGGGGAGACCTGATCATGGATCAAGACAACATTTAATTAGGAAACGGTGAGGAGAACTGCTTATGAATCAAGACAACATTTATTTAGGAAACAGTACGGAGAACTGCTTATGGATCAAGACAACATTTAATTAGGAAACAGTGGGGGAGAACTGCTCATGGATCAAGACAACATTTATTTCGGAACGGTGGGGAGAACTGCTTATGGATCAAGACAACATTTATTTAGGAAACAGTGGGGGAGAACTGCTCATGGATCAAGACAACATTTATTTCGGAACGGTGGGGAGAACTGCTTATGGATCAAGACAACATTTATTTCGGAACGGTGGGGAGATCTGCTTATGGATCAAGACAACATTTATTTAGGAAACGGTGGGGAGAGCTGCTTATGGATCAAGACAACATTTATTTAGGAAACGGTGGGGAGAACTGCTCATGGATCAAGACAACAGTTATTTACGAAACGGTGGGGAGAACTGCATATGGATCAAAACAACATCTATTTAGGAAACGGTGGGGAGAACTGCTCATGGATCAAGACAACATTTATTGAGGAACCGGTTAGGGAAGAACTGCTCATGGATCAAGACAACATTTATTTAGGAAACGGTGGGGAGAACTGCTCATGATAAAGTCCTTTGCTCCAGAGGGGATGAAAGAAGAAGGTACCACCCGTATATAAGTCTATATTTTCAAAACCCGTATGATCCATTTATTAACAATTAAACTCTCTTGCATACCTAGTTCACCATTAAATCCCTCTGTTCTACTTTCTACTCCAAAACAGACATAACCCTCTTTCAGACGTCACATACGATGTGGGATATTTTGAGAAGTAATTTTAGTGAAGATGAGACACGTGATAAATGTGCCTGCATGCATGTTAAAAAAAAAAAAAAAAGGAAAGAATGAAAGAAAAAATAATAAATGTTTCACGCGTTGTTCCAGAAATGTTCAGGGCCACCCACCACGCTATTTTTCAAGTTATTATTTATTCTAAATTTTGGGACCGTTTAAAGATCCTGCAGTACATCCCGGGGTCTCAGAAGAGAGGGAAAAAAACATATAAAAATGGTTACTGCTCCCTCAGATAAGTCACAAGAGGCGACTAAATTAGTGCTTTAGCGCAGGCATAAGAGCACATTAGTACTTTAGCGCAGGCATAATAGCACATTAGTGCTTTAGCGTAGGCATAAGAGCACATTAGTGCTTTAGCGCAGGCATAAGAGCACATTAGTGCTTTAGCGCAGGCATAAGAGCACATTAGTACTTTAGCGCAGGCATAATAGCACATTAGTGCTTTAGCGTAGGCATAAGAGCACATTAGTGCTTTAGCGCAGGCATAAGAGCACATTAGTGCTTTAGCGTAGGCATAAGAGCACATTAGTACTTTAGCGCAGGCATAAGAGCACATTAGTGCTTTAGCGTAGGCATAAGAGCATATTAGTGCTTTAGCGCAGGCATAAGAGCACATTAGTGCTTTAGCGCATTGCATAAAAGCGCATTAGGGCTTTAGCGTAGGCATAAGAGCACATTAGTACTTTAGCGTAGGCATAAGAGCACATTAGTGCTTTAGCGCATTGCATAAAAGCGCATTAGTGCTTTAGCGCAGGCATCCTGCAGTAGTGGCACCAGAATTCATCAGGAGTGAAAAGAGAAATGATGATAAAGTAGATTTGATAAAAACGTGTCACAAGTCCAGGGGCGTACTTATAGTACTCGGCACATGGGGGCGGATCCTTCCTGTGGCATCCTCTCCTCATAAAACACACATAAAAATACATTATGCTTGCAAGTAGCTTAAACAAATAAATTATTTTACAGTAGTTAAAATAATAATATTTAATGGCACCCTCCTCTTGGCTGTCACACGTGGAGAATCAATCCCTTTCCACTTCGTTGGTACGCCACTGCATCAATCACATATACGTATCCCTTTCGAAAATCTCGTTGCTCTACGCTATCTCCCCACTTCTGGGCCTTATCTTCGAATACAATAATTTCTTGCATACTTGTGTTTTCTTCCAGCTACTCGACTCCTTGTGTGACTACTGTCACTTTTGGTAGCGTTCATCACACTCATGGACCTTCTTCTGAGGAAGGTTATCGGGAGTCAAAGATGACAGGAAAAATGAACGCAGTGTCACTAGTCACGTCAATGATGTGGTAGATAATAAGTAGAATGATTCGGAGTTTAAAACAACAACAATTTTGTTGCTGGAAGAGTGCACCTAAGGACGATGCTTCTTACCTAGAGTGAATGAAATTATTTTAGGGGCGAATGAAATTAGATAGGTGAATGAAACATGAAGCGTGAATGCCTTAATTTACTCAGATATTTACATATTTGTTTCTATACTTAAAAAAAGGCATTGTCATTAAAATGGTTAGTAAGCTCTTATTGCTTCTCAATGGTAGTAGAGCTGGAAATCTCATATGCTTTTTTTCTCTCTACCTATGGTTTTCTAATTTCAAAGTTACAGGATAGTGTCATAATTTACTGTAATACTAGCAATAACCCGTCAACATTGACAGGTTATTAATTATAGTGTGTTGTTTCTGTTACATGTACTGCAGACGGTACTATCACTACTGTGGTCATTTCATTGCAAGCGACCGTCATTAGATATTTGTGGTGAAAATTATATGGATGTATTAAATATGAAGACATGGAGTAACCTTCCTAAATGACATGTGGAGCAGTGATAATGATCTAATGGACCGTAAATTGACTAAATAACTAACATTTCTTTTATGACAACATGTCTGTAATTGTTCGTGCATCTTTTAAAATCTTGCCCTGGTCGACTTATACTGCCTCTGAGAATCCATGGTCGACTTACTGCCTGTGAGAACAACGTTTGAAGTTTGACGAAACTCCAGTTCATGTACTGTTTATCAATTGTGTTGTTGGCTTCTTTCCATAATCAAACTGTTCATGCACACCGTCATTTGCGCACTTTTTCTATAATCGGGAGAGTACATATAAGGGGAAACAATACCATTATTGTCTAACTTTCAACCACAGTTACACCCCATTAGCTGTGGTTGAAAGTTAATTACTCTCTCAAAAATAGAAAAAGTGCGCAAATGACGGTGTGTAAAATGTGACTGACCGACCGACCGACCGAAATACCTTACGGCTTGAATTATGGTATTGGATAACCTTTTAGGGGAGACCAGACAAGCTAGTGGGATCATAAATGTACAAATGGAAACACTGGAGGATCGCCGAAGGCAACTGTTGAACTGTAACTTTACTTCGTGTTGCCAGTCAAGCAACTTTTCTTCTACGACTAGAATTCTATATACATCTACTGTACTTTAATCTACCAGCACTGATTGACATAAAGAGGTATACTATATAGTAGTATAGAAGTATGCTTTTTGTCATATTTTTTAATGGTAAACATTGTCATGGAATATTCTAATCCACATATATAAATTATTAGGTAAATATGAAGCCTAACAAATAAAATTAATAAAGAGAAGAGCAATGGTAAAATGACAGTGCTGTCCCAAAGAATGTACTCGAAATCCCCCTTGTTTTCTGCTTCGTCTGCAAATTGTAACGCTTTCACGTTGATAGTAAAGCTTACTGTATTATTACCCGCCTTCTTCAATGAAACGTGTGCTGTATTTCTTGGAAAAGCATTGAGACGTACTGCGTAATGACCTAAATTAACCCTAACATTAATTATACTGCGTTACCAAAACGAACGAACAGATGGATTAAAGGGATAAAAAGAGAAGGGAGAGGCAGAAAGCCGAACACTAAACCCGCTTCGCGCGATACACAATTACTACCATCACGCGTGTAAGTCTACATGCACTAATTTTTTTTCAGACGGACAGTGATAAAATACACTACCCTTTCCCAGAGTTAGGTTTATAAATCATAACAGACTCTTATTAGAAAAGACAACATTATATGGGTTTACGTTTGAACACATAACAGTACCCAGACAGCACATCTTCTAAACAGGAGATAGAAGAAATTACATATTTTGAACGCAGCCACGTAGCTCCTTTAAATTAGTATTTTTGGGTTCCTTAGGGTTTGCTGACAAATAATATGTAAAACGTTACGCAAATAGTCCAGGAATTAATAAATTATACCCAAAATAAAATATTGGGGGTGCCTGACAGCATAAAATCATTTCTGCTCATAAAATTTTTTTTTATAACGTGTTTGAAAAAACCTTACGTTACATAAATAGCCTACCATGTAAACTCCAAATTGATTGGAGAGCAACAAATGAAAGCCTAACCACGATTGGTCGGGCTATAAATACTATCTTGGTTGTTAGGGGAAACGGGAAAAGGTAACATTTTTTCAAACACTTGTCGAAACGTGGCTCATTGGCCAGTCTCGCTGATATACACACTTGGGAGCGTTAGTTCGAGACCACTAATTCAAATAAGCTTGATAAAGCGACAGTACGTTGAAGCCAGCTCACATTTTTGCTAAAATAAAAGCCTGGAACATAGGCAGAACGGAATTTGTGCCAGTTTGTGCCAGAATTCATTGCTAATCAACGTATCTGTGTTTATTTCCATGAAATTGTGGGACAGTGGTCTTGATGGTAGTGAGCAGCACCTGGTCAGAGATTTGCTGAATCCAGTGTCGGACAGCATACTCCTTGGTCCTTTTAGCTATCAGTGAGGTATCTCCAGAGCCCAGAAGAGAATTCGAGCAGAGGAGTCCTCTCCTGCCGCCATCACTCAAGATAAGCAGAGTTGGCCAGCTGAGCTCAACATTATGTCCCCTCATCTAGAAATAACTTTATAAAAATACCATTCAGAGGGGAATTTACTTGTCTTAAAATCAGGAACTGTGAACATCTCCAATACTGATCCCTAAAGACAAACTATTGAAGTCATGATGACAAATACCAACAGAGCTTGAACAAAACAAAACCAGTATTACCTCATTTTACTACTACACAACTGACACACATAGAACATTTGTAATAATATATGTCACTACAATATTCATATTAAATACATTCTGTACATAACTTGTAATTTAAATTGATTGTGATTCCTGATTCCCTTGTAGTTGAATCAGGACACATATTCATTCATGCCAGTAATGAATACATATTGTTATTTGAAAGTTATCAGTGCCTCCTTTAAGATATTCTCATAGAGTGTTATATGTATGTGAGTGTCACAGTGTTGTCAAGAGTAGTGGATTACATTAAATTGTTTATCTGTCTGTTGTTGTGACTTACACTTCTTCATACACATACCCTAGACACATAACGTAGCATCACACTATTCCAGAATAATTCTGACTGAGATAAAGAGATATGTGGTAGCAAGTAAGGTTATCTATAATACACTACTTTTAATAGATATAGATACCTTCACAGCTGATCTCAGTCAGTACACTAAGTCCCCTATAAATATTTATAACATCCCACTTCACCACATATATTGGGGTCTCGCTCTTGGGATTTTGAATCTTTAACTATTAAAAATATTGGGGATAATTCACTTCAGGGAATATAAGAATTAAAAGGTATCCTTGGGTGGAATTAAATAAGGTTGAGCTCACGGTGCCTGTGTTGTCCATTAGAGATTGAATTGTTGGTTAGACATTGTATTAAGTTACCTGATAGACAATGGCGGACCTGGCCAAATTTCGATCTGCTGCGGTTCAGACTGCAAAAGAGTTAGGATTAGATGGGCAAGTTATGGTTGCCTATGTCACAACGGAATGTGACAAATTTATTGAACGCGAAGAAAGAAGATTAGAAAAAGAAGCCGAAAGAAGGTTAGAGGCTGAAAGGGAAATTAAGAAGTTACAATTTGAAGCTGAGGCTGAGACTAAGAGGTTGCAAGCTGAGGCTGAGACTAAGAGGTTGCAGATTGAGGCTGAGGCTAAGAAATTGGAGGCAGAAAGAGAAGACAAGAGATTAGCTGCAGAAAGAGAAGCCGAGGAAAGAAGACAGGCTGCAGAAAGGGAAGAGAAGAAATTAGCTGCAGAAAGAGAAGAGAAGAAATTAGCTGCAGAAAGAGAAGAAAGAAAATTAGCTGCAGAAAGGGAAGCAGAAGATAAAAGATTACAAAGGGAACATGAATTACGACTAAGGGAGTTTGAGTTTCAAGGCCATGCTCCTGAAAATGGTGCCAGTCCCTTTGCCTCTGATGCTACGGTTACTCAAGGAGCCTCAATCTCAGCTATGAATTTTCATTTAGATCATTTTGTTGAGAAAGACGATGATATTGAGAGCTATATAAATAGGTACGAACTATTAGCTACCACGTATGGGTTAGAGAGAGAAAGGTGGAGCTTAAAGTTATCTCAGGGACTTCGTGGGGCAGCTTATGAAGTTTTTGCAAAAATGAGCAGAGGTGATCAGGAAAATTATGACATGCTAAAGCAGGCTCTTTTGTTAAGGTATGAAAAGAATGCAGAGTTTTACAGGAAAAAATTTAGGAATGCTAAACTACTGTCAGGTGAAACCTATCACCAGTTCTCTGCACGAATAGAGACATACTTGGAGAAATGGACTTCTCTGGGGAAAACCCAAGATCTTAAGGAAATGGTCCTTATAGAGCAATTAAGAGAGTCCATGGCTCCAGACCTGAGAAAGTTTCTCATGGAACAAGGTGCAGAGAGGCTGGATGAGTTGCTAAATGTTGCTGAAAGGTATCAAGCAGCTCAAGCAGAGGTAACAGGTAATAAAAAGAAACAGGTGGATAACTTTAGGGCACCACAGAACTTTAATAAATTTGATCCTAGGGATCAAAATAAAGGTAAGCACCAATTTGATAGGCCACGGTATGACAATAAAAATAAATTCCCACAATTCGATGAAAGGAAATATGATGAAAGAAAATCTTTCAACCAAGGAAAAAGGTGGTGTAAAAATTGTCAGATGGACAATCATGACACTGACCGTTGCAGAAGGAAACCTGTGTATATGGCAACCCTTCAGGTCAGGTCGACCTCAAGACAGGAGGAGGATATTTTGTTAGATACCACTCCAGAAGAGATGAGGAAGGCACAGGCTGGGGATAAAACACTCAAGCCTTGTTTCAGAAAATTGTCAACTTGTCATACAACTCCAGGCAAGGGAGATTTTTACATGAAAAACAAGTTGATGTATAGGAAGACTGGAGCTAGATCCAATGGTCACGGACAGCTGGTTCTTCCAAAAAGATATAGGACAGAATTAATAAGGAGCCTACATGTGAAACCAGATGGGGACCATGAGAAAATAGGTACCATCATTCAAAAGGTGGCTCACAATTATTATTGGCCCAAAGCAAGATGGGACATTGAGAACTTTGTAGAAAGGTGTAGTATAGCACATGAGGGAACACCCACAAGTGGGAACATGGATCAGGACCTGGACACGCCACGGGGCAAAATCAGGCCTGACAATAAAAGGAAAAATAGATTTGATAAAGTGGACCAAATGAAATGGGAAGCCCCTTTTCACGGACAAGCTTCACTTAACTGTTTTACAATGGCCACTATGCGGAGAGTGCAAAAGGATGTCTTACCCCAGGATAAGCCGAAAATCCCTCAATCGGACTTAAACAAACTGGAGGAAGAGGATGTAGAGAGGAAATCTCTCATCAAGAATTTTAAGAGGGGAGAAAGCCCCAAAAGAAAAATTGGTAGCGGTCGTTTTGTGCATGAAAATTCTGGGAAGAAAAATCATCACTATAAAGCTTCGAGTGGAAGAGACCATACCGGTGCATGGACAAATAGGTCCACACAATTAAAGGTCCATATGTAGCTTTGTTAAGAACGTGGACTGATGAAAAGGCAGAGGAAAACATTACATCTTCATACCAATATGTGAATGAGCTGACCACTCGGTTGAAAACTGGCTGGAAACTTGCCAATGAAAATTTGAAACAAGCCAGGAAGAAACATGCTGCCTATTATAACAGGAAGGCGAAAGACAGAAATTTGGCTGTGGGAGAGAAGGTACTGCTTCTTTTGCCCGGGAGTCAGAATAAGTTACAAATTGGATGGCAGGGTCCATATACAGTTCTAGAGAAGGTGTCTAGAACAAATTATAAGACAGATAAGAAGGGGAAAGAAAAAATCTATCATGTGAATCTCCTGAAGAAATATTTGGAAAGAGAACATCAGGAAGAGACACACTTGTTGACCTTGTCCATCGCCATGGAGATGAAAAAGGAACCACTTTCATCATTTGAATATCCATTACACCCCTGTGAGACAGCAGCACAGGTGAAAATCAGTACACATTTAACGAAAACTCAGAAAGAGAGAGTGCAACAGGTTCTAAATAATCATGCAGAGGTGTTAACAGACCGACCAGGGCATACAAAGCTATTGGAATATGATATGAAACTCATAGACTCCACACCTGTCTGTATGAAACCATATTCGATTCCGTTTGCTAAGGAAAAAGCTTTGAAGGAAGAGATAGACTATCTATTGAAAGAAGGAATTATTTCGCACAGTGAGTCTTCGTATAGTTCCGGTGTTGTACTCTTAAGGAAGCCCTCTGGAGAACATAGACTCTGTATAGATTACAGGAGACTGAACGCTATTACAGAAGGACAGGTGGATCCATTGCCGGATACAAATCAGCTGTTTGCCAGACTAAATAAAGCTAAATATTTCTCAAAAGTGGATCTGAGTAAAGGATACTATCAGATTCCAGTAAAGCCTGAGGTTAGACCATACCTAGCTTTCAGTACCTCAGAAGGACACTATGAGTTTAATAGATTGCCATTTGGATTGAAGAATGCGCCTAGTGTCTTCTCTAGAATGATGAGAAAATTATTGGATCCTCTGAATAATCCCTGTATAACAAATTTTATGGATGATATCCTTATAGCAACAGAAACATTTGAGGAACACATTGACTCTCTGAACATGCTGTTTGATCGACTTAGGGAGGCAAATTTAACAGCCCGTCCAACCAAATGTTGCGTTGGATGTAAAGAATTGGAATTTTTGGGACACACAGTTTATCAGGGAAACATGACCCCTGACCCAAAGAATTTAGAGAAACTACAAAAAGCCCCGAGACCACAAACCAAGAAGGACGTGAGATCCTTTGTCTCATTATGTGGTTTCTACCAGAAGTATATCAAAAACTTTAATTCCATATGTGCACCTTTAACGGAATTGACACGTAAAGGACTTCCAGATCGCATTACATGGACACCACAATGTGAAATGACTTACCAAGAATTGAAGGAAAAGCTCACAAGTAAACCCATTTTGAAATTACCTGACTTAAGTCAAGAATTCATAGTAAGGACGGATGCAAGTAATATTGGGTTAGGTGCAACTTTACTACAGAAATCAGATGCATTGGATGGGGAATTAAGCCCAGTGGCATATGCTAGCAGAAAGTTGAATAAAGCTGAAATCAACTACTCAACTAGCGAAAAAGAATGTCTTGCAGTAATATGGGCAATAAAGAAATTCAATATTTATCTATATGGGAAGGCATTTAAGTTGCAAACTGACCACAAACCTTTATCGTTTTTTAGCACAGGCTAAGCATGAGAACTCTAGGTTACTCCGATGGTCTTTGCTTCTGGCTCCATATAATTTTAGCATTGAATATATATCTGGAAAAACCAATCTGGGAGCGGATTTTTTAAGCCGCCATCCGTGTGATGAGAATCACCGTAAACCCCAGAAATAATAATAAATTTCTCTATGTGTATATAGAATAAAGGACTGACATATAATGTCTGTTTTAAGAGGGGAGGTGTCATGGAATATTCTAATCCACATATATAAATTATTAGGTAAATATGAAGCCTAACAAATAAAATTAATAAAGAGAAGAGCAATGGTAAAATGACAGTGCTGTCCCAAAGAATGTACTCGAAATCCCCCTTGTTTTCTGCTTCGTCTGCAAATTGTAACGCTTTCACGTTGATAGTAAAGCTTACTGTATTATTACCCGCCTTCTTCAATGAAACGTGTGCTGTATTTCTTGGAAAAGCATTGAGACGTACTGCGTAATGACCTAAATTAACCCTAACATTAATTATACTGCGTTACCAAAACGAACGAACAGATGGATTAAAGGGATAAAAAGAGAAGGGAGAGGCAGAAAGCCGAACACTAAACCCGCTTCGCGCGATACACAATTACTACCATCACGCGTGTAAGTCTACATGCACTAATTTTTTTTCAGACGGACAGTGATAAAATACACTACCCTTTCCCAGAGTTAGGTTTATAAATCATAACAGACTCTTATTAGAAAAGACAACATTATATGGGTTTACGTTTGAACACATAACAGTACCCAGACAGCACATCTTCTAAACAGGAGATAGAAGAAATTACATATTTTGAACGCAGCCACGTAGCTCCTTTAAATTAGTATTTTTGGGTTCCTTAGGGTTTGCTGACAAATAATATGTAAAACGTTACGCAAATAGTCCAGGAATTAATAAATTATACCCAAAATAAAATATTGGGGGTGCCTGACAGCATAAAATCATTTCTGCTCATAAAATTTTTTTTATAACGTGTTTGAAAAAAACCTTACGTTACATAAATAGCCTACCATGTAAACTCCAAATTGATTGGAGAGCAACAAATGAAAGCCTAACCACGATTGGTCGGGCTATAAATACTATCTTGGTTGTTAGGGGAAACGGGAAAAGGTAACATTTTTTCAAACACTTGTCGAAACGTGGCTCATTGGCCAGTCTCGCTGATATACACACTTGGGAGCGTTAGTTCGAGACCACTAATTCAAATAAGCTTGATAAAGCGACAGTACGTTGAAGCCAGCTCACATTTTTGCTAAAATAAAAGCCTGGAACATAGGCAGAACGGAATTTGTGCCAGTTTGTGCCAGAATTCATTGCTAATCAACGTATCTGTGTTTATTTCCATGAAATTGTGGGACAGTGGTCTTGATGGTAGTGAGCAGCACCTGGTCAGAGATTTGCTGAATCCAGTGTCGGACAGCATACTCCTTGGTCCTTTTAGCTATCAGTGAGGTATCTCCAGAGCCCAGAAGAGAATTCGAGCAGAGGAGTCCTCTCCTGCCGCCATCACTCAAGATAAGCAGAGTTGGCCAGCTGAGCTCAACATTATGTCCCCCTCATCTAGAAATAACTTTATAAAAATACCATTCAGAGGGGAATTTACTTGTCTTAAAATCAGGAACTGTGAACATCTCCAATACTGATCCCTAAAGACAAACTATTGAAGTCATGATGACAAATACCAACAGAGCTTGAACAAAACAAAACCAGTATTACCTCATTTTACTACTACACAACTGACACACATAGAACATTTGTAATAATATATGTCACTACAATATTCATATTAAATACATTCTGTACATAACTTGTAATTTAAATTGATTGTGATTCCTGATTCCCTTGTAGTTGAATCAGGACACATATTCATTCATGCCAGTAATGAATACATATTGTTATTTGAAAGTTATCAGTGCCTCCTTTAAGATATTCTCATAGAGTGTTATATGTATGTGAGTGTCACAGTGTTGTCAAGAGTAGTGGATTACATTAAATTGTTTATCTGTCTGTTGTTGTGACTTACACTTCTTCATACACATACCCTAGACACATAACGTAGCATCACACTATTCCAGAATAATTCTGACTGAGATAAAGAGATATGTGGTAGCAAGTAAGGTTATCTATAATACACTACTTTTAATAGATATAGTTTTTTATTGTTTTTTTTAAATATTTTTAGTTCATATGTAAAAATGAATTATATATACAACTAGAGTCAGAGCCCGTCTTATGACGGGAATTAAATTCAAAAGCCCCAATACTTAACGGCAATTTTATTTGTTCAAAAACTTGTGGGAAAATAACGTTAGGTGCGAACATCCGATTGTCCATCAGAAGAACACCTTGATTTTCTTCTGTTTTAATCGGCCGGATAGTTCATAACATCATTTGGATCTTCAGATACTATTTGATCGGAACTATAATAGATCTTTAGCTCACACAGAAGTATCGTTACGATTTCTCTAGTCAGATCTAAAGTCTCCTTATTCTTGGTGCACAAAATGACTCGTTGGAGGAAATAAACGCATTAGACATTAGAGTAGGTATTTATGCATTTCTAAACACTTTTATACGAAGATACATATTTAAACAATTTCGCTACTATTGTCTCTTCATCAGATACAATTCACTTAGGTGGTGACAGTGAGAATGGTTATCAACATTTTATTATTATTTTTTTTTCCGTTTTAAAAACCAAAATATTTGTTTTAAATCCGGTGTTAAAAAAAAGTCTCTCTCTCTCTCTCTCTCTCTCTCTCTCTCTCTCTCTCTCTCTCTCTCTCTCTCTCTCTCTCTCTCTCTCTCTCTCTCTCTCTCTCTCTCTCTCTCTCTCTCTCACTATCTCTATCTCTGTCTGGCTGCATGCCTGCTTGCTTATCTATCTATCTATCTATCTGTCTGTCTGTCTGTCTGTCTGTCTGTCTGTCTGTCTGTCTGTCTGTCTGTCTGTCTGTCTGTCTGTCTGTCTGTCTGTCTGTCTATCTATCTATCTATCTATCTATCTATCTATCTATCTATCTATTTGTTTTAATTTTCCTTCCACATAGAGCATAGGGAGGCAATTGCGTTCTCCACCGATTTCTGTTTTGTGCCGTATTTTATTAACTCTGCCCATGATAGCTCGATGTATTTAGTTTCCTCTTTCAGTGTTCTGCTTCATTTTCTATCTTCCGTCCTCATTTTTCTCGTCCCTTGTGGGCTCCTGTTTGGGAACTGCTGGGGCAGAAATTTAATTTTTTTTTTAAAAGGGGGGGGGGAAACACACGCTACTTGTATTAAAGTAACTTCTCCTCACCATACTCAAAATAAACCTAGCTACCTAATGTGGAAATCAGATTTAATAACGAAAATTACCACAGGCAATCTCTGTGAGTAAACTTAATTATACAGTGAACTCTAAACGCGTTTTTTTTTTCCAGGTAACTTGTTCTACTTTTCTTACTAACTGTAGGTTATCATGCCTACAACTCATGTGAGAAGGTGGCTGTTCACATGGACGGCCGTAAGGATTTTTCAAAAGTGGTGCGAGGTCCCGTAATTCCCCCCCCCCCCAACCCCCTACCTTGCAGTACTTATGTACTCTTAAGACGCTCAGTGTCATGCCTTTGGGTCGGGTTTTGGCTTTAAGGACAATCTTCATTGCACACGGACAACTCAATAAGTTCTCCGATCTCCTCCCCTTAGTATACGTGCTCAAAAACCGCGTTTTTACGAGCTGATTTCAGAGAGTACATTTTTAGACTTTACTGATTTTGCATTAAATAATTTATTTATAATTTTCGTAAATTTTATCAGATAGGTAATAGATGTTTATAGTCCTGTCTGAGCTGAGGTGATAGTGATGACAATGTGAAAGTAAGGGGTAAGAAATAGTTTTATCACGAGGTGATCGTGTAAGAGAAAGGACAGTCTCTGGATAGAATAATTTATCTAATCCAGCCTATCTGGACGACTAAATTTAAATCAGACACACTTTCTCTCCTTGTATGAAAATACAAGTTACACTGCACTCACATGCACACAATTCTGTGACAAATACGCACGAACGTGAAAAACAAACTATGAATAACATATACTAGGGGGTTGACCGAAACGATAACTAAAGGTTTAATAAAGTTTATTATCAATAGAAGATTACAACAATAAGCATATACATTACTAGATCATGGTTTGCGGACAAAATTGCAAAAGAGAAGAAATTAATCAAATAGGTTCTCCCCCTCTGGTAAAGGAAAAGAAAAGACGATCCCAACAGAGGTTAATTAACCCAAAAGATCAAAAGTTAACAATAAGTTATGAAATAGTCAGTATGGGAAAAGAATAGGTCCCTAATGTAATCTATCCCGTGACTACTCAGATTAGTGAGATAAAAAAAAGAAAGAAGAAACCACATAAGTATATGATGTTAACAAAAGACATAAGTTTCTTTCTCCGTTCATTCAATTCACACCCATTCAGTGGCCACTTTCAGATTTTTGCCTACCCCAGTAATTGTCGCAGGCATTCCAAGGAAATACACTAATAAGTAATAAGACTATTTAGTGTAAATTTAAGTTTTGCCAAATCCAGCCCCAGACTCGCCGTAGTTGCTGACTGCAAATTTCACGGGAGTCGCTAGAGTCGGTGATTTAATTTGTCCTGGATACAATAAGTTATCTATGCCTTCAATTGGTTGGAGTAAGGTTCATGCGTGGTGATCGCCGACGTAGGATGAATAGAACATATATATATTTCCTATGTTGTTTAGCCTCAGGTGAATGAGACGCTAGGTTAATTTACACAGATGTTGCTGACAATATATTTCGCCACAGCTGGCTGATGAGATTGATATAAGTAAATTTGGTAATAGTTCTGGTCCAGTTAATATTATAATTTAATGGTTCTATTCTGGTTTCTCTCGTGAAAATGAGGAAAATTGGACGACACAGGTCACAGCGAGAAACTCATCAATATTAAATATCCCTGGATGCTTATAATATTATAAGTTCGTATGATCATAAGTTCAAATGGCCATAAAAAAAGCCGCTAGTACTCAGGTTGATCAGCCTAGATTTTAGGAAAGAAAATATAAACATTTAACCAAATTATCAATATCATATCTAACACGTGTTAAAATAGGACGTCTTCATCACTAAGTTATAAATTAGATTTAAAACACACGTGTCTAGCTTATCCTATCGTATTTTTAACGCGTGATATGAACACTAGTCGTTTTAAAAATTACATAAAATGGATAGAAGTAAATAATATTTACCGTCAGTAGACAGTTATTTAATGTATGTACTAGTCAATTTAAAACATCTCTTACTGGGAAATAGCGAGTAATTAAATTCACTTTACGGCTGAAAAAGATTTAGCTATAAGTTATTTAATTAGCACAGAAAATCTCAGTGAAATATAATGAAAACTTTAAACACACTAAATCACTTAAAGGCTAGTATATAAATTACCGCAATCAGAAAACTGAAACACTCCACGAAAATCTAATAATTTTTACTCTGTACGAGAATTCTAAGATATCGAGCTAGTGAATTTCAGATAGATTTCTGAACAACTGATCGTGGCTATCGGAGAGACGTGGTATATATCCGTAAATTCCGTTCTATCGCTCTTTAATGCGAAAGTCACACCTACTGCCAGATCCGAGTCCATTTGCCGTTCGATTCTTGAATCAAAGGTAATTTTACCACCTCTGCCGCCGACAACCTCTCTGGCTTGACTTTCATGATCTCCGCCTTGCCGAATATCAGCTACGCAATTAATTCTCCAGAAAGTTTTACAATCCAAGGTCCGTCTCAGACTTAACATCGCCCCTGATCAAAGAATCTATTACGCCATGCTCCGCGCTCTCTCTCTCTCTGTTCCACCGTGCTTAATTGCCCAACGGCTCACGTGTTAATTGCACTAGTGAATCCTTCGTTCATGTAGTAAAAAATAAAATAGATGGGGAGGGGCAAAAGTGGATGATCACTGCTGCACTATTTCCATCTGTGACAATAATGATAACATAAAATGTTGTATATCAAAATGTTGAGAAATGAAACATCTGTGACATGCACTTAACTTAAATGTTAAATGGTGTTAAACATGCATGCAACATATGCAGAATTGAGTGCAAAAAAATGTGACATGTACACCGGCCGGCCTATTAGGTAGGCCAGCCGTAAAACGAGGATCGATCGTTGGCCTACCTAATAGGCCGGTCGGATATTAAGAGGAGGATCTCATCACAGTGCTTGAACTCCGTAGCACCGGCGAGGATCACAGTGTGTGCATACATGAATCACACATTCTATAAATATTTTTGTGGCGGATAGGTTTTCCTAATTTTTAAATTTTGCCAGGGCAGCGGTCGTATGGCTTACTCTTTACGATTTACAACTGCCGTGGGATTTTTAACGTGCGCAACTTGCACACGGTACCTCCTATTTTTTCGCCCTTCTACCAGAAGGTTAGGCATCCGATCTCACCACCCAAGAGAGCAAGGAGGGAGTATGAAAGCACTAGAAACTACTGGTTCTGAAAAAAATTATATCAAATATATTCCCTATACTGGGAGCCGAACCCGATACCTTTAGAATTAGAGGAAGACGCCATACCTCTTAGCCACTCCGGCCTCCAAGACTGATTCAGACTGTAATTTTCGCAAGTGACGTTCACTGTCGCATTTTACAAAAACATAATACATCCGTGTTTACGTGTTTCTCAAATCTAGCTGTCGGTTTTGTTTTCTTTATTCGTTATGAATTACAGATGGACTCTAAGTGCGTTGTTTTTTAAAAAAGAATAATATAAATATTTAGGAAGACGATTAGTTTCATATTAGCAAAATATTTGTTACTTGAAATGTTGTATAGTTTTTCTTTTTTGTTCTGTTAAAACTGTAATTTTTTTTATTTACTTGTTTAAAAAAATAAATAAATGGCAAGCATCATTCTGACACCACCCAAGCTCTGGCCCCAGCTGTACATATTCTGTACGATTTCTCCCTAACACATACTGCGATTAATAATCTTTCTGATCTCTCGCGAGACGGGAGGCAAACGGTCCAGGCAGTGTGAGTGCATATGATGAGGAACACAAACTAAAATCCGTAAGAAAACTAGGTATTCTGTACAATTTTACTTAACCCAGAGAGAAATGCAGTCAAGGTCACAATGCCTGTAGGTTAAGATACAAAAATAAAGATCCACTACCAGATCACGTGAAGCCTCGCGCTGCTTGGAGTGGTCCCACTTTCCACCATTTCGACTACTTGAGCTCTTGAAGATTAGAAAGAGACGAAATTTACGCTGATACCAATTTGTATCTCTAACACATGCATACGCTATATCTAGATATATATATATATATATATATATATATATATATATATATATATATATATATATATATATATATATATATATATATATATATATATATATATATTGATTGTAGCGAGATCAGTGATACAATCGCCAAATACAGTAATATTTAACCCCTACGCCAAGTAAATTTACCACCCCGCCCGTGTTTGCCCAAAGTCATCGCCCACGCCTGCGATTCGCGCTGGATTTGAAAAAGCATTAACGCCAAAGTGAACGATACCAAAACCACTAGCTTTTTCGTTGCTCTGTCCAAAGACTTTAAATAACATAACACGTGTTTCGTTCCCCAAAAGAGTGATAGAAAAAAATGAGGAGTGAAAGAGAGAGGGAGGAATGAAACCTTGACTAAAGCATTTTTTAAAATCTATTAATAGCACACAATGCGACAGTTGACGTTAAGGACTTGCTTATGGTAACACAAAACGAAAACGAGAGGATGGCGTTTGAAAATCAATTAGTGCCTTAGCAACGGTTGTTAGGGCACATTTTTTCCCCCTACAGTTAAGGTTTGAATAAAACATTTGACTTTGCTAATGCACGCGATGATACCCCATCTCAAGACCCAACCGCCTTGGTCCCTCTCCGTCCTGAAAATTAAATCTAACACTAAAGACGGTTGGCATCTTGCCAAACGCTTGTTTAGTTTCTTAACAACGAGCGAGAGAGGAAAAAAATAAAGGGAGGGATTAACATGGAGGAAAACCTAAGCTAGCGTATGCATTGTGAAAGTGAAACTAAGTAACCAGATTGGGAAGGGTAGCGAAAACGGTGGCAAAAGAAACATAGATGAAGTATCGTAGTCTAATTGAATAATAAAGGAAAAGAAAGGACAGTTGGGAACTGAAATGATAATACTTGGTTATTAGGAATATCATATTACTCATTATGATATATTATCTTACCGGAGAGAAAAGTATGTTATTTGAAAAACTGAAGGGGGGAAATACAAAGATAAAAACTGATAAAGAGAGGAATAAAAACATAAGGGCTAGATGACAGACAGTCGTCTGGTTAATAATTGCTTTTCCCCATTAAAATCGTTTAGATATTAACAAAAATATCGTAGAAAATAAAAATGAAAGACAGAAAGACAAATACAGTGATATCCCCCACAGCTTTGAAAATCTGGGGATGTCACATTTTTTTGAACATGTATTTTTGAAAAGAGAGTCAAGTCGGCTTACCCTGATCTGATTGGTTTAGGGGAGCATAACTAACGAGGGGATATAACGAACATTTTGCTAACGCTTAGTTGCCACTTGAAGATAAAATTTAAACAGTAAGGTTATCATCAGACACAAGGAATTCATGACGCATTGCCTTTGCTGTTCTGGCCAGTGGCGATCTCAGCTTGACCCATTGATCGCCGGTTAACCTTATATGTGTAAAATATTTCATTGATTGCGGTAATATAAACATTATTATTGATATGTATATGTATTATTGATGTGTAGAGGCTAACATAGATAGGCGCCCAACCAAAAATTTGGGTTGCGCGACATTTACCATTGTGGAAGCTTACGACAGGCATGTCTATGTATAATATGGAGCAACTGAAAGTACATGATGTTTGAAAATTGATCTATAATATTATGACTGTAAGACCAGCAAACCACTGGCCGTCTTCGGCAAGTCACAGTGTTTCACATGACTTTGAAAAATAACTATGATTTCCTATGAAAGGAGCGTATCAAACTGATGATATGGAAGATTACCTGAGTATGAAGCAGTCACAGAATAAGATAGGGACGATAGTTATTTGTTTAGCACAGGAAGCTGATCTTAAACTGTTTAATGATGCTTAATTGTTAGTTGTGGAGAGATTTATGTATAAGTACTTAGGAGGCCTAAATTCTCTTATTGCAGGGTTACATCCTATAACACTCAGTGTGCCACAAAGTAATACTGGAGCTGCAGAGTTCGAGGCAACATTGTTTATTTGCCTATATTCTGAAGCAAGAGTGCTGAAGCAGTCTCCAGGTCTCACTGTCGTGACGAATGTACTGTTGTTGAGAAAGTCATCAACTATTGCTCAAGGAAATTCAGTTAAGCCAAACCTTCGACGGGCTTAATGAGTGTTCATTTAACATTAACTCTCCACTATTGCAATAAAACAGTTTTAGGAAGTGATGAGAAAAGTCGTTCCTCATAATCGTGACAAGTCATAGGATCTAGTGCTTCCAGTGGCGTATTCTCTATGTGTGCTGTGCGTGCTGCGCACACCTATGCCCGAAGGAAAATAAAAATTTAATGTATTATTCTATACAATATTTCTCTTATAATGTTCTGCTTTCGGACCGCATGCATCAGGATAACGTATTTTCCCGCATAGAATCTACGAGTATATCTAGTTTCAGTTTCCCAGACGCGTTTTATAGTGCAGTTTTTTTTTTTGGTTGGTAGCAATCGCCCGAAGTTTCTCGGGTAATTCCGTCACTATGCGTGCTGCACCTTTCGATTTTACGTTTGAAGACTGGTTTGTGTGGATCGGGGTCATGGCCAGATACGTCGATACAATACGAACATGCGTGCGGTGGTCTTGCAGCTCTCGAGTTGTAAAAATCGGCTGTGTCCGTCCAGTGTTTTTTGTGATTAATTTTTGTTAGTTGCCGGGAATGCAGATTATTACAGTGACAGTGAGTTTCAAGTTGTAAGTTAATTAGTATTTCGGACATAATTGACATATACCCCTAATAACTATCGTTGCGTAATTGAATATAGTTGGTTTTTAAATTAAGAGGGGAAGAAGTTAAATAGTAGGCGTACATATTCATTTTAAGAAGCAGCACGCCTAGCTCGCATTACCAGGATACGCCACTGAGTGCTTCATTAGGGAATTCCATTTTATAAACATTTACAGCTTGACAGTTAAGGACAAGTTGTCCGTTAGACTTAATTAAAACTGTAATATATATTTCCATTCCATTCTGAGTTTAAACATTCCTGTACCAAAAAAGATTGGAGGTACAGGAAATTAAAATTGTAACATACTATTCTAACTTTAACCACTGACTTGTTTAATCCCTTTTCAATGAGTTAAGTTGTGTTTGTTGTCATACACTCACCATTACATTTTGCATTACCCTAGACATCAAGCCATATAAACAAACAGACACCAGAATATAAAATAGGCTCAAAATATATCGCAGAGGTCGTAGGGTGGTAGCAGTCAGGTACCCTGAGAACATTATCTTCAACATTAGACTCAGGGACTTGCATAGCTGACCTCAATCTGTAGACAAGTAATATTTATCTCTTTTAACATCAAAACCCACCATATATATATATATATATATATATATATATATAGAATATTATATATATATATATATATATATATATATATATATATATATATATATATATATATATCAGGAGCGGATTGAGCAGTCTGGCAATCGGGCAGTACCCAAGCGCCCACAGTGGTATCGGGCCCACTTGGCAGATGGAGAACCAGTAATCTATGTCGGATGGTGGGGGGGGGGGGGAATTTAGAGGTCAATGGCACTTACTACCCTGGGACCAAGATCACTGTCATATATATATATTGACCAGGACCTCCAGCACTGCTTCCAGTTCAGCGGAAATCGACATACAGTACTTGAGTTCGAGTTAAGGGAACTACACTGTGTGCATGTGGGGCAGGGGGTGAATACCGACATTGGAATATATATATATATATGTTTTATTATTATTTATATATATTTCTAAATATAATATTATATATATACTATTATAAAAAAAAATAAAAATATATAATATTATATATATATGAACATATTATATAATATATATTAGATATATATATATATTAATATATATAATATAATATATATATCATCATCTTCATCATCATCATCAAAACCCGTCATGGGTCGTAGGGGTGCCATATATATATTCTCAGCAGACAGGGTCCTCCACTGCTCTCTATCCTCAGCAATGCGTAAGAATAAAGTGTGGAAAAACCGTTTATCAGCCCAGGATTTTCTTTGTCTTTCTCTTCTCCGTTTACCTTCGACTGTTCCCTGGAGGATCGTTTTCGAAAGGGAGTCATGACGAGTTACATGCCCAAACCAGGCAAGCTTTCGACGTTTCAACTACTGACAAAAGTGGTTCTTGGTGGCCTGCATAGGTGTTTATTTTCTCTCTAACATAAACATTTGTTTTGTGCTCTTTATAGCAAATGCGCAAAATTCTTCTATAACATTTATACTCGAAAGCCCGAATCCTTCGCTCCATATCTGCAGTGAGTGTCCAGCCCTCACACCCATACAAGAGAATAGATGATACAAGTGATTTGTATAATTTGATCTTCACAGGAAAACTGATGTTACTTTTCCAGATCACATTCATTCAGCCTTGTCATGGCAGCTGAGGCCATGTCACAGTGACTGTTGATTTATTTTACCATTCCGTTCCATATGTTATTACTTTTTTAATGTTCTGGTTTCCTTGACATTTTGTAATTTCTTTTCTACCTTCGTAGCCCAAATTTTTTCACCTTCTCAAACCCCACCCGAGGTTTGTTTACGTTCTGGCTGGCCTTCAGTAATAAATTCCTTCAACGGTCAACGTAGCGGTAATATTACATCAGCGCACCTGTGGTCCGTCTGACCAGGGGAATATCTCTTGCGCTCAAAGTCTTTGATCACGAGCGAAGAAGGTTTCTGTGTAGAAACGGTTCGTTAGCGGCTGGAACCCTTTGAGCTGAGCGTAACAGGTTCTGATCTTCGACTCAGGGGAGATAAAACCCGCTGTTAGTCCTTGCGGTTTTGCCCCTTAGATGATGTGATGATGTCACAATGATACAACGTTAAAATATCTCCAAAATTAACGATGAAATGAAGGGTTAAAAATAATGCGTAAGATACTAGGAGACATGCTCGCCCATGCCAGCTTTCCCACCGCCATTTAAAACTAACGAGTTAGAAGTGCAGACGAAACGTTTACCCTTTGTAGACGGGAGAGAACGGAGGACACACAAAAAAGGAAAAATATGACTGAACACGTGTTTGAAGTTCGAACGGCAAAAAGACGCAAGTGGGGTGAAAGAAAAAAAAGTCACGTCCCGAGTTGACATAAAGTAAGGAAATGGACAAGAAATGGACATTAGCTCTGGATCGAGACAGTCATTTCTTGGACGATTTTCGATACTTGGTCTTTATTTGAATGCCGCGGCAAAACACATGAGGGAAGGTTCTCGAACAAATTTCAAAATTTAAACTTGAGAAAAAATATGTTTTTTTTATTAATAATAGAGTTATGAAAATAAAACCTAGCTAGTTTGATAGCCCATCTTGAGCACAGAAATAATATGCTTTCATTTATACAGACGGATAGATAATAAAGAAGATATTGACAAAAGACTGTATTGTTCATATCATACAAGCGAATGCACTGTCACTAAGTTACCAAAATCTTGGCCTTGAGTCTGCAAACGTACAAATCGAGCTGTAATTAAAGAGAAGGAATGTGGTGGAGCATTGTAGCTAAAAATAACTTAGGCTGCAGATTCGTGTAGGAAATGCATGTAAAACCAAGTGTGTTTTTATGAAAAAACAAGTAGAGGCAGACGGACTAACAGACCGTAATACATACTTGACTGAGATTTGACTGAAGTGACTTTTGGTTGCCAATTTGAAAGTTAGGGGGGAGGTCGGCGATTGGTCAACGCATTTTATAGTAGCGTGATAGAGGGATGAAAGTTTGTCATTTTACATAAGTCTGTTCAGAGACACAGTTTGAATCCATGAATGGTGTTGATGCCATAATAATATAACTTTATAAGTGGGACGCCATCATACGGCCAGCAGCTCAGCTGAGTTTTGCTAGCAAACTTTAACTGTGTTCTCATTTCTGAATTCTGGTAAGAATGAATAATATTTATTCTGTATATTTTAATAATTCTAGTGATTGATACTGCCATATCATAAAAATGATTACGACAAGTATATGTTCGCTCTAGATCCCCAGCCCTAGATCAGGGTCTAGAGACATACATACAAAGAAAATATATAGGAACGCCTAAATGAAACTATGAAAAAGGATCTAGTATTGAGATCAGTGGAACATATCACCTATCTTATTTAATAGCGGGAAGCTATTGAACATATCTCAGATGTAATGTAGTCTTGGGGAACTGATACTATGTGAAACCAACTTGGTAAGATGTGCTGTGGAGAGATCTGACCTAGTCTGTGTGGTGTTGTTGTGTGTAGTGTTGTGTACAGAAGTGGTTCAGAAGATAGAGTTCTGACACATGACCAATACTTTTGTTTCAGAACTGTGAGTTTCTATTTGGCACCAAAGCGGTGTCAAATACTGTATTAATATATACAAGTGTGGACCAGAGCAGTCTGTCATTGTGTCAGAGCAGCCGTATATTGCCCCCTGCACGGAGAGGTGGGGCCATCAGACTTCTGTACAGGATCGATGCAGGCAGATAAGTCATATCTGGCCTGCTGGACTTTCACCAACAACATTTTCATCTAAATTACCCCTAATTCAGCATTAAATAAAGCCAAGACATTGGGGAAATTAAACTATATATATTTATTCCTTAAGTCAACGGACAATGTTTGGCAGTCATAGACTAGGAGTGATGACACCACCCCAACAGCATATCTAGTAATAAGTTCTCCTGTGACTAGCTTAATATAATTATTATTAACCAGTTATTTGAAATAATTAAGTACACATTTTCCATTTTATTATGTAATATGATTTTGCATTCCATTTATGACTCCATAATATTTCTTATGTTCTGACCAACTAAACATTTGGTTCAGAACAAAATAAATTTATCAAAAGATTAATTTGTAACACTAAAACAGCCTGAGTTAGTTCCGTGTGTCATAAATTTTATTAATATTATTAGACTTCTTAAATATCTGTGTGTGTGTGTGTGTGTGTGTACTCTACCACAACACAGTACATATCATTACCCTAGACTTTTAACGTAGCCACATTCATTAGTAAAAAAGATATGTGTGAGGTCGTAAGTGGTAGTACGAAGGGCCTTCTGTAATTCACATCTACATTTATCGCAGGAGCCTTCACAACTGACCTCATACATCACACTAAGTGACATCAACCATACAATACCATCAAAATCCACTACATATATTGGGGTCTTGTCCAGGGATAATTAGATAATCAGTAATATTAGGATCTCCTGGTGGGAGAATTAAATCAGGGGAACAAATTGTAAAAATTAAAAGTGTCCCTTAAAATTGAAAGTGAAAATAAAAGTTGGTGAATCTTCACAGCCAGTGGTAATTAATTAGTTAACTGGCTAATTAGAATTACCTTAGTCTATAGTAATTAGAATTACTTTAGTTATTTATTGGTTGGATTTTTACCCTGAGCATTGTTATTTAGTGTGATGGCTGAGCTAGCAAAGTTCAGATCAGCTGCTGTGCTAACGGCGAAGGATATGGGAATGGATGGTCAGGTTTTAATTCAGTATGTAACTGCTGAATGTGACAAGTATATTGAAAGGGAAGATAGGAGGTTAGCTGAAGAGAAGAGGTTACAAATTGAGGCTGATAGAGAACTTAAGAGGCTGCAGATTGAGGCAGAAGAAAAACGACAGCAAAGGGAGTCAGAAGAAAAAAGATTGACTGCCGAAAGGGAAGCAGAAGAAAAAAGATTGACTGCCGAAAGGGAGGCAGAAGATAGAAGGTTGCAAAGGGAGCACGAATTACGACTAAGGGAGCTGGAATTACAAGGCCATGCTCCTGAAAATGGTGCCAGCCCTTTTGCCTCAGATGCTGCAGCTAGTCAGGGTGCCTCAAACTCAGCTATGGGGTTTCATTTAGACCATTTTGTTGAAAAAGACGATGACATCGAGGGGTACCTCAGTCGTTTTGAATTATTAGCTACTACATATGGGTTAGAGAGAGAGAGGTGGAGTTTAAAGTTATCACAGGGACTGAGAGGTACTTCTTATGAAGTCTTCGCAAAAATGAACAGAGAAGACCAAGACAATTATGACATGTTAAAGCAGGCTTTGTTATTGAGGTACGAAAAAAAATGGTGAATTTTATCGTAAGAAATTTAGAAATGCCAAACTGTTGTCTGGGGAGACATACCACCAATTCTCTGCCAGACTGGAAACCTATTTGGAGAAATGGACTGCTCTGGGGAAGACCCAAGATCTTAAAGAGATGATCATGATAGAGCAATTGAGAGAGTCCATGGCTCCAGACATGAGAAAATTTCTCATGGAACAAGGTGCAGAGAAGTTGGGGGAGATTTTAAATGTCGCTGAGAGGTATCAGGCAGCCCAGGCAGAGGTAAGTGGCACTAAAAAGAAGCACATAGAAAATTTTAAAGCTCCACAGCCATTTAATAAATTTGAAAATAGAGAACAGGGTAATAAAGGCAGGACAAACTTTGAAAGGCCAAGAAATGACTATCGAGACAGAAACTCACAGTTCAATGACCAAAAATACAATGAAAGAAAACCGTTTAACCAAGGAAAAAGATGGTGCAAGAAAGATAACCATAACACCGAATTTTGTAGAAGGAAACCTTCAAACATGGCTGCAATGAAGTCGGGGACTCAAAGATTAAAGGTTAATCCTAATGGACAGCAGGAACCTTATCACCCCCCAGTTTGTGAGGATGTTATTTGTAATGGGGTCACCATAAGGTGCCTTTATGATACAGGTTTGGATTATGATTCAGTTGTGAAGTCTAGCCTAGTGGACTATATAGGAAGACAGGAACTAGATCCACTGGTCACGGACAGTTGGTTCTTCCCAAGGTATATAGGGCAAATTTAATAAGGAGCTTACATGTTGGAAAAGATGGTGACCATGAGAAAGTCGGTACCATCTGCCAAAAAGTTGCTCGAAAATACTATTGGCCCGACGTAAATGTCGATATTGAAAACTTTGTAGAAGCATGTGGCGTATTTCATGAGGGAACACCCACAAAGGGAAAATATGTGCAGGACCTAGAAACGCCACGGGGCAAATTTAGGCCTGGAAGGAAAACTAATTATACTCAGGTAGACAAAGTGGAATGGGAGCCCCCTTTTCACACCCAGTCTTCACTTGAATGGATTAAGATGGCCACTATGCGACGAGTACAAAGAAGAAATTTAACCCAGAATAAACTGACAATCCCTCGGTCAGAGTTATATAAACTGGATGAAACTAAAAGAGAGCGAAGATCTCTCACAAGCAATCTAAAGTGGGGCGACAAACCCAAGAAGAAAATTGGTAGTGGTCGATTTGTGAGTGATGATTCTAGGAAGAAAAGTCCTCATTATAAGGCTTCTAATGGAAGGGACCCGACGGGTTCCATGAAAAATAAGTATGAAAATTTAAAGGTCCAGATGTAGCTTATTAAGGACCTGGACAGATGAGAAGGCAGAAGAGATTGTTACCTCATCTTATCAATACGTGAACGAACTGACCACTCGTCTGAAAGCTGGATGGAAACTGGCAAATGATAATTTGAGACAAGCCAGGAAGAAACATGCAGCATATTTTAATAGGAAGGCAAAGGACAGAGAACTAGCTGTGGGAGAGAAGGTGCTTCTTCTACTACCCGGCAGCCAGAATAAATTACAAATTGGATGGCAAGGTCCATATACGGTTCTAGAGAAGGTGTCTAGAACAAACTATAAAATTGACAAAAAGGGGAAGGAGAAAGTTTATCATGTAAACCTTTTAAAGAAGTATCTGGACAGACCACTCCAGGAAAGCACCCCCTTACTGACCTTGGCTATCGCAACTCAAATGCAAAAGGAACCACTCACCTCGCATGAATACCCATTACATCCTTGTGAAACAGCGGAACAAGTAAAAGTCAGTAAGCACCTGACTAAAAATCAGAGGGAGAGAGTTCAACAGGTTCTGGAGGAACATACAGATGTATTAACAGATAAACCAGGACATACAAATTTGCTACAGTATGACATGAAACTGGTAAACATGCTACCATTCGGACTGAAAAATGCTCCGAGTGTATTTTCAAGGATGATGCGCAAATTGTTGGATCCCCTGAATAACCCATGTATCACGAATTTCATGGATGATATTCTCGTCGCCACAGAGACGTTTGAAGAACACATTGACGCTCTAAAAATGTTATTTAATAGGCTTAGGGAGGCGAACTTAACTGCTAGGCCAACAAAATGTTGTATTGGATGCAAAGAGTTGGAATTCTTGGGACACACTGTATATCAGGGTAACATGACCCCTGATCCCAAGAACTTGGAAAAACTGCAGAGAGCACCTAGACCACAAACAAAAAAGGACGTGCGATCATTTGTGTCGTTATGCGGATTTTATCAAAAGTATATCAAAAATTTTAATGCTATTTGTGCTCCTCTGACTGATATGACTCGCAAGGGACTTCCAGATAAAATTATTTGGACTGTGCAATGTGAATTAGCTTTCCAGGAATTAAAGGAAAAACTCACTAGCAAGCCTATTCTCAAATTGCCTGATTTGACACAGGACTTTGTGGTGAGAACAAATGCAAGTAATGTAGGCCTCGGGGCGGCCTTGTTGCAGAGGTCATCTTCACCCGATGGGGAACTGAACCCAGTCGCTTATGCAAGCCGCAAATTGAATAAAGCGGAACAAGGATATTCCACAAGCGAAAAGGAATGTTTAGCGTTAATATGGGCAATAAAGAAGTTCCAAATCTATCTGTATGGTAGGACTTTTGTGGTCCAGACGGATCATCAGCCCCTCGTATTCTTATCTCAGGCTAAGCATGAAAACGCAAGATTGCTGAGGTGGTCTTTGTTACTGCAACCTTATCAGTTTATTATCGAATACATCCCAGGCAAATTGAATGTCGGTGCAGATTTCCTCAGTCGGCACCCCTGTGATCAAGATTAGATAGTGGCAGGCGTGAGAAGAGATTTCAACTATGTGTATCACTGGTTTTGGAACTTGCCGTAGTGCATGTTCTCAGGTGGGGACATGTGTGATGATGTCACAATGATACAACGTTAAAATATCTCCAAAATTAACGATGAAATGTAGGGTTAAAAATAATGCGTAAGATACTGGGAGACATGCTCGCCCATGCCAGCTTTCCCACCGCCATTTAAAACTAACGAGTTAGAAGTGCAGACGAAACGTTTACCCTTTGTAGACGGGAGAGAACGGAGGACACACAAAAAAGGAAAAAATATGACTGAACACGTGTTTGAAGTTCGAACGGCAAAAAGACGCAAGTGGGGGTGAAAGAAAAAAAAGTCACGTCCCGAGTTGACATAAAGTAAGGAAATGGACAAGAAATGGACATTAGCTCTGGATCGAGACAGTCATTTCTTGGACGATTTTCGATACTTGGTCTTTATTTGAATGCCGCGGCAAAACACATGAGGGAAGGTTCTCGAACAAATTTCAAAATTTAAACTTGAGAAAAAATATGTTTTTTTTATTAATAATAGAGTTATGAAAATAAAACCTAGCTAGTTTGATAGCCCATCTTGAGCAGAGAAATAATATGCTTTCATTTATACAGACGGATAGATAATAAAGAAGATATTGACAAAAGACTGTATTGTTCATATCATACAAGCGAATGCACTGTCACTAAAAGTTACCAAAATCTTGGCCTTGAGTCTGCAAACGTACAAATCGAGCTGTAATTAAAGAGAGGGAATGTGGTGGAGCATTGTAGCTAAAAATAACTTAGGCTGCAGATTCGTGTAGGAAATGCATGTAAAACCAAGTGTGTTTTTATGAAAAAACAAGTAGAGGCAGACGGACTAACAGACCGTAATACATACTTGACTGAGATTTGACTGAAGTGACTTTTGGTTGCCAATTTGAAAGTTAGGGGGGAGGTCGGCGATTGGTCAACGCATTTTATAGTAGCGTGATAGAGAGGTGAAAGTTTGTCATTTTACATAAGTCTGTTCAGAGACACAGTTTGAATCCATGAATGGTGTTGATGCCATAATAATATAACTTTATAAGTGGGACGCCATCATACGGCCAGCAGCTCAGCTGAGTTTTGCTAGCAAACTTTAACTGTGTTCTCATTTCTGAATTCTGGTAAGAATGAATAATATTTATTCTGCATATTTTAATAATTCTAGTGATTGATACTGCCATATCATAAAAATGATTACGACAAGTAAGTGTTCGCTCTAGATCCCCAGCCCTAGATCAGGGTCTAGAGACATACATAAAAAGAAAATATATAGGAACGCCTAAATGAAACTATGAAAAAGGATCTAGTATTGAGATCAGTGGAACATATCACCTATCTTATTTAATAGCGGGAAGCTATTGAACATATCTCAGATGTAATGTAGTCTTGGGGAACTGATACTATGTGAAACCAACTTGGTAAGATGTGCTGTGTGGTCAGAGAGATCTGACCTAGTCTATGTGGTGTTGTTGTGTGTAGTGTTGTGTACAGAAGTGGTTCAGAAGATAGAGTTCTGACACATGACCAATACTTTTGTTTCAGAACTGTGAGTTTCTATTTGGCACCAAAGCGGTGTCAAATACTGTATTAATATATACAAGTGTGGACAGAGCAGTCTGTCATTGTGTCAGAGCAGCCGTATATTGCCCCCTGCACGGAGAGGTGGGGCCATCAGACTTCTGTACAGGATCGATGCAGGCAGATAAGTCATATCTGGCCTGCTGGACTTTCACCAACAACATTTTCATCTAAATTACCCCTAATTCAGCATTAAATAAAGCCAAGACATTGGGGAAATTAAACTATATATATTTATTCCTTAAGTCAACGGACAATGTTTGGCAGTCATAGACTAGGAGTGATGACACCACCCCAACAGCATATCTAGTAATAAGTTCTCCTGTGACTAGCTTAATATAATTATTATTAACCAGTTATTTGAAATAATTAAGTACACATTTTCCATTTTATTATGTAATATGATTTTGCATTCCATTTATGACTCCATAATATTTCTTATGTTCTGACCAACTAAACATTTGGTTCAGAACAAAATAAATTTATCAAAAGATTAATTTGTAACACTAAAACAGCCTGAGTTAGTTCCGTGTGTCATAAATTTTATTAATATTATTAGACTTCTTAAATATCTGTGTGTGTGTGTGTGTGTGTGTACTCTACCACAACACAGTACATATCATTACCCTAGACTTTTAACGTAGCCACATTCATTAGTAAAAAAGATATGTGTGAGGTCGTAAGTGGTAGTACGAAGGGCCTTCTGTAATTCACATCTACATTTATCGCAGGAGCCTTCACAACTGACCTCATACATCACACTAAGTGACATCAACCATACAATACCATCAAAATCCACTACAGATGAGCAAGGAGCGCATAACATTATGCATCGCCTAACTGGGGAACTTTCTCACGGGGTCTGTGGTCTTCTGATGTAGTTTCTCTATTGTCTTACTCTTTATTACGTTCTACGCCGAAACATCTGCAGAAATAGGCCAGCCACGTGTCCCGGGTAGCATTGTTTGTAAACTATAAGACTAGAGCATTTTAATAAGTCAAACACACTCGTAAATATTTCCTGCCCGAGAGAGACCATCCTGAGATTCAGGCAAACATTAACACAGAACTAAATGTTTTTGCCTATTTCTTGGCATTTTCTCGGGGTGAGTAAACAGATCTTATAATATGATATTTTCATGTTAGCTTTTTATAGATATCTGATAGGAATGTGACTTACTTCATTTTTTTGAGGATTTCTCCCAGTAATTTTATTCAGTGATAATGTAGCGCTGTCTACCGCCTTAGTTAAGTGGTGCCTAAACAGTCAGGTGTCAGTGTTATGGTTTATAATGGGTTAAATGATAAACTTACGATAACAGATACTTATTAGGCGTAGAATCAGTCGTACAGATGCTTAGCATGGGTTAAGAATAGGCTAAATAACTGTCATTACTGTAAGGAAATGTCAGAGGTGTGGATTATTCACTTAAAACTGTATAGTGAGATGCAGGCGCTATAACTCTGAATTATAGGAGATAGTCACTTATTCCTTTTTGATAGAAACTTCTAGTGGCTGGGGAGAATCATTATATGCTTACTTGTGTAGCTAGACTCTAGCCATAACTTTCACAGAAAGCAGACGCCCGCCATAGATATAATTCTATCTTATGTTCAGTCACAACTGTATTATTATAGCTAGAACATTGCATTTTCTATGTATTCATTTGTGGTATGTTAATATTTTTGTTTCCCCAAAGGGACATACGATTTATTTTTGTAATGTCAAATGCTGTAATATTTTATGTAAACTCATTTAAATGATTGTGAGATGAATAGCATATCCCCTCAGCGGTAACTACAGGGTTAAGTTTCCTGTATGTTTAGTTGGGAGAAGAGGAGTAGATTGTGCTGTCAGAACATTTACTGACAGGTACATGGGTGCACAAAAGATATTAAGCCTATGCAGGCGCATGCTTATAATTGATAGAGTGGAAGGAGCGGAGCATAACTGGTTATATAACGCTAGTGTGATTTTATTGTTGGCTTAATGTAAAGGGTGTCTCTTTTGGGTCTCAGTTTCAGGGATACCGAGTTGCTAGAGCAGACTCCAGTCAGGCAAAGAACGTCATATACTCTTCGATCTATAGGGTTTCTGAATACAGCTAGCATCACGAGTTGTCAAACCCCAATACCTGGAGAAAAAAAAACTTTTGTCAACGCCATTTCTCTCTAAAGGGAAAATACGCTCACGCAGTGTGCAACGAGCCAACGCAAAATCTAAAATCATCTGTTGCAGTAGTAGTTTCCTACTCGCCTATTGGATTACCAGTCAGAGCATTTGCGGCTCCCAGAAATATCAAACAGCCTAGCGGAATTTAATATCACCAGCCTTTGTGTGCTTAAACGGAGCACTCAGCCAATTTACAGTTCAAGCCAGCCCAAACTGGATTTAATACCTAGTACGAAAGATTCAAGCGCCGGATTAGAGCGCAAGGGACCGTTTGTCCTCAAGTAACTTCATCTGGTGTGTTTCTGGATATATTAAAACCTCGCACTTAGGAGCGGCCAGCCAAAGATAGACAGAGTTCCAGCCCCCCTCACGCAATTAGAGGTCACCAACGTTTAGCACCTACAAGAAAAGTTTTGTATAATACTCCATTCACCTTGAAGGATATTTACATGTAAGACACTTTTCTGGAGCTAGCTTCTGGTCCCACGAAAGCGGACAGGCTGTCGCTCAGTTTGTTTATTTGGTCAGCAGGAGATAGACAGTCTTCCCGTCCCCCTCGCGCAATTAGAGGTCACCAATGATAGCACCGACAAGAAAAGTTTTGTAGTTTTATTCCGTCACCCTTAAGGATATCTACATGTAAGACACTTTTTCTGGAGCTAGCACCTTTGGTCCCACGAAAGCGGACAGACTGACAGACAGTTTATTTAATTTCTCTGTGTTCTACAGGTTGTAGGATCGGTGGTCTGTGTGTTCGTTGTTGGTGTATTTTGCATAGTTTGATTATTGATGTAATTTTATGTTGTTTGTGATGATATGCATTATTTTCATGCTTTTCTTCATTTAATAAAGTTTACTCCTTTATTAACGCGCTGTTCACGACCCTTCCATCCATCTTTAACATTTTATTAGCTTTTTACTATAGTCTCTATGTACGATTAAGAGAAAAGAGTGAGAGCAGGCGGTGCTTGGACAGTATAAGTGTGTTGAGGCTTGGAGAGAGAGATCATTTTAATAAATCTTCTTCCAGGTTGTCTCAAGTCCACCTCCTATTTACACCTTATCTTCGTGTAATCTATAACTCTGTCAGTCCACTATCCCTTGTCGATTTCATTACTATTGTCTAACTAGACAAACTACTCTTACACTTTAACTCAACCACGACAGGCCATCTCAAGTCTTGTCATGATTTCTTTACTTGATCTTCCATCACTACATATAGTGGACCCCAAATATTTGACGGTGTTAACTTCTTCTAACGTTAGCCCATTTAACGTAATGTTGGTCGGAACATGTTTCTTATGGCTATTCACCAATATCTTGCTTTTTTCTATATTAATTTCCATCCCGTACGTTCTTGTTACTTTCTCCAGTCTAGAGGTAAGGTCTTGAAGTTCTGATTCTGTTCCAGCTATAAGATCGATATCATCAGCAAAACGTAGATTGCAAAGAGGTCGGCCTCCAGTCGATATGGTTGTTTTATAATCGTAGAGAGCCTCCTGCATAATATGTTCTAGTTATATATTAAAGAGCACTGGGGACAGGATACATCCCTGACGAACTCCTACAGTTGTTTTGAAAAATTCTCCAATTTCATTGCTTGCAAAAACAGCACTGCTTGCGTCCTTGTATAGTGCTTCAATGATATCTATGATGTTGGTATCAAAATTGAATTTTCTCATTATTTGCAATAAGCCTTCATGCCAGACTCGATCAAAGGCTTTTGTGAAATCGATGAAGTTATGGTATAAATCGTGTTGATGCTGGAGATGTTTTTCGAGATATATATATATATATATATATATATATATATATATATATATATATATATATATATATATATATATATATATATATATATATATATATATATATATATATATATATATATATATATATATATATATATATATATATATATATATATATATATATACAGTAGAGCGTCTAGTGGGTAGTGGTTATGGAGCTCTTGCTTTTCGGGGCAAGCTCACCGCGCTCGAAATCTGGTTACGCCCCAGTCTACCCAGCTATAAATAGGCGCATGATCCTGATCTAGAGTGGGGGCGGAGGGAAAAGAAGGGAACCGGTCACCCCCACCACCTAAAGCTGAGGCTTAATGTAGTGAAGTCTGTAACTCTTCACTCCCCTGTGGTGCTATCTGCTATGAGACTGTTTTCTATACACATTGGAAGATAATCAGCACATGTACAATTAATACGTTTTCTCGTAAAGTACTAGCATTTAAAGAAACTATTGTTACCACAGGTACATGTAATTTTGTTTCAGCTCTTCGAATTTTCTTTAGGACTTTCTTCCGCATATCACAATGGTTTGTTCCGTGGGAATGAGGGGGGGGGGGGTGTCTCTGAAAAGACTAAGAAAGAAGATAACTGCAACTCCCTCAGGCATTTAGGCAACAAATATGAGGTTGTACATGCAACTGGCAACACCATCATATACAAGAAAATGTCATGGAAACCACCTCAGCAAGAACACGAGAATTCTTGGTGCAGCCTTACCGCGGACCAGCTGCAGTGTTAGCTTCATGCTTCATACCGAGCGCGAAGGAAGATGATGATAATGCTGACGATGTTTAATTCTCATCATCGCTTGGTAAAAAGAACGAGATTGTATGTTGTTTGTGCGCACGATCCCATTAAGTGTCATTCACATATATGTAGGACATGTTACCTCGTGAATTTCCGGTCTCTCGTGATCTCTCACGTTCTATTTTTAAAACGCTTTTCCGGCTGCACGTTGTTCAGCTGTGAATTTCATTGCATTGTCATTCTGTGTGTATTTTCCTTCCCGAATTCTGATTGTTGTCACAACTGTTTTGTTATTGTAAATCTCCTCTCATCACAAGAGGTCAGATAAGTGGGGACTGCCTCTATCATTTCCGTAAACATATCCCTTTGTGTGAGTGCATTTGGTTCGACACGTCCACTTGTGACTATCTTAACATTCTTCTGTAAGCTACATTTCTGTAGACTCCGCTGATAATGTTTTGTTCATTGTTTTTGGTCATAATTGGTTTTCATGATATTAGTGGCCCCATAGCTTGCACTAACAGTGAAGTATGTGCTAGAGACGTCACTAGACCAGGTATCAGCTTTATGGGGTGGGGGTGACCTTCCCTAACACAGCAACAGAGTAAGGGACACATTTACAGCTGAGTTTACTGGCTGCTAACTCGAAACCACCAAGAGACATGCGCACCATCATATCGGGTAGACGCTGGAATAAGGCTGGCTACATCCTCAGAATTGACCCAAACACCATCAGCAGAACTACCATGCTATGGACTTCAGAAGGAAAGCGAAAGAGGAGCCGGTCAAAAGCTACCTGGCGGACAACTGTGGGAGCAAAGACGCAAAGCATGAACCAGACGTGGGGCACAACACGAAAGATGGCTGCCGACCGAGCAAAGTGGAGACAGTTTGTTGCTACCCTAAAAGACACCACCAGACGTGATGGTCACTGATTGCTTTGTCAGTCAGCGACCAAGGACCAAAGACAACTATAGCGTGATGCAACCTAGTATCGTACCCGGTAACTTTGTCTTGAGAAGGAAGCGAATAGTGCTACGGTTGAAGAATTCTCTTTCTTGCGTACACGGAAAAGCTTTTTTTTTTCTTTTTTTTTTATTGTCAGAAATATTCTCCAATAAAATTATGATGGTAAATAATTTAATTGTTATCGTCCTTGCCTACGACAAACCACACTATTGAACAATATATAGTAGCACCTTCACGAATTTGCATGTTTTGCTTTTGAAAAGAAAATATCGCTATTGATCAATGTTAAAACGAAGTATACTAGGGGATGTGGCTAAAGGAGAGACCTTTATCGACATGACAAGGCGGAATATAGAAATTACGTTTATACATCTATAGATATTTGTTCTATCCTCTCGCATATTCTATCCTAAACTGGTGTTTCTCATTACTGTCATAGATTAAACCTACTAAAGCGACCTGGAATTCAGTCAGCTGTTGCTGATAAGTTCATCTGTATTATGGTGTACCTTTGCTGCATATTCTGGGGAAACCATAGAGCCTATAGAAAATAATTGCAAGACGTGTAGCATCTAAATTGCAGGCCTGAAGAGGGGTAAGCAC
Organism: Oreohelix idahoensis; assembly: GCA_024509875.1. Lineage (NCBI taxonomy): Eukaryota > Metazoa > Mollusca > Gastropoda > Stylommatophora > Oreohelicidae > Oreohelix > Oreohelix idahoensis. The sequence goes on from JAMPIV010010201.1 coordinate 504,612, forward strand.
CGGGAACAGAAAGCAAGAGGAGGAGCTCGGGAAACCAAATGAAAAAGGAGTACAAGTACAAGGGCTCAGTTCAAGGAGTTCGACAAAATAGATATCGCTAGGGTCAATTCGATCTTTCAACGGACGCGTATACTCTAACATAGAAACAGCGTCTTGCGGCTTGGATCACGTCATCCTATAATGATGATAGATCAAGTCTTTAACTACTACTAAAATACAAATAAACTTTGCATTAGTCATTGTGTGTATCTGTTAGTTAATCTTTATGAAAGTAAGTAAATGAAAAAATGTATTGGAGTTAGTTTTACAAATGAACAATACACTAAAGATACAGTAGATTTCGGGATAAACCTTCATCAGTCAGTCACAAAGAGGGAAAAGGGGGGTGAGAAATGTAGTAAAAGCTGTGAGAAAATGACACAAGATACTGCAAAAATAATGATGAATAAATAAGTAAAAATACTGAACATAACATAATTATCAGCACAGTAAATTCAACTGCTATAACAAACAAGCAAAAGTCCAACGCAATAAAACAATAGAATGACCCGACGAACAAATATAAGCCAGCGCTGAAAACTGTCACACAGCAAAGGCTGTTTGAAAGACGAAAGTGAAACCAAGGGTAATGAAAGCCTATAGAAAAAAAAGGAACGTTGGAGAAGAAAAATACACAATAGAAACGGGACAAACAACAAGTAGAACTAGAAAAATCGAAGAAGAAAAAAAAACGACGATGAAAAGGAGAAAGTTGTTAATAAAGTAAGCAGCCACCTAATGGCAGAAGTTAAATGAAATTATACTGGACATTCAATCCATCACGAGAAAGACAACATAGGACAAAAACCAGACTATTCTCCAAAGAAAAATATGTTCTGTGATCAGTATTACATGGAGGAAGGCGTGACTGTAATGCTCATCTTCTTGGGCATTTACCAGCACAAATTTAGCCGGCCATGAATTTTCACATCTTCGTCTACAAGTACCCGAAGTAATAGCTTCTGTATATGAATCAATGTCCTTCGCCAACACAGAACTACCACTTTCTTCATGAATCTACATGCACCAACCGCCCTCAGTTCTGCTTTTTCGGATTTTACCTTTCAATTGTCGCACTTTCTTTCTCTGCTAAGTAGCAGATATTAGATATTGTCAAATTATTTAGACACTCCTTGTAGGTGATAATGATCACATTTTGCTTGATACGGCACAAATTTTCTGAGATTAGAACAGGTGAAGACCAATGTGGGTTTGCTCAGTTTCGCATGATTCTGTTTGCTCAAGTTGGGCCAGGTGATAAAATTACTCGCCGTAGTCGGTTTTCGTTTGCCCAGGCAACAGATAACAAGACTACCCGTCTGTGCGACACATTTGGGACGGACACGTATGATATAATCATTTCCTGTCCACGACATTACTTTGCAAGAAAGTAATAAGTATTACATCTGACACACGTTGTCGTATGAGTTTAATGACATGTTTGTGAGTTCGTACACAGGGCAATCAGATGTTTACAGCCCATTTTCAGAAAAGTAATGTTTGAAATTTTGCACTAGATGAGTCATGCAAAATATTCAAATCAGATTGGCTGATCATTTGAGCTCCATAACAAACAGAGCGGGGTAGGACAGTGAATATAACCTGGCGTTTGTTCAGTGTTCCTTCACTGTGAAAATTTACTCTGAGGAATCGCTTGCCAAGAACAACCAGACTTGCCAGAAGAAAATTCAGGATTTCCATTTATCAGATCGGACTTTTATTGGAACACCTTGTAAGACTTAATACAGCCCGGGAAATCCATTTTTATAAGGAACAGGACTTTGGAGAAACTGAACACACAAAGTCAAAGAGGGAGTTTTAGTGCTAAATTAACGACCCCAAGTACACGTGTAAGAGGCCTAACCCAGTGCCTTAACTTATTCATCTGAGCAAAAACGTCTGTGAGCCAAGATTGGCTTATTGGTGGTACCAGCAGAAAGTACTTTCTCTGGAACAAAACAAGAAGGGAACAGTGGCCTAAGCTTTAAGACGAGGGACTAGCTTTTTAGACTCTCCTTGACATTTCTGGGAAACGAGCTACACCCTACAACCTTGACCAGCCACGAGCGAGAGCAGTGTAAACAGAACCCATCAGCGGGAGCAGAAACTACTATTGGCAGCAAAGTGCAAAATATACGCTGCCAAAGTGAACCTTTTTTCATCGCCTCTGTTATCAATCAATGCTGAAACTTTTCTTCTAAACTATTCAATTATTTTCAAACTGTTAAAACTTGAGTGATTATTAAATTTTGTTATTTTGTAATTTTACCAATTTAACTTCGATTTAATCATTTTAAAGTTAATGTATGTTGGTCTCAGTCAGTTTATTACACATACTCTAAACAGAGCTTAACCAGTATAATAAGAATTCCACTGAGAAACTCAGAGGTGGGGGCTTAACGAGCTAAAATTAATCATTGCTTAACTCTTCACAAAAGTGGTCGGCAGATTCTAGAATTAACGTGCTCAGCCCAAGCAGTGTTTTCGCTTATCTGAATATCTTGTGAAGACTCACTTTGTGATAGAAGTGTCATTACCCTTCTATCTACATCTCTGCCAAGAGTAATCTTGCGCGAAAGTAGACACATTTGAAGGCCCACATTAGATACTCTTGAGTTTCGGCCACTGTTTGACCACTATGTCGCATAGAGATTATGATCAATAAATTTTCTATATTCTTTCTTTCTTTTTCTACCCGTGTCCTCTACTTTATTATCGCTCTTTATCCTTTTCCTGTATTTTTCGCATTCCTTCGTTTGCGAGAAATATTTTCTTTCCCATTCTCACTTTACCGTTTTTCTTTCTCATACTGATACGCATTCTATTACGTAGATGTCAGGCTCTGGAGGTTATTGCGTTGTAGACGTAAAACTGTGAATATTCATCTGATCAGACACAGAAAGCAGACAGGTGTCTATACTTCTCTCATGACACAGCGCTCTTAGGCTAGATTCTCAACATAAACGTGTGAGAATTCACTCTGTCAGACATGATGAGGAGACATATTGTCTGGTATTTCCATCTGATAAGTAGTTTTACGGCTAAGTTGCTCGGTGAAGTATGGAAACTGCCACCTAATGAGACTTACCGTCTACATTTTCACCTGACATAGGGGTTTTCGGCTGAGTTCTTGAGGTGTGAACGGCGCGCTCATGCATTGCTCAGGAATGAGAATAGTCGTGGAGGTGTCTAAGACGCGTTTGGCATGTTATGTCCAGCGTCTAAGGTACGTAGGTGTTAAGGAAAGGGGAGGCTATTGCGTGGTTTTGGAAATAGCGCACATCTTTGTCCGTTTCATAGATATAACTAGAGTTGGAAACCTGACTTCACGCACTCAGTAACTTCGCAGTTAGACTAGAACAACCTACGTTCGAGCCCTAAGAATCTCTGTTATAGAAGCAATTAGTTGGTCGAATTGAATGTTCGATTTCTAAGTATCTCTGTTGATGATAGAGGGCATTAGTTAGTCGAAGGGGTTTTAGTTCTTAGTAGTTCTGTGTTGAGGTAAATATATTATATCTAGTATTTTGTGAAGTGTTTAAAGTGTTAAATCGCCTATTTCATTTTCACTAGTTCTTTTGTGCAGAGAGAATTAAAATATAGTCTGTATTATTTTCTAGTGACGTGTTTCAGTGGAAAGCAGAATAAATTATATTTCTAGCTTAAAATCATGCAGCTATAAATGAATTTGATTTTACTGCTAAATAATCAGACGGGAATATATTTTAAAATAAACTTATAACTGAAATGCTACATCAGTGAGTATTGACGGGATACGTATGTATTCCAAATTCATGGTGATTGATTTTATGTATATAACTTATTTCACGGGAAGTTTTAAATGATAAGTCAAGCTGTACGCTTGCTGATTTGTTGCAGGTCTGAGTTTTTCTTTATTGTGGTAATTTGGCACCCATTTTGCTGTCTTAACTTTCTTTATGCAAGTATTGCTAACCATATTTTCCCTTAGAATAGATATCAAGTCTGTCCATACCTTAAAAGGGGAAAATATTAGACCAAATCATATGTATCCGTGACTCTTTGGGCTATCATCCTTCTCCTAACGGGACTGTGTGCTAAACATCGAGGGAAGATCATACCAGTGGGTCTATATCTTTTTTTTAGCAATTCATTGACGTGATGCTTATATATATATATATATATATATATATATATATATATATATATATATATATATATATATATATATATATATATATATATATATATATATATATATATATATATATATATATATATATATATATATATATATATATATATATGATGACAATTTTGGATGTTTGTCACGAAGTGGTTTTAAGTTTATAGAGTTTGCCTGAATGAAAGCAAGACCCTAGTATGAGAAAGTCTGAGAAAATAGAATTTAGATGGAAAATGACATGCCTGTGGACAGATGAGACTATTTGCTCAAGGGATAGAACCAGGTTTTGACTCGCCCTTGCCGCTTCGTGACGTCAAACTGGCTATAATCTCACCCTCCTCTGACTTCCTTTAAATACAAAGCGATAAGGTGTATAACACGACCACAGACACCACTATACAGACCACATGTAGGTATAGTATAGAATAGAAGCTGATCAAGTAAATAATATACGTATATATTTATTTACATACAAGAAAAACAAAAAAATGGCATCATACGTCATCAAGTCAGTCGATAGCTTGCACTGTTGCACGGCCTGAAAACAAGTAACGATTAAATTGTAAGACCCTCAAAAAAAAAACCTCAATCACATTCACTCTTCCTGTCACCCTGCTGAGGAACAATAAAAATGGTTAGTGCTTTAAAGTACTCTGATCTGGTGGGGCTGTCAACTTTAGCCTCCACTCTCTAATACCACTAAGATTGCTACTGTCTCAGTCCTGTTGACTCTTCCTCAACGAACCGTCTACACCGCTCTCCGCTTGTTAGGCGATATGCGCCGATAACTACACCACAAGAATTGCTAAAATAATAGACTTGGAGTAACACAATGGCTCAGTATCTATCCGTCAAGTGGATACTGAACAGACCCTACTGGTCCTGTCTATTTTCTCCCTCCTTCTCTCTCTCTCTCTTTCTCTCTCTATCTTTCTCTCTCTCTCTCTTGGTCTCAGTGTCTCTCTAACACTCGACGACTGATGATGCCGCGTCTCCGTTACACTCTTCTCTCGTTACTTTCAGGACCTAGGTATGGTAACCCTGTCACCTGTTCCTGAATTCTGCGATGATGATGATGAAGTTCTGGCGTCAAGCATGAGGTACTTGATGAACTGTCGACAAAACTTCTCTGCTGCTGAATAGCTTCCCTCTTTTAACCCGCTCCGGAGTTAGAGGAAAAAAACACAGCCTTGATTTCCGGCTGTACGCAATTGAAACCAGTCTCACGGCCACCTGCCGTTGCTAGAGACTATAATAGCGATGCTCTCGGCTGTATGATAAATAAACCACAGTCCAGCTGAAGCATAGGGACTTCACTGCCAGAGACCATAGGTCTGACCCTTAAGATAGGTCCTGTTGCCGTGGGTAATTTTGCACATGGGCAAATTTACGCTCCCCACTGTTCTTGCCGCGACTCGCTGAAATTAAAATAAAATGCGTCTATTGTATAACAATTCCAACCTAACGCATCTCTAACCTAACTCCCCTTCACTCGTCATTTACAACAATACATAAAATAATATTGCCCACGTGGCTCACTCGTCATGTACAACAATACAAAAATTAATATTACCCACGTGGCACTTAAATCTCTCTCCTCCCTCTCCCCTTCTCTCGTTCTGAAAACGATACATCAAATATTTCTATTCCACGTGGCACTTAAATCTCCCTCCTCCTCTCTCTCTCTCTCACCTAAAATCCGCCCAATTTAAATGAAATATCGCTATAGGAATAGTTTACTCCACCAGGGATTTCCCCATAAAATTACATTAGTAAATACACAGAAATAAATGGTGGTTTTACATAACATTTTACAAATATGGGCACACGTGTTTCTCACAACTTCCCACACTCCTAACTACTGCCAAAATCATAGAAAGAATAAGCACACTGTTGCATTTACGTCGTTCTTCAAAAAAAATGATAATGGATGGCACTATCGTTTATTTTAAAACTGAAAAGTTAATGTCCCCCGAAGAAATTAACTACGAGCGAAATTCTCAAAAACCCACTAATAAGTAAAACGATGAATAAAATAGTTACATACCGATTATCGCTGGTTTTTCCCACAGTGGAGAACGATAATTACGACGTCCTAAGGCCAGGCAATTATTTCTTCAGAGACAATTGCCCGCGGTTTCCTCCCTCATTATATACAAGAGAAAACACCCACGCGAATTCCTCTCCCACGCATATCCCAAGCTGCGCGTGTCCGAAAATTGCGTCACATTACGTGATGGCCGCGTGTTTCTGACGCGTCATACAGGAGTGCCCAAAAATGACGATTTTCGTAAACAATGAAATCTACGGGAATCGCGAAAAATCAGAAGGAAGTAAAACTGATGCTAGAATAAAATAAACCTACCATCATAAACGAACCCATTTAATTTATCTACTCAAAAAAAAAAACTAAACACGATATATATTCACATGAGAAGAAACAAAAATGGTGAAAATTCAAAATAAAAGAACAGGATCGGGCCGGAAAAATTAGACGACAGAAATACAAAATAGACGACAGAATCGGGCCGGTTGGAAGTCAGAATTACAGTGTAGCATCACAATGTTATGGTGGTGGAAGTTTATATTGATAATTAAACTGCCCTTAAACTTAATCAGCGTGTTGGTCAGCTCGTTCTAGAATATCTATATAATCATTTGTTATAGTTTTCCCACGTCTGTACGTCTAACTGTCGTCTTGTATGTGCGTGCACGTGAGTGGATAGAACTATATATGTAATATATATATATATATATATATATATATATATATATATATATATATATATATATATATATATATATATATATATATATATATATATATATATATATGTGTGTGTGTGTGTTTAGACTGTCTGACTCCTCTAAATCTGTCGTAGAAGATAGGTGAAAGAGAGAAGATTTCTCGATTTCAGAGACAGCCTCTATCACAGTCTACCATCTCACTCGTGGAAATCTATTGCTATTACTATCTCTCACTGTGACTATCACTTATTCAAATCTATTCAGAAGGGACCAACCCAAGTCTTAATTCCCCTATCAAAAATCTACGACACACTACTGCAAATCAGGGGAGGCAATACCGTCACATACACAAACATGCATCACTGACAATATTTACTTTACATAAAACATGTGTCATTGACAATCTTTACTTTACACAAACATGTATCACTGACAATCTTTACTTTACATAAAACATGTGTCATTGGCAATCTTTACTTTACATAAACATGCATCACTGACAATCCTTACTTTACATAAAACATGTGTCATTGACAACCTTTACTTTACACTAATATGTATCACTTACAATCTTTACTTTACATAAAACATGTGTCATTGACAATCTTTACTTTACATAAACATGCATCACTGACAATCTTTACTTTACATAAAACATGTGTCATTGACAATCTTTACTTTACATAACTTGTGTCATTGACAATCTTTACTTTACATAAACATACATCACTGACAATCTTTACTTTACATTAACATGTATCACTGACAATCTTTACTTTACATAAACTTACATCACTGACAATCGTAACTTTACATAAATATGTCTCACTGACAATTGTTACTTTACATAAACATGTGTCACTGACAATCTTTACTTTACACAAACATGTATCACTGACAATCTTTACTTTACTGTGGCAGATTATGATAATAGATTTCATATTATCTATCTTCTTTATCTACACTTTCCTTTTTACTTCCTCTTCGCTTACGCCTGTGGGTTAAACCATAAACCCCTATATGCTCAGATATCTGCCCCTCTTTCTCATTTAGCACGCATTTAATGCTGGTCGCTATATTTCTTTGATGAGAGTTTGCCAGCAGACTTGATTAGCATATGTGAACCGGTTTCATTTAATTTTGAACGCCAGAGATCGAGAATCGTTGTAATATGTAGCAACAGAGGAAGTGGCGTTAAGTTTAAACGTAATTTTTCGTTAGACACCGAGTATAGGATCAAGGAATTTGGGAAACAAGGTGAGCAAAATTGTATTACCTCCCTTGTAAAACCCGCTCGCTAGAAAGTAATTAAACACGGCAAAATCGAAAGATCTAAAGACATTGCGCGCTTGGATACGAGCAGAGTGTGAAGTAACTGATTAGCATCTTTGATCTAAGCGCGTCTGGTTTTCGGCTTGAGTGTGTGATAGTAACTGAAATTGAATGTAGAATTGCTAGTAGGTAAGCAAAGTCTGGTTTTAGGTGAATAATTTAATATTCTCTTTCATGTCTAATATATATAAACCAGGAGTTTAAACTCTAAGTTATCCAGTACAGCCAGAATTGCAGTTAACATCTAGCTTTCGATTCTAGAGATCTCTTACAATAGAAGTATCCCTTAGTTTTCGATTGGAGACCGTTTTACTTCTGGCTTGTGGTAATTATCTTACTTGTAGTTGAGTGATTTATATAGTTAAATCGTCAATTATAGTCACTAGATTGTGTGCAGAGTGATTTACTAGTTAAATCGTCAAAGATATTTCTTTAGGTTTTACCTTATTACAGTGGCTAGCAGAACAGATAATAATTTCTAAATAAACTCTTCCAGTCTAATATAAATTTTATTAACTGCTAGTAACCAGTCAGATAATATTTTACCAACTAAGTAAAGGCACTGATTCATCGTGGGTATTGACGATATACATATTTATTTCTAATTCATGATGACTGATTTTTTAAAATGACTAGAATTTATTTCACGGAAGTTTTAAACGATAATGACAAGCTCTAAGCTTGTAGTTTATAATTTAAAGTTATATAACCTAAGTGAATATATTATATTCTACGCGGGGTAGAGATAGGATTGTGAATAATACTATATTATGTTAAGTATTTTGTATGCTTTTCTCTTTATACAGTATTTTGGTCATACCCTTAAAAAAAACTTACCAGCGGCTTCAATGTATATATGAGAATAACCAAAGAAAGAACATTTTGTACCTAAATACTTGGGTCTTCAAGGTAAACCTGTCTGGAATTTGTGTTTGCATCCAGGAAGAGACAGAGTACCGACCTAAAAGACATTAATACTAAATGCTGTAACTGGGCCGATCGAGCCAGATTATTATTCTTTCCTAAATCTCATTTACATTCAGCCCATGTGGCAAATTAAAACATTAACATTTCCGACGGTTAATCATTTGTGGTGTGACCAAGAATTTTATACTGAGAGAAGATGCCGACCTGTCATTTCCTAAACACTGGAAACCTCAAGATTCTGACACTGTGAGCTCTGTGGCATCTCTTACCTGAATTGATTCCCAGTGACATAAACAGTAATCCTATAATATAAACAGTGAAGTTAACGCTCCCCGGAGAATTGGAATTAACCTGTCTCTGCAGCAGTGGCCACTGTTGTATGGAAAGAAAGAAAACAGGAATGAGTGGTTCTTTGATCGTATAAATTCATATATATGTACCCACTTTGTAATACTTTGATGATGCATAGTTTTGCTAATATTGTTTCCTTTTCAGAATAGATTAACGTAAAAACTCTGTTCTTAACTGTAGAGGGAAATCCTAGACCATAGTGTATAAATCTTGACGCTTTGAGGGTTAATAACTTTCTTCTAACGGGATTCTTGTGTCTTAACAGAGGGAGGGAGGATTACATCTATGAGTCTAACTCTTTAATTTATGTTTATTTGTATTTGATTTGATATTCACCTGATATTGTTTGTTGTAAAGTCTTTTTTATGATAAATAAAATTTACATAAACTTTATTACGGGTGTCGGTCAGCTTGTCCAAAAGATCCATAATACATTGATGTAGTTTTCACGTCTGTGCGTCTAACTGTCGTCACTTATATGTGTGTGTATGTGAGTGGTGAATAGATATATATCAATATATATTCGAGTAGACTGTCTGACTAACTAAGTTCTGTTGTAGAGATAGGCTGAAAGAGATAGGCTTCTCGATTTCAGGGACAGATTCTAACTAGTTTCCACCATCTCACTCGTGAAAATCTATGTTCTGTACGTTGCCTCTCACCGAGCTATCACCTGTTCTAATCTATTTAGAAGCGACCGATCTATGTCTTAATTCCCCTATCAAAAATCTACGACAAATGTGGGCTCGTTTTTCCAGGAATTGAACTCTAATCCTGAGCAAGTCAAAAGAAAGTTGCTAGTATACCGGGATTTTGATCTTATAATCTTTATAGTCTAGATAGAGAAAGAGTGTGGTTGTCTTGTGGAGTAAATATATCTTTAAAAATAATTATCCCCTAGACAAACGATCTGTTTATTGGCTTGCTGACCACACAAATATATCTAGTTTCTTTCCACAGCATTGTTAGAGTTATACAATTGGATTTACAGGGTGATTTTTTTAATTTTTGTCGGAGTTATGTTATGTATTGATTTTGTAATACAAAGCCACTGGTAAAGTGTGTGATTGGGTAACAATCACAGGGTTTTAATTTTTAAGCAGAAGGTGTTTTGAGCTAAGCTAAGGAGCGCGTTCAGACTATTTAGTCCAGAAATTGCCTCCCTTACACTAACTGACTTCAGGGGTGAACTTGATAGTGGACTTAAAATTAAGGGAAATTTTTTTTTCTCCTTAACATTTTTGCTAGGAAAATTTTTTTCTGTTTCCACTGTAGTAACTTATTTTTTTCAGTGATTAATCTGATTACCATTTATTTGGCGTAGTCGTCTGCATTAGAAGCTTAATTGCAAGATTAATAGCAGCGATAGTTAGATATCTAATTAGGAGGAGGTATCCCAGTTAGTATTATTATCTTTTTGTTTGTATTTTCTCGTAAGTGGTAGGGAACCAGTGTATCCTTTTTCTACTTCTTTCTCGAGTAAGTCTCAGTCAGTTCTTTACAATGGCAGAGCAGGCAAAGCTTAGGCAGATGCTCAGAGAGGAAGCAAGGGAAGAGGGATTGGAAGGAGAAGAAGCGAAAGCTTTTGTCAGGGACGAACTTGACAAATATGTAAACATACATCACTGACAATCTTTACTTTACATAAGCATGTATCACTGAAAATCTTTATGTAAACTTACATCACTGACAATCTTTACTTTACATAAACAGGTATCACTGACAATCTTTACTTTACATAAACATACATCACTGATAATCTTTACTTTACATTAACATGTATCACTGACAATCTTTACTTTACATAAACATACATCACTGACAATAGTTACTTTACATAAATATGTCTCACTGACAATTGTTACTTTACATAAACATGTGTCACTGACAATCTTTACTTTACACAAACATGTATCACTGACAATCTTTACTTTACATTAAAATATATTTTACTGACAATATTTACCTAACATAAAAATATACATCAATGACAATCTTTATTCTACATAAACAAACATCACTGACAATCTTTACTTTACATAAACATGTTACATTGACAATCTTTACTTTACGTAAATGTGTATCAATGACAGTCTTTACTTTACAAACACATACATCACTGACAGTCTATACTTTACATAAACATGTATTACTGATAATGTTTACTTTACATTAACTTACATCACTGACAGTCTTTACTGTACGTCAACATACATCACTGTCAATATTTTCTTTAAATAAACATGTACCACTGACAATCTTTACTTTACATAAACATACATCACTGGCAATATTTACTTTACATGAACATTTATCACTGACAACCTTTACTTTACATAAATATACATCATTGACAATCTTTACTTTACTCAAACATGTATTACTGATAACCTTTACTGTACATAAACATGTTGTCATCTGAAATTCTAAATCCACATATATAAATTCGAAAGTAAAGGTAAAGCCTAACGAATTAATTCAATAAAAGGAAAGAAGAATGGTAAAAGAACAGTGCGGTCACAATAGCGTACGCCTGTGTTATAGAACGTCATACTAGTTAAACAAGAAATCCCCTTTTTCTACTTCGTCTGCATAATTGTAACGCTTTCACGTTTGCTAGTAAAGCCTACTGCATCAAATACACGCGTTTCTAAAAATAAAACTGGTACTGTGTTTCTTAGAAAACCTTGAGATAGACACACTGCGTAATGACCTAGATGAATATTTCATTAATGTCTTTTTATGCACTACGTAAACTAAAAGACAGACGGGCTTAGAAGAGAGAGAGAGAGAGAGAGAGAGAGAGAGAGAGAGAGAGAGAGAGAGATGTACGGAGGAACGCATTCAATACTACCAAGTCGTCTCGCGATATGAAATTAATGCCACCCCACGCGAAAGGCATGCAGGCTTGTTTTTTTTCAAATAAACAGGGACAAAAAACACTACCAATACGAGGTAAGGTTTTAAAAAACATGTTTAATTCTTATTAGGAAACATGACACAATACTGTTTTACGTCTGAAATCCTGACATTGGCCTGACAGTACAGAAGACACCCCATCGTATAGAAGTGAACGGGTGGTAGAAGAAAATACATATTTGTAACGAAGCCACTTAGCTCCATTAAACTTATATATTTGGGTGCCTTAGGTCTTGCTGACAAAGAATATGTTAGGTGTTAAGCAAATAGTCTAATAATTAACAAATTATAGCCAAAATACTATAGTGGTGTTGTCTTACAACACAGGATCATATTTGCTCATAATGGCGTGTTTGGACACTGCTTTAGAGGAAATGAGGCCACCACGTTAGATCCGATTTGATTGGCTAGAATTATATGTCAGGCGAAACATGATTAGTCGACTGCAAATACTATTTTTGGTTGTTAATGGAAACGATGGGAATGGTACATTTTTTCAAATGCTTTTGTAAACATGGTCTCATTGGCTAGACCATTTAATATAGTCAATTAGGAGCGTCTGTTCAGTGCCACCTTTTGAAAATAAACTTTGTAGAAGCAAGTGCGTTGAGAACCAGCTCATATTTTTCTAATAAAAGCCTGGGACAGAGGCAGATCGGAATTGTGCCATAACTCATCGCCAGTCAACGTACTTGTTTAATATTTCCTTGAATTGTGGTAAGCTAGACATATTTGATATCTTTTAGATGAAAATTGAATGTGAATTGATAATTTATGTCTGTATGTGTGTGGTTCAGTAACAAACATGAGGCAAAGCCTAGATATTGCTCCACCATGAACAAAACTTGTCGGAGAGGAGTATAACTGCATGGGATTGCCAAATAGTACTATGACACCTATCTTATTGAATAGAAGGAAATAATGCTGGAATTGCAGAGGCGTTGTAACCATTAGGGAGAGGAATACTGGTGTATATTGTTACATGAGAAGCTAACAGTTGGCCTACCGCGCTGAACTCGGTGTTTGTAATGTATTGTGCTTCAGTGTGGAAATAGATTATAAATTAGTTCTGAAGTAGGAGGTACAACCTTCTTGCATACTCCTTGGTCAAGATATCGACCAGTGTTGTTTCTCAAGAAAACGGTGAAGCAAGCGAGCAGAGGATACAGTTTCCTGCCGCCCACACAGAAGTTAAGATTTCGTTGGCCAGAGCAGCTCAATCTTGTGTATACCCCCCTCTAAAATTGACTGTACATTAAATCAAGAGGGACAATTATTTGTTTCAAATAAAAGAAACTGTGAACCTTTCCAATATTATTTCCACCAGAAGCAAACACATGAAGTCATGATGACAAACAACAACCTAGCTTGAAAAGCCAGTATTACCTCATAGTACTACATCACAACTTACACACATATTGTAATAATAATATATGTCAATACAAAGATCCTATCTATAAATTGTGTACATACAACTTGTGATTACATTTGATTGTGATTCCTGGTTCACTTTGTAGTTGAATCAGGATATCTATTATTGAAAGGAATTAATACATATTTTAAAAGTTAACACTTGACTTATTAAGATAGTCTTATAGAGTGTTCTATGTATGTGAGTGTCACAGTGTTGTAAAGTATTGTGGATTAAATTAAATTGTTTATCTGTCTGTTGGTTGTTGTGAACATACATTTCATCCCTATCATAACCCTAGACATTCAACGTAGTCATCACAATATTCCAGAATAAGTCTGACTGAGGTCTAAATGTGGTAGCACAGTAAGGTCATCTGTAACACACCACACTTATTAGATACAGATACCTTCACAGCTGATCTCAGTCAGTACACTAAGTCCCCTATAAATATTTATATCCTCCCACTTTACCACACATGTGTCATTGACAATCTTTACTTTACACAAACACGTATCTCTGACAATCTTTACTTACATAAACGTACACCACTGATAACCTTTACTGTACATAAACATGTGTCATTGACAATCTTTACTTTACACAAACACGTATCTCTGACAATCTTTACTTTACATAAACATACACCACTGATAACCTTTACTGTACATAAACACGTGACACTGATGTCTCGTGCAGTTCCATGGGGTCTCTCAACAGGCAAGGAAAGAATAAGGCTACTGCTTCCTCAGGCATGTCGTACAAGGCGACTAATAGGAGGTTGTGCACATGGCTGCCAACCTCATCATGTAAAACAAACTGCCACAGAGACCACCATATAACTGCTTGATGCAGGCTTGCTACAAGAGGGTCAGCGGCAGTGGTGGCTCCATGCTGTCAAAGGAGCACAAAGTAAAATTATGAAGATGTTGTATCTTGACTTGGTAAACATATCTCACTAACAGTCTACGTGTTTCCATCTGGTTTAGTTCGGTTTTTGCCTTTTTGTGGCGAGGCGCGTTCCTTTCAACCTATTTGGTTATATCAGAGCGCATTTACCATCCAAAAAAGTGAACTTCGTTCACTGCTAACCCGATCAGCGTTGATAGATACTAAGTCCTGAAAAGGACTAACATTATCTATCTGCTAGCATAAAGCCCTAAAAAGGACTCGCCAGCTACGCCAACGCTGCCGAGCTAAAGTATTGTTGAGGCGTTTCCATTCATTACTGGTCTTCTATATATATACCTCTAGGCCAGTGGTTCTTAACCAGGGGTGCGCACACCCCCTGGGCGTGTGAGAAGCTTCTCCTGGAGATGCGAGACGTTATGATTAAAAAAAAAATAGCATCATTGTACATCAGTTCCTATTTCAGCAGTGATTAAAGCGCAATTTTCTTTCGTCCTAGTGAATAAAAATTAGACATTTGTTTCATGGGGGTGCGAGAACACATTTTGAGAATTTAAGGGGTGTAGGCAGACGAAAAGGTTAAGAACCACTGCTCTAGGCTCTACCAATGAGCTCAGCTGATATTATAATTTTTCTTCTTTTACTTGTGTCGCCGTTCAATCATCGCGCCAGGTGTGTGGCACTAACTAAAAGGTAAAAGTAAAGGTAATCCTATATCAGATACTGTCGTAGGGGAGTAAAGTGTTAGAGACTTTGATATACTTTGACCAGCAACGTGAGACTTGGTGACCAGTTCCCTTCTTCGCTGCTTTTTTCCTTCCCTAACTCAAGAGCAAAGTCATGTACTTATTTTCAGCTGGATAGACTTGAGCTTAACGCCACCGTGTTTCGAACCTGGCACATTTACCGCGAGAGGCTAGTGCTCTGCCAATCGGACGCTGTCTAAGCTCAATATAATATTCTTGAGAATTTCGTTTATGCGATATATCCCCATTGCCAGGAAGCCATATCTTCAGTTGTTTAGACGGCATGTTAAGAGTTGATTGAGCTGTTTATTTTTAATGAGACTATCAAACGCCCCTATTTTCTGTATGCCCGTGCAGCTCATGAAAGAACTACTTCTGCCTTGGGTGGTCGAGTGATTAAAGTATTTGCTTTGGTTGACTCATCCATGCGTGTTGATGTTTTTGTTAGCTTTAAGTTTTTACAGGGTAAGATAGCACGCCCCACGCCCAACCCCACTTAGACGCCTTTTTACGAGATGCTTGGTATGTTAAAATGCTACAATCTAGGCTTGGGCCACGCTAACAGGCGGGCTCATAGAAATGAGAAGAAGACGCTGGCAAAGGGTTGGACACGCTCTGGTGACACCTCTTGATAGAATACCAGGCAGTCTTGTTCTGGAATTCACAGGGTAAGAGCGACAGACCGAAAACACACAGGGAAGAGAATTGGAGAACGAAATTAAAGTGATAAATAAGACATGGAAAAATCGTGAGTGGATGACACTGAACATGATGACTTGGCATAAATCTGTTTAAGTCATAAGCGCCTCAGTTGAAATGTTACAACAAAGTCACTAGTATTGAACTGGTGACAACAACTAGACAAGTGCAAGTGGAACCAGCGATGAGTTGGACATACCTTGTGAAAACATGTTCATGGCGTTACAAGGCAGTCCTTGTTTTGGCATCCAGAGAATTAGATAAGCAGAGGTAGACACACACACACACACACAAAGAAACAGCCACACACACACCCACCCACCTGGAGAAGGGAACTGGCAGTTGAATTGAAAATTATGACAAAGACGTGGAAAGACTTGGAACTGATTGCAAGAAACTAGAGAACTTGACGGAACGTCTGATTGACAGAGTGGTTAAGCGCTGGTCTATAGCTTCAAAGGTACCGGGTTCGATTCACGGTATCATCACGCTCCAGTCTACCCAGCTGTAAATGGATACTTGACGTTGCTTTTGAGTTAGGGAAGGAAAAGGCAGCGATGAAGGGAACTGGTCACTCCACCTCTCGATGCTGGACCTATAAGTATAGTGAAGAATCTAACACTTCCACTACTCTACGTCAGTATCTGTTATGGGACTACCTTGACCTTTAAATAAATTGGTGTACATGTGTACGTACACGTGTTGAAGGCCACTGCACCTTTGGGACGGAAAGGTAAGAATGAACGAATATGCTTCTCGGAGAGTTAAAAACTAATAAATAAACGTGTTGCTCATACACAGTGTTGTTACATAACTAACTGATATCTTCGTTTCTTGTATCATGGTAATTAATTCTTTTTTTTTTTAAAGACTAGTTTGTTGTGATGTTTATCCCTAATGTTTTCACAGGCTACGTTTAGAAGACAACAAAGTTTTAGTCTGAAACGATACAAATCAGCTGTTGCTTTATTTCCGATGAAACAAATTTATGCATGAGCAACAGTGTCAGTTGAAAAATCAGTGCGTTGGTCGCCGACATCCTGATGTTTGTTGGGTTTGCTATTGTTACTTTGCGATTCTATTTAGTTGCGATGTTATCTTCAACAAATCTTACGCCAGTCATATAATGTTTGTTTTTTCCACGTCTTTCTTTGTGTGTGTTTTTGTTTACTATTCTCACGTAGCTAGCTCTTTTGAACTTTTTATCATACGCATGGAACAATTTTTTTATTATTTAGGGGCTTTTCTGTACAGCTTAAATAATTTCCAGAATGTGTCAATGTCGAATTTGATTTGCATTCTTTATGCGGGTGGTGTCTTTTAAATTGAGGTGTGCGATTGTTGGTTATGCTGTAAAGTTTTGTTGCTATACTGGAACTTTTTCCCCCTCAGGTTAGGGATTCGTATTTTCTTGTGTATGTGTGTTTTTTTTTTCTTCTTTCTTTTAATGTGTAAAGTTTCTCTTCAACTCTCCACAACCCCGTCTATTCTCTTCGAAGAGCGCAATACCACATCTTGATGCCCTTCTCATCAGGTTAAACCACCCCCCCCCCCCCTTTGGTTCAGCCCTCTGCTGATGTTAATTTGTAGTCATCGATGTGATGAGTGTTCTCCTCTATTTCTTGATTGTCCTGTTACTGTATTTCCTTGTTAGTCCACGCCGTATACTCTCTGATGATTTTTTTGCGTAATCTGAAAGTATCATCATCATCATATCTGTTTGTGTTCCTTCCGGGGCATAGAGCTACCACTGTAGAAAGTCTCCTTGCAGGAAAACTGTACCACGCTCTGGTTTCTGTAGTAACTTTGTTTATCATGATGAGGTTACCAGAGTTCCATGCACTACATCATAAAGATCGCCTTGTGAACGGCCCCTTGTACGTATTGCATAAGGGTACATTAGGCCTGTTCTTTCTTTCTCTCATCAGAGCCCCGGGGAAACTTCACGGGGTGATCTGATAACTTCACTCTCGGCCGTTTCAGGATTGCCAGAATTATTTGACTGCGTGAAAGAAGCGTCTTATAATATTGCCTGTTAAGCCCTATTGTTTCTTACAATTTTATTATGTTAGTTTGTTTGTATTGTTTGTTTGGTTTTTTTTTTTTGCGCCGAGATTGATCTATTTGCTTATGCGTTGATTGTTGTCTTGTTGCGATTGCCGTAACATGGCTTATTAGCATTTTACGTTATATTTTAAAACTCCTTACAGACCGCATGCTGTGATTATTGAAATAAATGTATAATTTACAACAACAAAAATGAAGTTTTACTTACCCCCTAAAGTTCCAGACACCAGTAGCAGCAGTAAGAAAGTTGTGACTTCCATGTTTACGACCGAGACGCTTTCATGAAACTCCATTCTTCATGTAAAAAGAAAAAGAACAAACAAGTTCTTCACTAACTTTACCTAAAATAAACATACAAGTCTTAGATTCAAATAGTACTCGTTAAGTAAATTAATAATCATTACTTTAACCAAAATAATTATTCTGCATTTTATGTTATGTGCTAAAAAATGTCATCTAAATTCAACTAAGGTTATAAAAATTATCAGTACCGTGTATCAACGCCCCATCTCCCAAACAAAACTGAAGAGCGGTAGAGCGCTAGTCGCCTCATGGTCGGTTCAGAGACCAGTAAGCAAGCGTTCGTATCATAATTACTGTAAACACGCTATTTCATGACAGCTGTTTATCTGCGATTTAGAGCGACCGTTTATAGCGTTAGCACTTGTAAGGAAGACAACATACAAATGAAAGAAAAATTATACTAATATCCCAGATACCAGAACCAGAGCCTCGACTGGTACAGTGGTTAGAGAGCTTGCTTCTCGAGGCAAAAGTTACAGGGTTCGAAACCTGGATGCATCACGTTCCAGTCCACCTACCTGTAAATGGATGTTCGACTGTACTCGTGGGTTTAGGGACGGCAAAGGCAGCGAGGAAGGGAAACGGTCACCCTACCTCCTAAAACTGAGACCTAGTAGAGTGAAGTCTCTAACACTTCACTGCCCTAAGGCAGTATCCACTATTCATCATCATCATCAATTTCCTTTGCACTGCTTATGGAGCATAGAACCACCATACTGTCGTAGCGGAGTGTAATGTTAGAGACTTCGCTTCACAAGGTCCAGCTTCCACGCTGCCTTTGCCTTCCTTAACTTCAGAGTAGAGTCAGGTACCCATTTACAGCTGGGTAGAGTGGGGCGTGTAAGTCTATATGGGTGAACTAAAATGTCATTATATTTCATTCTTATACAGACAACCTCATTGTTACTATATCAGCAGCACGTAGTCGTAGTGGGAGAGCTATACAACAGTCACATAATATCATCATCATCAATCTCGTCCTTTACTATCCTTACGGAGCATGGAGCTACCACCCCATTTGGTTTCCTGCACACAGCAGTCATATGCTCTTGTAGTGAGAGAGAGAGAGAGAGAGAGAGAGAGAGAGAGAGAGAGAGAGAGAGAGAAAGAGAGAGAGAGAATAGGAAAAGAAATGTAGAGAAACTGAGAAAACCTGCAGAGAAGAAGCAAAGAGGAAAAAGGACAAGTAGTATTGGAGTTAATAGTAGCAGGTCAGTTAGTGGTATCGTGATACTGATGATGGGGGTGTTGTCGTAGATGTTGACATGACTATGCTAGGAGTCGCCTGGACAGTGTAAAATTAATCGTTTTTTTTTTCTTTGTTATTTAATAACTGACATTTATTTTTTTTTTCCTTGAGAGATGAGCAAATCTAGTTTTAAAAAAAAAAACTTATTTCGACATAGTTGCTTTAGCTTTTCTCTTTGAAAATGCACAAGTAATGTCTTCTCTTTTTCCTTACCGCCGCTTTTTTGTTTTTGTTTTACACGCACACCTTCCTCCTGTCCCACACATATGCTCTCATTTAAACACGCGCAAACACATACATACAGTATTCGTTGTTACTGTAATGTTACGAATTATCAGCGATTGCCTTTGACAACCTTCTTGATGTTGCTGCAAGTTTAAGACGTTCAGTACATAGTTTACAGTATTCCAAGAAGCTGTAACGCTTGCTCACACTCAGCTGACCGATATAAACAAGAGTCTGTGTGCATCTTGGAATCAACTCCATTTATAACTCACGTGCCTTGACCTCGCCAAAGCGCTCCTCCTTACAAAAAGGCAAGTTTAAATGCTAGCAATTTCTTTATGACCCGTCTGTTACCAGGAACCGTTAGGGGAGGAAAGAATGGTAACGACGCTGTAACTTACTATCATCATCATCATCATAATTTTCCTTTGCTTTCCTTACAGAGCATGGACCTAACATTGCAACTGGTCCCCTTGCTGGAAGCCTGCACTAAGTATTCATATACAAGGTATTCGTGCACTATTGGTTTCTGTATCAATTTGTTTTACATGATGAGATTGCCAGACCGAAACACATCCTCGTATTAGTCGCCTTGTACAACATGCCTGCGGGAGCATTAGACCTGGCGGCGCCTACCATGCAAACCGTGAAAAGCGACAAAGGTTGGGTGTGTGACCTATTACCCCCATCCTGTAGAAAATTTAAGCAGCGAAAAAATTCAATAAACAATATGGATAAGTCAATAGTGGAACAAGAGATGAGAAGAAGACACTGGGGATGGATAGGCAACACCTCTAGGGAAGCCTGCTGATAGCAGTACAAGACAGTCCTTGCTCTGGAGTCCCCAGGGGAAGAAGAGCTAAGGTAGTCCGAAATACACATGGAGACGAGACCTGGAGAGAGAAGTGAAAATGATGAGGAAGGCACTGAAAGAGCTTGAGCATATGGCACGTGACAAGAGGACTGGGTCTCCGTTTGTTGAAGGTCTACTCTGCTTTTGGAGCTAAAGGGCTGTCATGGATTGCATCCCCTTAGCTCTGCAGTAGTGGTCCAACAGTGGCCAAAACTCAAGAGTAACTAATGTGGGTCTTCAAAGATGTCTACCTTCGCACAAGAGTACTCTTGGCAGAGTTATAGATAGAAGGATAATGATGCTTCTTCCTCAAGGGAGTGTTCACAAGATATTCAGAAAGCGAGAACAACGCTGCATGAGGTTGAGCAAATGTTAGCTCTAGTCTCTGCCGTAAACTTTTGTGGAGGATAGGGTTAACTTATAATTCGTTAGCTCGTTCAAGCCCCCAGCTGAGTTAATTCAGCGAAATTCCTCTTATTATTTTTGTTTTATTTAGCTCTGTTTAAGTGTATTTAAGAAATTGTCTGATACATACGGATGCAGTACATTCAAGATGATTAAATCAACTTTATATTTGTCTGTATGCACGTAATAAATTTAATAATCAATTTTGTTTTAACAGTTATAAAAATGAATAATTCCTTATAGAAAAAGTTATCATCACTGGGTGAAGTTATGGCGTTAAACATTGGATAGTTCACTTGGCAGCTTTTATGTTTCTACTTAGCTGCCAATGAGTTTGTCTATTCTGCTCCAGCTGATGTTTGGTTTTTTGTAGATGGATGACTTCTTCTTCTTCTTCTGCGTTCGGTTTGTAGTCATGCTAAATCTGCAGGCCTGTCGTCAGGACGAAGTCCACAGTCTTTTCCAGGTCGGCGCGGCAGCCCCATAGCTTCTGCTGGAGCTCATCACCTTTTGGCCAGGTCGCACGTCGCAATTTATCATGGGTTGGACAGTTCTGGAGAATGTGTTCTGGAGTCTGGATATCAGTTCCACAAGGGCATTCATTCGTGTGGGATATCTTGAGGCGATAGAGATGTCCAAGTAATCTGCAGTGTCCAGTTCTCAGGCGGAAAATTGTCGTCTGTTGGTGTCTGTTTAGGTGGTGGATTGGGTCATCTCTGCTGTATATATCCCCTTCCTCCTTCCACTGATTTTTGTACTTGTTGTGGATGATGGTTTTTGCTTCCCGATAGGGCAATGGGTGGCTGTATGATGGATGACTGATTCACATTCATCACTGGTCAAGTTTGAAAGTTGTAGCACGTTCCAAGAAGTGTCATGGAGTAACTACCAAGCTGGTCCCGCGTCTCTAAGACCCGTCTGATGATGGTGTCTAGCGTTGAATTCAGGCCACTTATACCCTCACTGGTTCCAGAGATAGTACCCTCAGTTGTTACTTTACAATAAGTTCCCACTTCGACTCCGTGTTTCAGATTCCTCAGATTCCGGTTTTCCTTGTTAATAATGGTAGAGTTTTCCTCGGCTCTTAAGTCCTCAAGATGCTCGAACAAGTCCTATCCGATAAATGAATTATGATTCTATTCATAACTCTGGCAGGTCTGGTTGTTTTCTCGACGAGGTGAATTTTCACAGTGCTTTACCCCAGCGAAAGTGTCAGGTTATATTACAACTTTCGTCATACGCACGTTGTTGTTTACTATTAGACATGGCTCCAATAAGAAATGTTGTTATGTTTACATCTAGAATGCTGTGACGGTATTGCCTCCCCTGCTTTGCAGTAGTGGTCCAACAGTGGCCAAAACTCAAAAGTATCTAATATGGGCTTCAAAGGTATCTACCTTCGCACACGACTACTCTTGGCAGAGATGTAGATAGAAGGGTGATGACACTTCTATTACAATGGGAGTCCTCACAAGATATTCAGAATAACCGAGAACAATACTGCTTTGGCTGAGTATGTTAACTCTGTAATTCTGCCGACACTTTTGTGAAGGATTTAAGCACTTATTACTTTCAGCTCGTTTAAGCCCCCACCCCTGATTTTCTCAGTGGAATTCTATTATTCTAGTATAGCTCTGTTTAGAGTGTGTGCAGTAATTTGACTGAGACAAACATGCAGTAACTTTAAAATGATTAAATGGAAGTTAAATTTGTAACATTACAAATAATAAAATTTAATAATCACTTAAGGTTTTAACAGTTGAAAAATAATTTGAATAGTTATGAATCAAGAAAAGTTATCGTCACAGTTTTTAGGGAATGTGAGATGTTACAAGAAGTTCAAGTGGCAGCATAGATTTGAACTTAGCTGCCAATGACGGTTCTGCTCCTTCTTATGGTTTGGTTTTTTCGCTCTGCTCACGCTCGTCTCTGATCAAGGTTGTCGGGGTAGCTCGTTTCCCAGGAATGTCCAGGAGAGTCTACCACGTGGGTTCTTCATCTTAAAGCTTAGGCCACGGTTCCCTTCTTGTTCCAGAGATAGTACGTTCTGCTGGTACCACCAATAACTATGGTAAAAGAATAGAACGAAACGCTCTTCTGAGTATGGTGTTTTCCACCCCATAGTTATGGGTTCCTATCTTCCCATACTACCATCCCAATTACTCAGACAATACCCTCGATGAGAATTGAAATTAATCCCTCGGGATAAACTTTCTTTACATTTAAATAGAGTAGCTTTCAAAGTTACTTTATATTTAAATGAAAAGGTTAGTAATACAGATAGAGTCTGTTTACATATACATCTCCACTGATTGAAAAGTGTTCACAATATAAATTGAATATGTTTTTATTTATGTTTTCACTGATTGAAAAGTTTGAAACTTCCATTAATTTAAAATGAATATTTTCACATAGACATTTACACTGGTTTAAGCTTGAAAACTTACATTAATTTTAAAGTGACTGTGTTTATAGGGACATTTACACTGCTTTGAAAATGTAAGTATTACACTTAGAATGCACATCATTTCTTTCATCTTTCCCTCCCTGCTCCATGGCGAACCTGGAACTGCTTTATGCTTTTAGTTGTCTTTATGAAACTATCAATAAAGCAATCACCAGCCCGTGCAGTGGTGGTTCATGAATCATCATTCTTTACGCTGAGGTTGCCAGCCTCAAATGTCTTAGACATCCAATAGCGAGTTTCACACATTAAACTTTACATGGTAATGTATACATATATATGTTAGTTCACATGTTAGTAATAAAATATGAAATATAAATCACAACTTACGCCAATCCTGACTCATAGACTTTTTGCTCAGATGAATAAAAGAGACTTGAATCGGCTTCTTACACGCGTCTGGGGTGTCGTTAATTTTAACTTCAGTTCCCTCTTACTCCGTGTGTTTCTTCAGTTTCCTAGTCCCGGTGTTCCTTATTAAAATGTAGAGATTTCCTGTGCTTTGTAAGTCTTATTTGGTTCTCCAATAAAAGGTCCGGTTAAAAAAAGGAATTATGAATCTAGTCTTCACTCTGGCGAGGTCTGATGTTGTCTTGGCGAGCGTGAAATTCACTGCGAAATGGTCAGACTATATTCCTATCTTCCCACGCATTGTTGTTAAGAATCTAATCAGAAAGATCCAATCATTTCAAATCATGCAGATAGGGTGTGGTATTTTTAAAATAGTCCCACGTGAAATAAGGTGCGTGCCTGCAAAGATCACGTATTACCATATATGGACATCTGATGCCTTGCATACACTCTCACAGGCAGATCGGTAGACACACATGACAACATGGGTAAGCTGTAATACTTATTACTTTATTAAAAAGTAATGTTGGTGTATCAGTGATGACCCGGAAGCGCTTATGTCACACTTTTCTGCCCACATGTGTCACACAGACAGTAATCTCGTTATCTGTCGTATGAGCACGCAAAACTCCGTGTTTAATCTAAACACGCCGGCGCTCATCTTATCTAGTTGCTTCTCGCAGGTTAGGATAAATAGTATCTGCAAGGAGTGTCACAAATGTTTGAACATACAAACTACTTGCTCCTTAGCCGATAATGAGAAGAAAGTGGTACTTTTAAAAGTACACAAATAACAATCAGTACAAAATATGTCTCTGATCCTGTCGGAGTGAAACCGAGATCGTGAAGAGGTCGTCCATGTCGTCACAAATGCCGACCAATAGTTACAATCATGCGTGGTTTGATGGCGTCTATTCAAAAACTTTCCTCATAGGAAAATTCTACACGTTATGTAAAAGGTCATTTTCCGTATAAGGAGTTGTTATACCCATCGATTCGCGTTAATGATTGCACTACAACTCCTTACATTATCACAAATAATGTCCTTGTAACACTTCTGTCCGGAAGTTATTACAACATTCCTTCTTTTAGGTGCATGTCTGTAAAATATCCGCAGACGGGTAATTTATCTCCCCGACCTTGTGCAAACACCGACACTCGTTTAACCATCTGAACTGTGACTCTTCAAGACAGTAATTAGAGAATCACAATAGCCATATCAGCACTAAATAAACATTGCTGGGCGTACGTTGAGTTAATCTGGCGTGGCCAAGGTTTGGTACACGAGAATTTTACCAACCTGACTGTCGGTCAATATTGCATCACCTGTCTACTTTCTCAGAAGGGATGGTCAGCTAAACAGACAAGACGAATTATTACGGAGAAGAAGTGCAAACACTTGTCTCTAAAATAACAATACTGCTGGAGAGGAAAAGAGAGGGAACTCAATTATGCGACAAGCGTAATGAATGAATGAATAAGTGAATGAATTAGTGAATGAATGAGTGAATGAATGAATAAGTGAAACTTAGGAGCTAAAAAAACAGCAGGAAAAACCGAGAAATGCAACTCTCTGTCTCCCTGTAGCAAAATCTGTGTTAGGAGTGAGTGTTCTCAGAACAGAAGCAAAGAACAAGGTGCTAGCAGCAAAAGAAAAGTCCTGGGGAAGAATTTGGAGAAAAGCTAGAAAACGATCCGCAAGAAAACCAGAAATTGTTCTATAAGACCCTAAAGAACACGAGGAAGGAAAAACAGTGCCCTCTTAAATTTATAAAGGACAAGCAAGGCAAATTGCTTACTGCCCCAAAAAAAGTAATGGAAAGATGGAAAGAATATTTTTCAGAACAACTGGATGGTGAGCAAGGTCAAGCATCAGAAATGATAACCACTGGCACAGAAGAGGGGAAACCAATGGTGATGAAGATGACATAAAGATGGAAGAACTACAGGCAGCACTGGAGAAAATCAAGATGGGCAAAGCAGCAGGACATGATGGTATAACAGCAGTACATGGGAGCATCAGGCGACCTATTACTCCTAAGGGTCCTACAGACAGCTTGGTGCAACAACACCATACCAAAGGATTGGAAGATTGCCATAATAACACCGATTGTCAAAAAGGGTGACAACCGACAATGTGGAAACCATATAGGCATGTCCCTTCTCAGTGTCCCTAGTAAAATCTACTCTAGAATCCTGGAGCAGAGACTCAGACACCTAGATGAGACACAAATGGATGAGGTCCAGTGTGGCTTCCGAGCAAATTGAAGTACCCAAGACCTAACCTTCACACTTAGACAGTTGAGTGAAAAGGCTCTTGAGTACAAGAGTGAGATCCATCTTTGCTTCTTAGATCTGGAAAAGGCATTTGACAAGGTCCCCTGGAACAAACTCTGGGACTGTTTGGCAAGGAAGAACATTCCATCACCTCTGATTCATGCTAAACAGAGCTTCTACAAGTCTTGCAGAAATTATGTGAGGACGGCAAACCATAAATCAGAAGAATTCAGGACCACCACTGGTGTAAGACAATGTGATATTCTGTCACCTTATCTTTTCATACTCCTCATGGACGATGTCATCAAGGCATGTAAGGAGAGGACAGGAAAGTATTCAGTATGGTACTGGAAGATGAGACAAGTCTGTATTTCAGAGCTGGCATTTGCTGATAATGTTGCCCTGATTGCTAAATCAGAGGCACATCTTCAATCCAACCTGCAAGTCTGGAAAGAAGAGCTGGAGAAGAGAGGAATGATCATAAGCAGCTCGAAAACAAACACCATGGTGATATCGCGAGAAGAAATAAGACATCAGATTTAGCTAGAAGAACAAGTCGTGGAGCAGGTCGACCACTTGAAATACCTTGGAGCTATCATAGACTAGAAGGGAAGCATCAAAGAAGAGTTGACTACCCGAAGAGCAGCAGCTGATAGACTTTTTCAGGCCATAAATCGAGGATTGCTCAGCAAAATAGAAGTTGGTAAGAAGACGAAGATGGCTGTATACCGCTCCACCTATGCCCCTGTCTTGACATATGGATGCGAGTCATGGGCATTGACTACAACCCACAAAAGCCAAATCCAAACCTCAGAAATGAGGTATCTGAGGAAGGTGGCTGAATTAACAAGAAGAGACATGGTCCGCAACCAGACGATACGTCAAGGCCTGTGAGGAAGTCTGAATCCTATCTCAGCCTCATTCAAAACATTACACCGTACAGAAATTCCGAGAAGCCAAACAACCAATCAAAACGGCAGCTCGGGTCACGCAATGTTAATAATTTGTAAGGCCTTTTAGTAGGAAGACGAGAAAGTGTAGATGTTGACAATTTTTCGAAAGGCACTGTGCAGTTAATACGTTGGTAATGAAAGACTCAGTTCGATAATAGGGATCATTAGCTATTGGCAGATATCTAGATTTTCACTGGAAGTGGTGTATAACCTGAAAAAAATGTGTATGTAAAGCATCGATGCATGAACCATGTTGTGCTTTGCTATGTTTAGGCTGCTCCAATGAAGAGTCGGATTAATCTAGACATAAGAGAGATACTGCAATAGGTAGAGCTTAGCCCTAAGAATAATTTAAGCTTTGGTTGAAGGAAATCCGTTCAGAGATAAAGAAACTAGAACGATTTCAGGTTTTTCATATTAGCACAGAATGCCTAAGATTTTCACTTTTTCTAGTCTGCAAAATACAATGGTCTAGATGCTTTCTCGTACGTGAAACCTTGACCTAAATAGGCGGGAGGTACAAATCGTTAAACACTTACCACACAATTCAAACTTCAGACACGAGCGAAATCGTCTTCTTCCAGACTCCATTGCCATCTGCAGGGTAACACAGTCTGTAGAGCCATTAAAAGCCGGTCTGCATGTATTTGAGGGTAAGAAAGAATGTATTTACATATGTATATATAATTATATTATTAATATGTGCCTTATAGAAGTGGATAAGTGTGTGCGAAATCGCTGTGTAATTCTTGGAGTGAATTCAAACCTGTGTTAGCTCAATTTAATTGTGAAATGAAAGCAGATGGACGTGTAGATTGTGATGTTAGTTTTAGGAAAGTATTTTGAAGATGTTAAGCTTGCTGGAATGGACCACCTTAATGGAAAGATGGAAAGAATTAAAGAAATTATTTTACTGTACAAATAGAGTTATAACATAACTCTTTCCACAAGGCCATCTGATTGTAAGGAAAAAAATCATGGACAAACTAACCAGAGAGTTACTGGAATAGTGTGCTATTAATTAAACGAATTATGTTATGTTTGACTTGCTATGACTCTCATGAGTACCCACATCTTGTCTGATCTGTCTCGTCTTACTTCCTGACTAGATAGAGAGTCAGTGAGCGATACTACGTAGGTTATATATATTATATTTCAGGTTGTATCCTGCCCTGAAGAGTTTATTAAATTCAACGTGCCTAAGTCAGCTGGATGAAGCTCTTGTTGTTCTGAGCCTTTGTGAAATGTCAGAGGGTCTTCAACAGTGCCACCTTTAAGATTGGAAGAACCGCAGTTGTGGGATTCTTTCCAGTTCCATTGCTGGGCCAGGCCAAGGAGGACATTTCGAAGATAAGTAGCCTTGTTTGGGGCTACTTAACTTTACATAAAACCATACCACACAAAAGAAATTAAAGACTTAAGATTATAAGAATCTAAAGACTATGGAACAGATAACCTACGAGTTTATTCTATACAAGTGAACACCGAAATGATGAAAAATAAGATTGTGGTGTAAGAACATAGTAACAGCCTTTATACTTTGTGAAATAATAATCTTAACATTGTTCAAGTTCAGCACAGAAGAAAGACAGTTTTCATCAAAGATCAAGAAAACAGATGAAGATTAACTTTAATTAACTTTAAATGTAATATAAATATTTGACAGTGAGCCGATCTATATATATATATATATATATATATATATATATATATATATATATATATATATATATATATATATATATAAATATATATATATATAGTAGTCAACTCAAGGTTCCCGACATCTCCAAACAGTTTTTCGTTGACAGAAGTGGGTTGTTGCCATATGCTACTCCGTTCATTACTGTAGGTTGGGCAGTGCTGCAGGAGGTGTTCGACCGTCATCGGGCTGGTACCGCAGGTGCAGAGATCTGTTGCACCAATCTTGTATTTGTGGTATAGATGGTATCTCAGTCTGTTGTGTCCAGTGCGTAGCCGAAAAATGATGACCTGTTCTTTCCTGGATAGTTGATGATATGCATCATTTTTCAAATGGCCCGGGTGCTCTCTTTCCCATTTGGACTTGAATGTAGCCTTTATAGTAGTCTTTGCCGTTGCGCAAGTTGTCTCTATATCATTTTGTTGTAAGGCACCTCCTTCCTTAGCAAGTTTGTCTGCCTCCTCATTTCCTTGTATGTTGCAATGGGCTGGTATCCACTGGATAGTGCACTTGTTGAAGCATTGGCCAGTCTTTCAAGGGAGATTATCAGATCTTTCAATCCTTTAGTTTGATGGCTCTTCAGCGCTGATATTACTGAGAGGGCATCTGTAAAGATTACTATCAGTTTTTCTGCCTGTGCTTTGCATTCAATAAGAGTTTCAGCTGCCTTTTTCAGGGCTTCTGCTTCAGCACTGAAGTTATTGCAGTATGTGCCAGTGGCAATTGCCATAGAGTGGATTCTATTCTTTAATTTTATGAGGATGCCGGCACCCCCATTTTCAATTGCATTTTTTGCTGAACCATCAGTATATGCATGTGTCCAAAGCTTTGCTGGGAATTTTTGGTCAATATACTTGGTTGCTATACACTTTCTTTGTGTTTCTGTCTGTGTTCCCTTACTTTCAATGCCTGGAATATCAGATTTTAATTCAGGAAAGCATCTTATTTTCCACAGTGGGATAGTTGAGCTTGTTGGGATTTTCTTTGCAACTGAGCTTGCTAGCATGGTATTTTTGCTATTTTTTTCTTTTGCTTGGGCTACAAAGTTAGTTCGCTTGAGCCTTCCTCTTCCTAGCCTATTCATTCTTTGGAACATGGGGTGTCCTTCAAGTCTCTTAAATTTTTCAGCTTGTTTTAGGACTCTGCTGTCATGTCTATCCTCCATTGACTGTAGCCCTATAATGCTTTCCATATGGTTGATTTGTGTGGACTTTAGGGCCCCTGTTATAATACGTGCTGCTTGGTTTTGGAGTCTGTTTACTCTGTCAAAATTTGACTTTGCTGCCGTCGACCAAGCTGTGATGCCGTATTCCATAGCAGGTCTGACTCTGCCTGTGTACAGCTTTTTGAGGATATTCTCATCAGCACCCCATGGGGTACTAGCTAACTTTTTCATGATGGCCATGCGAAGTTTTGCCCTTAGCTGTATTTTGTTTATCTGTGATTTCCACGTCATTCGGCGGTCTAGTGTGATTCCTAAGTATGTTGGTGTTTCATCTTCTCGTACTGCCTGCCCATTTAGTTGTAGCTTTGCTTGCTGTGGTTTATTTGACAAGGTAAAAATAGTGTGTGTAGTTTTTTGTTCATTTATTTTGAGCAACCACTTTCTGGACCAACTTTCAAGGGCTAGCAGTGAATCCTGCATGCGCACTCTTGCTGTGGTGATGTATTCTTCTGAAGTCCACATGGCCAGGTCATCAGCATAGAGAGAGTTGTGGACATTCTTGTGGATGTTTTCTGTTATATCATTTATATATATGAGGAAGAGTGTTGGGGAAAGGACCCCACCCTGTGGAACTCCATGTTTCATTGTAGTCTTTTTGCTTAACTGTCCGTACACCTGCACTCTAGCTGTTCTGTTTGTTAGGTAGTGGCTGATCCAGTTATACATTCTTCCACAGACTCCATATTTAAGCATTTTAACTCTTAGCCCATCTTTCCAAACTTTATCAAATGCTTTCTCCATGTCTACCCAGACTGCTAAAGTGTGCTTTCCTTCTTTGAAAGCATCTTCGATTTCCTGTGCAATGTAGGTGACTTGGTCCTCTGTAGACCTATGCTGCCTGAAGCCTGCCTGTTGGTGCAGTAAAATTTGTTTTTCTTCGAGGTGCCAGCTTAATCTGGTATTGATCATTCTCTCCATAAGCTTTCCCGTGCAGCTTAGAAGGCTGATGGGTCTGTAGCTGTTGGGATCCATTCGGTCTTTGTCCTTTTTGAGGATTGGAACTAGTACTGCTTCTTTCCAGGCTTGTTGTACAATTCCACGCTTCCAGCTATGGTTCATAATCTTGAGGAGGACTTTCTTGGCATTAGGCCCTAGCTCTTAAAGCATGTCATTTGTTACCCTGTCTTTTCCAGGTGACTTTCTTTGTTTGAGGGATACAATGGCTGCCTCTAGCTCTCTCATGGTGAGGTTTGCTGTCATTTGCTCTTCTGGAACAGTTGGTATATTTTGGTAAATTTCTTGCTCTTTGGTAATTTCCTGTTTTCTGTCTGGTGGAACATTTATCTGGCTCTCAAGTGAGAATTTTTGAGCAAAAACATTTGCTGCTTCTTTCTTTGTGAGTATTTTCTCATTTTGTTGTATGGCTATTTCCTTATTTTTACATTCCTCATCATTTAAGGCTTTGGCAAGCCTCCATAATTTTCTTCCATCTTTGTCGAGGTTAAGACTTTCTGTTGTTTTGATCCAACTATTTTTGGCTGAACAGTTTAACGTTTTCCTGTATTTTGCAGAGATAGCTTTGTAAGCGATGTTTGCCTCAACTGTTTTGTCCTTTTCTGCTACATGTCTGGCCTCTGTTACCTGTTCTTCCAGTTCTTTTAGTTCTTCTGTCCAGTACGGCTTATAATCTTTTCTCTCAAATTATGTTGAATGGCAAAAATGCGCGTCTGAGCGCCGATAATATGATCATCTATGGCCAATCACCGCCTTTCCCCCTTTTCAAACTTTAAACCTCCTACCAAAAGTCAATTCAGTCATACCTCAGTCAAGTATGTATTATTGTCTGTTGGTCCGTCTGTCTCTACTTGCGTTTCACAAAAAAAAACACACTTGTTTTTTTTTGAACCAACTCTGCCGTCCCCTACACAATTTTGCCTTTAAAGTTATTTTTAGCCACAATTCTCCACCACATTCCCTCTCTTTCATTCCAACTGGATTTTAGCACTTGAGTCTCAAGGCCGCATTTTTGAAAATTAGTGACATTTTTTGTTTCAATGCAGTCGCTCGCTGATATGAACAACACAGTCTTTTGTCAATATCTTCATTATTATCTATCCGTCTGTATAAATGAAAGCATATTATTTCACTGCTCAAGATGGGCCATCAGGCCAGCTAGGTTTTATATTCCTAACATTATTATTAAGAAAAAGTTACTTTTCAAGGTTAGTTGGTTTTTTGAAATATTTTCGAGCATATTCTGTAATGCGTTTGCCGCTGAATTCAAATAAACGGACTAAGTTATCGCAAAAGCGTCCAAGAAATGACTGTTGCGTATAATAGCTAAGGTCCCTTTTGTCGATTTCTTTACCTTGTGTCAACTTGGGGACGTGAATTTTTTTCCTTTTGATCTCCGTTCTCATCCCGTCCCAAGGGTAAACGTTTTGCCTTCACGTCTAACAAGTTAGTTTCCATGGCGGGTGGTGACCCGCGGCGTGGGCGATCATGTCGTCTAGTAGCTTACGCATTATTTTTATCCCTACATTTTATCTTTGGAGATATTTTAACGTTGTATCACGGTTAATTTTATCACACATCTCCCCACTTGAAAACATGCCTACAGCAAGTTCCAAAACCAGTGATACACATAGATAAAATTACTCCTCACGCCTGCCACTACTCTAATTTTGATCACAGGGGTGCCGACTGAGGAAATCTGCACCGACATTCAATTTGCCTGGGATATATTGGATACTAAACTGATAAGTTGAAGCAATAAAGACCACCTCAGCAATCTTGCGTTTTCATGCTTAGCCTGAGATAAGAATACGAGGGGCTGATGATCCGTCTCGACCACAAAAGTCCTACCATACAGATAGATTTGAAACTTCTTTATAGCCCAGATTAACGCTAAACATTCTTTTTCGCTTGTGGAATATCCTTGCTCCGCCTTATTCAATTTGCGGCTTGCATAAGCGACTGGGTTCAGTTCCCCATCAGGTGAAGATGATCTTTGCAACAAAGCCGCCCCGAGTCCTACATTACTTGCATCTGTTCTTACGACAAAGTCCTGTGTCAAATCAGGCAGTTTGAGAATAGGCTTGCTAGTGAGTTTTTCCTTTAAGTCTTGGAACGCTAATTCCCTTTGCGCAGTCCAAATAATTTTATCTGGAAGTCCCTTGCGAGTCAGATCAGTCAGAGGAGCACAAATAGAGTTAAAATCTTTGATGTATTTTTGATAAAATCCGCATAACGACACGAATGATCGCACGTCCCTTTTTGTTTGTGGTCTAGGTGCTCTCTGCAGTTTTTCCAAGTTCTTGGGGTCAGGGGTCATGTTACCCTGATATACAGTGTGTCCCAAGAATTCCAACTCTTTGCATCCAATACAACATTTTGTTGGCCTAGCAGTTAAGTTCGCCTCCCTAAGCCTATTAAATAACATTTTTAGAGCGTCAATGTGTTCTTCAAACGTCTCTGTGGCGACGAGAATATCATCCATGAAATTCGTGATACATGGGTTATTCAGGGGATCCAACAATTTGCGCATCATCCTTGAAAATACACTCGGAGCATTTTTCAGTCCGAATGGTAGCATGTTGAATTCATAATGTCCATCCGAAGTGCTAAAAGCCAAATAAGGTCTCACTTCAGGCTTCACTGGAATCTGGTAATAGCCTTTACTAAGATCCACCTTTGAAAAGTATTTTGCCTTGTTTAATCTGGCAAATAACTGTTTTGTGTCTGGTAATGGATCCACTTGTCCTTCTGTGACAGCATTCAGTTTCCTGTAATCTATGCACAGTCTGTGTTCCCCAGACGGTTTCCTCAACAAAACGACACTGGAGCTAAAAGATGATTCACTGTGTGAAATAATCCCCTCCTTCAACAAATAATCTATTTCTTCCTTCAATGCCTTCTCCTTCGCGAACGGAATAGAATAGGCTCTCATACAGATTGGGTTTGAGTTTACCAGTTTCATGTCATACTGTAGCAAATTTGTATGGCTTGGTTTATCTGTTAATACATCTGTATGTTCCTCCAGAACCTGTTGAACTCTCTCCCTCTGGTTTTTAGTCAGGTGCTTACTGACTTTTACCTGTGCTGCTGTTTCACAAGGATGTAATGGGTTGTCGTAGATTTTTGATAGGAGTATTAAGACTTGGGTTGGTCCCTTCTGAATAGGTTGGAATGAGTGATAGTCACGGTGAGAGTTAGAAAAATGAAATAGATTCCACGAGTGGTGAGATGATAGACTGTGATATAGAGGCTGTCTTTGAGAATCGAGATAATCTTCTCTCTCTCACCTATCTTCTACGACCGCTTTTAAAGGCGTCAGACAGTCTAAACACAGATATATATTACGTATAATTCAATCTACTCACGGGCACGCACATACACGTGACGACAGTTAAACACACAAACTTGGAAAATCTATAACACTGATCATATAGATAATTGGGATCGAGCTGACCAACGCACTGATTTTTTTGTTCAAGAGAGATATTTTAATTATCATATCAAAATTTCTCACAACACCAAAAATTACATCAAGGAAAAACATATACAAATAGTCATAAATTCAAGAAAATGCTACAAGGATGATAACCCGTTAGATCTTACTCTAGGTTTAGCCCACAGCCCCGTTAAGAGAACAGATAATGGCCCAAAGAGTTATAGATACGTAGGGTTTAGTCTAAGAGATTTCTTTCTTTCTCATCAATATATGAACAGAGTTGGATAAATCTGATTTAACCTAAGAAAAAACAGAAACTCTAGCATTATTGTAACAAATTCTGCAGGTAAAAAAAAATTTAAGACAGCAAATGTGTGACGATAATACACCGGTAAAATAACACTCAGACCTGTGTACTCTCATTCATCCAGCCATGGCCTTTCTTACACATGCATACTCACAACTTTGCTCGCTGCCTCTGGGAACATACTAATTCTAGGACCTTCACACAGACCCGAAGATGCAGTCCTTGACCAAGAAATCCCCAGTTCCAAAAGACGTACTAAACTCTCAGGGAACGATTCCTTGGGGGTTCAAATTTTTCGAATGTCTGATTAAGTCACATAAAATTTGTCCAGGCACGAAAGTTAGCAGAGCACAATGTCATTAGCTTTGGATTCTAGAATTAAGGAATGTCAGATCGGTGTCTACTTCCAGGAAGGTACTCTATTTGGTCACCACAATACTAGTCACAATCTCTGTCGGGATGGTTTAATGTTTCTTGTAATATTCTCGCCGCCAGGCAGCATGTACATTTAAATTTGTGGAGCAATATGAACTGGCTCAAAAGCCCAATATATATATTTCTAGTCTTTAGAAACCGTTAGTGGGGTTGCTATTACTGTCTCTCTCTGATGGCTTATGCACTGTCAGACCCGTGTTACTTGAAACAAAGAAACCCACGTGGTTAAAGATAGGAAATGTCTATGCTTCTCACAAATATGTCTCTCAGGTTACTAAACGCTGGCAAGTTGGGTACCACCGTTTCACTATATAGAAGAAAGAACACATATCAAATAATTTACATATATGTACTCATTATAACTTACATTTTAAATAGCAAGCCTACAGCTTGACTTATCTTTAAAACTTCCCGTAAAGTAAGTTATATAAAAATCAATCATCAGGAATTTAGGAATATCTTCGTATTCCGTCAATATTCACTGATGTCGCATCTAGCATTTATAAGTTAGTTATTAAAACAGTTTCGACTGAGTATTTAACAGTTAAATTAAACTTATTTCAGCTACTTGTTTAGTAAGCTAAAAATATAATTTATTTTGTATTTCCACTGCAACACGTCGATTAGAGAAATAACAAACTATCAAAATATTCACTCTGCACACAGAACTAGTTTAAAATGGAATCGGCGATTTAAACACTAAATCACTTCACAAAACTAGATATCTATTATATATAATATTAATATACCTCAACCACAGAATTAATAAGAACGTTAAACCACTTCGACCAAACTAAGGCCATCTCTATTTACAGAGATTATTTAGAAATCGAACGAAGGTTGTTCTAGTCTAACTGCAAAGTTACTGAGTGAAATGAAATAGTTTCAAACGTGGGTTAATATTTGAAACAGACAAAGGATGAACTATCTCCCCCGCGCCGATCTCTCCCCCTTCTCATAACAGCTACGTTATACTTAGAGGCGTGTCGTAACTGCCACCGGGCGATTACGCACCTGCGTTGACAAACTGACCGGGAAAAGCGCGTGTCAGTTGCAAATCTCAGACAACCGTCTACAACTGCGTCGTACAGATGCCGGGTTTGACACCTTAAGCGAGTGACAGGTAAAAATGGTAGACCAAAAGTCTGCTCTATGTCCAGCGAAACGAATTTCTCACACCCCAGGCCCAGGAATCTGGTCGGGCAGCGCTCTGACCCGGGAAAACTGCAGACGTATGTCTGGCGAGAACCGTATATTCACAGCTATCTGCGCGACTGACATCTGATGCAATAAGGTTACTAGTCAGTATGAGAAAGAAAAACGATGATGGGAAAGAAATATATTTTTCGCAACGAGTGATGCGAAAAATACAGGAAAAACAAGTACGGAAAGATAATAAAATGAAAGGATTAGGGTGAGAGAATAGGAAGAAGATGTAGGTAATTTAATGATATAAAGACCCACGTGACAGGACGTCCCCCCCTTAAGATATGGAAGCACTCCATGTCTACGTTATGGAATTAAATTTCCTATAACCGTAGCTTCGGGGTGTCTGTCTTCTTCCCTCTCATCTTCCCCCTCCATCTCTCTCCAATTCCTACTCAAGTCTACTCTCCAAAGTTTCCTTCCTCTGGAATGTCTCCCATGCGCGCTTGAAAGAGCGTCGCCGCTTCTGACATTTTTGAAAGATTTCCTGTGATAGCGGTGGAATATCCCTGCCACTATCATCATCTTCGTCAGCTCTGGCGATCGTCAGGAGATGGTCGGAGGTTGGCACTGGTCTTTCCAAGTATCTCTTTAAGAGATTTAAATGGAAAACCTTCTCCTTTCCTTGAATAGAGATCTGGTAGTTAGCCTTAGAAATCTTTTTCAGGACGGTAAACGGCCCTTGCCATCCGATCCTCAGTTGGTTGTTCCCGGTAGGGAGCAACACCAAAACTTTCTCTCCTGCTTCCAGTTCTCTCTCTTCCGCGACTTTCCTGTATCGGTTAGCGTGCTTTGTGCGTGCTCGCTTAAAGTTAGTCGTTGCTAGGTCCCACCCTAGTTTCAACCGTTCCTTTAAAACCGACACATATTTACTGGCTGAGACAACTGTCTCATCAGCCTTCTCGTCTGTCAGAGACTGAAGTAAGGCTTCAAGCGGGCCCTTAATGGGTCTGCCGAATAAGAGTGTAGCTGGCGGAAATCCTGTGGAAGTATGAGGAGATTCTCTGAAGCCAAATAATGCTGCAGGAATACAAAGATCCCAATCTTCAGGTTTCACTTGTGCCAGCTTACTTAGCATCATGGTGAGGTTTCCGTTAGCACGTTCCACGAGCCCATTTCCGGCCGGAGTATATGGCTTAGTGTAGATGTGCTGGGTCCTCAAGATCTGCACGAGGGCTTCTGCGACATGCTTGGCATCTGCGCAGGTTAGCGGGATAGCTTATGAACATAAAGTGCATGTATCGACTAAGGTCAGGATGAACCTGTTCCTTCTTTTAGTCCTGTCGAATGGCCCTAAAATGTCGATCACAACCCGTTCGAATGGTGTTCCCACTATTGGCATTTCTCCCAAAGAGACTGGGGGTGCCCGTTGCTTGGGTGGCACACGTTGGCACTGGGCACAGGATTTGACGTACCTGATAATATCAGTGTTTACTCCTGGCCACCAATAATGAGTGGTTATACGTTGGTTTGTGGCGTTCTGTCCCATGTGTCCGCTAAAGGGAAGAGAGTGCCCCATTTCTAGGATTTGGCTTCTGTACTGTTTCGGTACTAGGAGCTGGTTGTAACCTTGGTCAGGCTTGCCCGTTCTCCGATAAAGTACGCCATCCTCAAAAAAAATGTCCCCGTGCTGTCTGGGTTCCTTAGCCATGGGCAGTTTCCTAAAGCAAGGTGCCAAAGTAGGGTCCTTGTATTGCGCTTCTTTAAGTTCCATAGGTAACAAATTAGGCGCAGGCTCCCGTTCCTTGTTGGTTTGCCCTCTTGTAGTTACTGCTGCCACAGTCGGCTCTACGAACATTTAATCAAAGCCTAGCAACCCATCACGTCATACATGCCACCATCAAACCCAACACAATAAAACTAGCGCCATTCCCTCCCTAATACTTTACGAAAGTCACCACAAATAAAATTTGTTCACACCCCCCGACCTTCTCTTTTTGTATAAAATATCACCAACTCAAAGACACCTTTATCCACACTAAAAACATCCCCCAATAAAGTTTAAACTAATAAACACAAAAAATTAATGAGTTACTCACTAAAAACCCACTCCAACACTCCAACATCTACCGTCGAGCACCAATAGTAAAAAGATACTACCAATACTAGGAATGTCCTTTTCAGAGCATTTGTTACGGTCGTCTGCATCTTATTATTATCTACGCTTTTCTGCTTCCCTTTCATGCATGCCTTTTTTTTGATAGGGAGGGTATTTACGCTAGCACCACCATGATTGCAATTGCAGGCCTACCGACCCACAATCACGTAGCTTGAAACCACCCACATATTAGTCTGGTAGCCAGGTCCCGGTTCTAACAGAACTTTTAAAGATTCTATTGTCAAGACGACCCGACAACAGTTCCCCCCCACTAATCGCACCCTTGTCCATATGTTATCATACACCCTACAGCCAACTAATCACCACAGTGTCTACCAAATAAAAATTCCACTACACGCCAAAAAACATGCCTATCCCTCCGCATCTAAACTGCCACTCATCCAAAATATCCCATACATCCCTTCTAACCCCCTCTCATCAACAGACACAGTCAAACCCCTCAACCAACCCCACATCACCCCAGGCAACTTATCTGACCTCTATCACGATATCTATAAAGATGAGACTACAACGAGATAAGCATTGAACCTTTTATTAGACGGCCCTGGGAAGATAAAATGAATCATTATTTTAACTCAGACAATGCGACCCCCCGTCCAGCCTGATGTATAAACCTGAAGTCATAAAACTAACAATATTAACCCCCCTAAGCGCATCAATAATCCCTAATAAAAGACCAATCATCCAAACTTACTAATAATTGGATAATTAACCACGTCGCGCAGAATGACCACAGCATATCCACTCCACACGCCAGAATCGTCGCTACCGTCAACCCCTAAATTCTAGAAGTTCGTTACACCTGCAACCGCCTCATGCCCCCTATCTTACGGCCCGCCCCACACCCCACAGCACTGGTCTGACGTCCTTCCCCCTTGCTTCGCCACACTAAAGTGACCTCTCCAAATTCCTCTCTACCACCCTTAAAAACGTCTGCACTCCACTACTCCCCCTTAGTATGGGGTGACGAGACAGCATGCGACAACATTAGGGGGGATAACCTCGATGTTAACTGCCTACGACACGC